>OW964830.1:50810985-51263485 GCA_943142095.1 Ophonus ardosiacus
AGGAATGCCGGATGCACCCAATTTCGATCTTTGGCCCGGTCCGGCCCGAAGCCCGGCCCGATTTCGAGTCTAATTTTTTTGTCGAGTCGATCTTCAAATCGGGCCGGTAATTTTTATTTTAGGGCCGAGTCGATCCAAACTTTAAAGCTCGGCCCGACCCGGTCCGAATGCATCTCTAATCACCCTAATATCTACCTAAATTTATATACCCTAAATCTAGTGATTATTTAAGATTTTAGGAATTAGGTTTTAGGGTTTTGCAGGAGCATATTATGCCTTGAAGTTGACGCGCACTAATTAAACAAATCATGTTCGTTGCTATAATTTGTACAAAACATCAAATTTGCTGTTAAAGAATAACTTCTTAGCTTCTATTTTATGAAATATAATATCATTTACTCGCAAACATCAAATTGAATCAAATTGTATAATTAATTTTTATTGTTCTAAAGTGTTGCCATACAAACCAATGGATACCACTAGTATGCCATTCGGAGTTGTATTTATGTGAAGAAGACCTAAATCCTAAAAACTAAATGCCAAAATGCGACATCGGACACAGCCTTAATATTTAGAAGTTATTTAAAGAATATTGTAATTATTACCTTAAAATAATTGTCGTTCAAGCAGATAAATCCATGTTTTCCGCATTTAATTTCAAAAGATGAATAAATGAAGAAGCAAATCAGAATGTAACAAAGCAATAACAATTTCTGTAACGTAATTTATAAATTATAAGTGGCAACATCAAATGAACATATTTACCAAATTTACATTGTAAGAAGTATTGGAAAAAATGCACATATTTAAAAATAAAATGTATAATGTGAATTTGTAACCATTTGAAGGATTATTTTGACACAACCATTTTTGATGTAAATGTCAAATGCATAGCTGTCTTTAAATTTAAAGTTATTCTTAATACAAAATTCGGCTATTTTTGGCATCCATTTTTTCATGTATTTCTTGAAGCATTTTGAATTAAAATAAAATTACATTTGCTTTGACATATTGCAACATCCAAATGTCAAGAAATTGATATGCATCTGGTACATGGCCACCTAAATTTCGAATAATAAAAAAACCTTTTTATCAAGAATATGCGTTTTTGTAGTGAATAATTTTGTTTTGCAATTTGGTTTCAATAATTTTAGTAGCGTCCTTATCTTCAGTTACCGTTGGCTCAGATTCTTTAGCCAGTTTTACTTGTATTTCTTCATCTTTTTTAATAGATTCTACATTACAAGTTTTCTTTGCTTTAAACCTGATTTTTAATTCGTCTGGATTGTTACGCCGTAGAAAAATGGCTTTAACAACAATGACATTAGGTTTATTTTTAGGTAGCTTGGAATTTTCGGCAACTTCTGGTTTGATTTTTTTGGGTTCATCTAAGCAGGTAGTACCAACTTCGTCTTCTATAACATCTGAAGCATCCATGTCGTCCTTTTTTGATGCAGCAAGCTCTTTCTCAATTTTTCCTTCCATGCCCTTAAGAGGATTATAAGCAGGTTTTGGTGTTGTTGTTTTAAAATTGTCAACGCAAGCCCTTTTGTATTCTTCATTGCAAAAAGTGTTCTCTGGACACTTGTATATAACTTCTAGACCGATTACCCGTTCGTATTTGTCGTTACAAGCCTGTAATTAAATATGTTTAGTAGTTATTTAAAAGCTATATAATTAGTACCTTAAAATAATTGTCGTTCAAGCAGACAAATCCATGTTTCCCGCATTTAATTCCAAAAGATGAATAAATGAATATGCAAATCAAAATGTAACGAGGTAATAACAATTTCTGCAAAGTAATTGATAAATTTAAAATGACAACATTAAATAAATTTATTTACCAAATTTATATTGCAAGAAGTAATGAAAAAAATGCACATATTTAAAAATAAATTATGTAATGTGAATTTGTAATCATTTGAAGGATCATTTTGACACAACCATTTTTGATATAAACGTCAAATGCATAGCTGACTTGTAATTTAAAATTTGTTATTAATAGGAAATTCGATTATATGTTTGCTTCCATTTTCCATATAGTATGTCTTAGAAGGGATTCCGAATTAAATTAAAAATAAATATGTGTTTACTTTGAC
The DNA here is from genome assembly GCA_943142095.1 of Ophonus ardosiacus. Classification (NCBI taxonomy): domain Eukaryota; kingdom Metazoa; phylum Arthropoda; class Insecta; order Coleoptera; family Carabidae; genus Ophonus; species Ophonus ardosiacus. The sequence continues at coordinate 50,813,085 of OW964830.1, forward strand.
ATGTAAAATATCAAAAAAAGTGACAAAGCATTCTTTCGTCACACATACATACTATACATTCGCGATAACGAGAGAATGCGGTACTCATCTTGAACAGAAACAAGTCATTCTATTGGTTCGGCTCCAAAGTTATCCTCTTTTAACCAATAGAATTACTTGTTTCTGTTCAAGAATTAAATGGTGTGGAGAGTGCACCACAGGGGTCACTTTTGTGCCATTTAAAATTGGAAATATTTGGCGTCTGTCGGGATCGAACCCGGTTCCCCCAGGTTCGCGACCAGACACTCAGGCACGCGACCACGGGACCCCATATTGAATATTACGAATAGTTGTAAGAACGCATTGTTTAAGTTCCTATTTATTTAGAGAAAAAAAATGGTACAAATGCTTTCTAATGATTTGAGGAACATCTAGCTTTTAGAATGTTCATTTAAAGTTACAGCTTTTATATTTTATATCTTGTACCACTTATCCACTGAATATATCATTTTATCTATAACATTTTTCCTAATAAATAAATAAATATATCATCACGGCTTATTTAATACTCATTTCTGCATTTATGCATTTATTCGCAAATATTCTATAAATATATTACCCATTTCTGGGTGTGCCAGTATCTACAACACATGTAGACATCGGTAATGATGACGATATATTCTACCGTGTGGGCGCTTACCAGGCGTCACCTCACGGGCACTCATAGCTGGCGTGGAGAGTGCACCACAGGGTCACTTTTGTGCCATTTAAAATTCGAAATATTTGGCGTCTGTCGGGATCGAACCCGGTTCCCCCAGGTTCGCGACCAGACACTCAGGCACGCGGCCACGGGACCCCATACAAATAATCTATGCACAATATTATTACCTTGTCATTATTCTTCTTCGTCCAGTCTATCATTTCTTCTATGAGTTTTTCCAATCAGTTTATCGCCAATTTTTGTTTCTATTATCTTTGTTGCATCTTCGTCTTCATCACTCGATGGTGCAGCGCTTTTAAAATCCCCCATTTGTTTTATTTCTTCTCTTCTTAATTTATCTATATTATTACATTCTTCTCTTTCTTTATTTTTTCGTTTCTTTCCCTGATTTTGATTATTTTGACTGACTCTCTGCTCTTTGAAAACAGCTTTAACAATAATGAAATTTGGATTGTGGTGAATTTTGAGATGTTCTACTGCCTCAGCCGATAAGTTTTTGGGTCTTTGAATACATGTGAAACCGACTGGTGTTTCTATGACCTTTGTTGCGGCTTTGTCTTCTTTGTTTGTTTCAGTAATTTCAGAATCAACTTCTCTGTCTAGTTCAATAATTATTGGACTTTTGGTGGTGGTCTTTCTTTCATTTTCTAGTTGAATAATTATTGGAGTTTTAAACGTGGTGGTTGTCTTTATTTTTTTTACAGGATCGCAAGCTCTTCGATACTGTTCATTGCAGATAGTGTGTTCTGGGCATTTAAAGATTACTTCACGTTCGCTTTTTCGATCGTACCTATCGTTACATGTCTGCAAAAGAAAATATTTAAATTGTAATACAATGTGTCCCATTTAGAAGTGCCACCATTGGATCTCGAGAACTATAAGAAATACGATGACGGTTAAATGGAACTTTTTGTGCGCCTTTGGGAGGCCATCTCAGATGTGCTTTTGTTTTTCCAAAAATTCTCATAGGGCACTAGATAATAACTAAAAACTCAATACTGTTGATTTTTCTTTGTCAAATAACTTCTAAACTATTAGTAATTAAGAAAAACGTTTCAAATACAAAAGATAGATATTTTTATTAACTAACCAGTGGCATACGAAATAAATGCTTATATCCGTAATTTTTCCAGATATAACACAAACTTATATTTTTTTAAATGGAACCCATATCCGATTTCAGTCTCAAAAAAATAATTATTTTTTCTTATTATTTCATAAAAAACATTATTATTTTTATTAATTATATTGTATTTGATCGAAATAATTTGTTTTATGCCTTTATTACTTAATATTTTCATTCTAGACTCATACTTACAAATTACACTATAATGTGCCAAGGGCGACTAGATACAAAATATTATAAAAATTAGTTTAATATGAGTTTTGAGCAAAATTTTCTAACGAAATAAATTATTTAAATACAAGGAGTATTTCTAAATAGAAATCTACCAATATTTTCAAAATAATTATAAATTTAATACAAAATAAGGAAAAAATAATAATTTTGAAAGTAAAACAAATATAAAACATAATAATCCTTACATCGTTGAAAAGAGAAAAAAATAATGATTTTTTTTAAACTAAAATTAGATATGGGTTCCATTTAAAAAAATATAAGTTTGTGTTATATTTCGAAAATTTACGGATATAAAAATTTATTTCGTACGCCACTGATTAGTTAATGAAAATATCTATCTTTTGTATTTAAAACGTTTTTCTCAATTACTAATAGTTTAGAAGTTATTTGAAAAAGAAAAAATCAATAATATTAAGTTTTTCGTCATTATCTTGTGCCCTACGAGAATTTTTGGAAAAACAAAAGTACATCTGAGATGGCCTCCTAAAGGCGCACAAAAAGTTCCATTTAACCGACATCGTATCTCTTATAGTTCTCGAGATCCCAATGGTGGCACCTCTAAATGGGACACACTGTATAACCATCAAAATCAAATTCTTGAGAGGTAGGTATTCTGGACTTTAGGGCCGTCCTCATAATCCGGCTCACTTTAACACTTTAATTAAAATTACTTTAAGACTTTATCTTTCATTTGAAGTAATGCTAAATTGCTCGCTAAAGTGCTAAAGTTATATTATGAAAACGGGCAAAACTTTAATTTTAATTTAAAGTGTTTATTATTATTATTATTATTATTTTTATTATTTTTTTATTATCGGGAGGTGGTTCATCCTTGCCCCTGTACTGCGACCTTTCTGGTCTATTGTACCCTCCGTGTTTTCCTCCTATTCTAGGAGTCCTGCATGTTTTGTGAGCTCCAAGATTTTCTTTAGACTGATGTCCTTTGGTGTCTCAGTGTGCAATTTCTTTGCTCCTAAAAAAATATGTCTGCTTGTCATAAATGCTTCGCAGTGTCATATTAACACGTTCACTGCCGATCATCTGCCCTGTTACTGCCTGTTATGCCGGGTCTTAGTTGTGGCAACTAACTATATCACAATTATTTTTACTATGCCATATGACAGAACACTTGTGTCATTACATTTTTGGTACTGGGACTCTAGAAATTAGTGATGTGAGATGTATTATGAGTTTTTTTTTATACCAGCTCATGGTTTTCCTTTCACTGGCATGTCAGCATTTAGTCCTGGCAATTTACTCCCGACATTGATTATATTATATTATCGCTTTTGGTTTTCTAATACTTCTCCAAATTTTTTGTTCTGTAATTCTGCATCTAATATAAGCTTTTTGTCACGACAAAAAAGGTAATTTCTTTTGCTCCGATGGTCCCAAAACCAACTATGTACCTGTATAAACTGTACCTGGATGCCTATAAGAGCGCAACTGTAAGTTGTATATAATGATGGCACAGACGTTGTGTCATCGGCAGAGCACGCAAAATACCAGATGACACAACGTATGTGTCATCGGCAGTGAACGTGTTAAATGTTCAGGAGTTTCATCCTCTTCTCCACATCCTCTGCATGTTGGTTCTTGTTTGAGGCCCAAATTATGCAAATGTTTATTTAATTGACAGTGTCCTGTTACCAGTTTTGTTATTAGTCTAGCATCTTGCTTGCTCATTAAAAGTAAGTTGTCTGTTCTTTTCTTGGATGGCTCATTCAGGAAGAGCTTGGAATGTCTCTGGTCTGATATGGCTGTCCAATGCCGTTTGTGTCATTACCAAAGCAAAGTATTAATTTCTTGCTTAACTGTTTGCGCAGTTATTAAATTTAAAAAATATGAATTTAAAGTGTTAAAGTGAAGATAAAGTTTACTATGAAAATGGCCCTTAGCCGTATTTATTATTACCTTGAAATATTCTTTGTTTAGGCATATGAATCCATGTTTTCCACATTTAATTTCAAAAGATAGTCGAATGAAATAACAAATAAAAATGTATGAGAGAAACAACAACTTCTGCAAAATAAATATTGTAGTATCAATTAGAAAATGAAACATAATAATTACCAAATTTCCATTGTTAAAATAAATACACATATTCAAAAATAAATGTTATCTGAATTTGTAACCATTTGAAGTATATTTATTTTGACAGAACCATAAATAATACAATGTCAAGTACATAGCTATCTTTAATTTTATAATAATCCAATTATTTTTTTACATATTCTATATATTAAAACTATAACTTATGAGAGTATGAGTTCAATACCATTTTCTTTTAACTCGTTTTATATCTTCGTCATCATAATCACATTCTGTTGTCGTTGTGGTTGTCGTTTTTGTTGTTGTTATTTTTTTCGTTGTTGTTTTCTTTGTTGTTGTAGTAGTAGCCCCTTTTCTGGTGACGTCAGGACACTGAGTAGTAGTAGTCTGCATTACTTTTGCGTTTGGTGGGATTAGAGTAGTATGCATAATTCGATTAATTTCTGCTGTTTCCGATTGTGGTACGAAGTCCAACGGAAGGGATGTAGTTGTTTTTGTTTTGCAGTCTCTTTTTCGTTTAGTTTTAAGAAAAGTGTATTTGAATTTAATGGTTCTTGCAGTGGTTCGTCTATGACTTTTTGCTTTGTATGCGAAAGTTGTGGGTTCTGTAGTTCTTGCTTTTTTGTGAGTACTGGCACCTGTATCGTATTCGATTTTTAATTTTGATAAGTCTACGGGCTCAGGTGGTTCGTCCATGCAGGCCTTTTTGACTCTTTCGTTGCAATAAGTATTTCTTGGACATTTGTAGATTAATTCACGGCCTGTTTCTCGTTCATATTTGCTGTCACATTTCTAAACAAAAAAAATTAAATTAATTCAGAATTTAAGTAATGAATTTCTAATTTTGACCGTCGCCAAATATTTCCAATTTTAAATGGCACAAAAGTGACCCCTGTAGTGCACTCTCCACGCCAGCAATGAGTGCCCGTGAGGTGACGCCTGGTAAACGCCCGCACGGTTGAAATATCAGTACCGAAATCTGTGTACAACACAGATTGGCACACTCAGAAATGGGTAATATGCCGTGATGATATATTTATATTTATAATTTTCAAAAACATATAGTACAAAACGGCTCTCTCCACGATATATTAGAGTGAATAAATTAATGAATAGTAGACAAAAAATAAAATACCCGTTTTTTTTAATCGATTAATTATTTGTAGTTTCGCGAATTTCATGTAGAATTCATATTTTGAAACCGCGTTATCCTATTTTCAACTATTACAGCATGTTGATATTGGCTGTTTTATTTATAAACAAATATACTATACCATTTAATATTTGTGTACTTAATTTGAAGAAAATATGTACATTAAATTTGAAAGACAAAACATAGATTAAAATGTTGTTTTTAAGTTCGTAAGTATTTATTATGTATATTTATAAATTAAGTATAGCATATTTATATATACAAGTTATTTACTTTTAACCTTTAAGATAAAGAATATACGAGTATGTTTACTATACTTTAAAGACAACTTGGAAAATGTCTAATATGAGTATACCTACTAACGAACTTTATTATGAACAGCATTTCAGTGTGTGTATTTATAATGACTTATTATTAGTTTTACCTTAAAATATTCTGTATTTAAGCAGACAAATCCATATTTCCCGCATTTAATACTCATTGTTTCGGAGATAAAGAAGAGAATAAATATATAAGATGCATACAACAATGTCTGCAAAGGAACATTATTATTCACCTATAAAATATTACAGCACATATATTACCTTCTGTAACTTACAATTCAAGACACTGAAACTCATACTCTGAAATAAAAAAAATAAAAATATCCCAAAAAAGAATATTTTGACATGTTAATCAATTTGACATATCATTATCAAAAATTGACAGTTGTTTATACATGGCTGCCTTGGAAACCTTAACTTTACAGACGCCATTTTTAAAATCATGCAACAATAAAGCCTCATTTCCACCGAATGATCTAATGCTTAATGCGTAATGATTAGTGCGTAGGACTTAATGCATTACGACAATTTATTTGAATACCATTTCCAGCTACTATTTAATTCAACAGAAATGTCACAATTTTTTTCCCTTGTTACTTATTGTTTAGCAGACTGCCATTGCACCAGCAATTCTTCTTCATTTTAATATGTTATATATAGAGATGCATTCGGCCGGGCCGGGCCGGGCTTTGAGGTTTTGATCGACTCGGCCCGAAAATAAAAATTACCGGCCCGACTCGATGATCGATTCGACAAAAAAATTAGCTAGCCCGGCTCGAAAATTGACTCGAAATCGGGCCGGGCCGGGCCAAAGCTCGAAATTGGGTGCATCCGGCATTCCTAATGTTGATTTTTATGTTAAGGCGAAATGTTTAACTTTTTTCGTTTCAAACTTATAAAAAAACTCTACATTCTTATAACTTTCAACATTAGTTAACATAAGTAGTTAAAAAAGAGACCCTTCTACTGTAAGTTTGTTATAAAAATTACAGACCTACGAGTATTTACCACTTTGTTTACCAAAGAATTTAATTTTTCACAAATCTTAAATAAAAAAATATAATTTACATAAGGATTTTTTATCTAACTTTGTTTCTGCTCAAAAATAGGACAAGAAATCATTATAGAAGGAACAAAAATCACTTTTATTTAAGTATATGAGTAATAACAATAATAATTTATTTTATTTATTTATTTATAAGAAGAAGGCCGCACAACAGGACAAGTCCCAATAATAGCAACATCACAATATAATTATTATGCTTTAATGAATAACCTTGAATTCTTGAAGTAAAATAATACATTTTTATTTATTAATATGTGAAGTGTGTTGTTCTTAAATCATTTTGATCATTTTTAACTTCATCCATTTTCATTAAAATATTTAAAAAACTGTGCATTTGACTGAACTATAAGATTTTTCGGGCCGGCTCGAAAAGCCCGAATCTTCGGGCCGGGCCAAAATCAAAAGTCCTACTCGCCTCGATTTTTGAAAATGATTAGCCCGATTCGGCCCGGTAAAAAATATCTTCGGCCAAGCTCGATGATCGACTCGAAATCGAGGCGGGCTTCGGGCCGGGCCGGGCCAAAGCTCGAAATCGAGTGCATCTCTAGTTATATACATAATTTTCTGTATATCCAAATTAAAAATTTAATAATTATAAAATAGACTGACAGTTCAGGTTAGCAGTTTTTAATCTTTTGTTCTTACGTATTGTTCTTAGGTGTTAAGCCTTATGCATTAAGACAATCGGTGGAAATGGGGCTTTAGATTCACTAGTACATTCGAGCCCAAACCCATTATATTTCGGCAGGTTTACATTTTCAACAAACAAATTATAAAACCTAAGCAAATGGCAAGATATTTTGAAATTCATTTCCACTAATTTAAAATATAGATTTTAAACTTACAAAACTGAATATATTATTCAAGTATTCCGTTATTTAATATTGGGTTACATCGCCTTTATTAGTAATACCAGGTTTAATTTTATTAGGCACTGTATCCCTAAGCTCTACAAATTTTTCTGTAAGTATTGTCCCATATGTTTTGCAAGATAAGTACGAACTGGATTTTTAGAAATTTGTTTTTCATTGTGCCAAAAGTAAAGGATTTCAGTAGAAGCTAAATCTAGACTAGAATATAAACCTTAAAACGCCGGTCGAACTCACCAATCATTTGAAACACGGTATTTTAAAGTTTTATGTCTACATTTAAAGTAGCCCAAAGAATTTTGTAGAAATTTCTAACCATTTGTGTGGATTTTATAATTTGTCTGGGCTCGTTGCTACGTAGAGTTCATATAGCCTAATCCTACAAGTACTAAAAAAATATTTGTAATGCAAAAGATTAAAAATATTTCATTTATTATTTTAGAAGATACAAGTTTTATTGATGTATACATTTAACAAATTTTTAACAATAAATTCATCCATTGATAGATGGACATACATATGAAGGATCACATACTTGCATAATAGGATTAAATCGTGATCCATTTGGACAATAATTTACAATGCCAGTATATCCCAAAGTTAGACCTGTAATGGTATCTAAAATTGGTTGACAGCTGATATAAGTGGTACAACCTTGTATATTTGGATTCGGCGAATAAATTAGTCCAAGATTATTAGCACAAATAGTGTCAGGACATGTGTAGGATAAAGGATTTGAGCATTTCTGTGTCATTTGGTTGAAGACAGTAGTTGTTGGACATGTGAAATTTGTACCCTTTAAAGTCCCATCAGTATTAACAGAACAGTATACATACTGTTTACAGTTTGATAGTTGGACTACGTATCTTCCTACAGTAGTACATTGTCCATTCATCAAAAATCTTGGAGAAACAACATTATTTTGTACTCCATTTCTTGATAATTTATTTTTACATGCGTATGTATAAGTACACCTTTGTATTTCTGGATCAAAAAACTGATACTGGTTACATTGTTTACGTATAGCTTGTATGTAATCATCCTGAACTACACAACTGTAATAATTTTTGCAAGTTTTATCATTAACATCTGGGAAATTTCCAATGGTACTACATTTTATTATGTCGTCTTGACAAGTATAATTCATGGAACATCTCATCTTTACAGGATTAAATGTACTGCTTTCAGGGCAAGAATATTCAGCAGACACAAAACCATTTTTTGTGTCGACGCACAAAATGTACTGCTTACATTTTGTGCCAGGTACGGAAAATCGACCCTCCGTAATACATACAGGTGTTTCAGGTATAGACATAATTTCAGTTGTCGTAATAAATTCAGTAGTACTTGCAGTATCCATAATTTCTGTTGTAGTTTGTGAATTTTCTGTACAATTGTACAAACTATTGCATCGTTTTCTAATTGGATCAAATGAAAAGCCGTTTGGACATTCATAGACTTTGCTTACAAATCCTGTACTAATTTTTGCACACAAAATATATTTTGTACAATTTGTTCCCGAAACAGGAATTTTTCCAGCAGTTGTACATAATTTTGAAACCTCGTCATTTGTAGGTGTTGTAGTTTCCACTTGTGTTGTTGTAGTAAATTCAGTAGTACTTGTTGTATCTACGACTTGCGTTGTAGTTTGTGCATTTTCTGTACAATTGTACAAATTATTACATCGTTTACTAATTGGATCAAAGACAAAACCGTTTGGACATTCATATACTTTGCCTACAAGTCCTGTACTAGTTTTTGCACACAAAATATATTTTGTACAATTTGTTCCCGAAACAGGAATTTTTCCAGCAGTTGTACATAATTTTGAAACCTCGTCAATTGAAGGTGTTATAGTTCCTACTTGTGTTGTTGTAAATTCAGTAGTACTTGTTGTATCTATGACTTGCGTTGTAGTTTGTGCATTTTCTGTGCAACTGTACAAATTATTACATCGTTTACTAATTGGATCAAAGACATAAACGTTCGGACATTCATATACTTTGCCTATAAATCCTGTACTAGTTTTTACACACAAAATATATTTTGTACAATTTGTTCCCGAAACAGGAATTTTTCCAGCAGTTGTACATAATTTTGAAACCTCGTCAATTGAAGGTGTTATAGTTCCTACTTGTGTTGTAGTAAATTCAGTAGTATTTGTTGTATCTATGACTTGCGTTGTAGTTTGTGCATTTTCTGTGCAACTGTACAAATTATTACATCGTTTACTAATTGGATCAAAGACATAATCGTTCGGACATTCATATACTTTGCCTACAAATCCTGTACTAATTTTTACACACAAAATATATTTTGTACAATTTGTTCCCGGAACAGGAATTTTTCCAGCAGTTGTACATAATTTTGAAACCTCGTCAATTGTAGGTGTTGTAGTTCCTACTTGTGTTGTTGTAAATTCAGTAGTACTTGCTGTATCTATGACTTGCGTTGTAGTTTGTGCATTTTCTGTGCAACTGTACAAATTATTACATCGTTTACTAATTGGATCAAAGACATAATCGTTCGGACAATCATATACTTTGCCTACAAATCCTGTACTAGTTTTTACACACAAAATATATTTTGTACAATTTGTTCCCGGAACAGGAATTTTTCCAGCAGTTGTACATAATTTTGAAACCTCGTCAATTGAAGGTGTTGTAGTTCCTACTTGTGTTGTTGTAAATTCAGTAGTACTTGTTGTATCTATGACTTGCTTTGTAGTTTGTGCATTTTCTGTGCAACTGTACAAATTATTACATCGTTTACTAATTGGATCAAAGACATAATCGTTCGGACATTCATATACTTTGCCTACAAATCCTGTACTAGTTTTTACACACAAAATATATTTTGTACAATTTGTTCCCGGAACAGGAATTTTTCCAGCAGTTGTACATAATTTTGAAACCTCGTCAATTGAAGGTGTTGTAGTTCCTACTTGTGTTGTTGTAAATTCAGTAGTACTTGTTGTATCTATGACTTGCGTTGTAGTTTGTGCATTTTCTGTGCAACTGTACAAATTATTACATCGTTTACTAATTGGATCAAAGACATAATCGTTCGGACATTCATATACTTTGCCTACAAATCCTGTACTAGTTTTTACACACAAAATATATTTTGTACAATTTGTTCCCGAAACAGGAATTTTTCCAGCAGTTGTACATAATTTTGAAACCTCGTCAATTGAAGGTGTTGTAGTTCCTACTTGTGTTGTTGTAAATTCAGTAGTACTTGTTGTATCTATGACTTGCGTTGTAGTTTGTGCATTTTCTGTGCAACTGTACAAATTATTACATCGTTTACTAATTGGATCAAAGACATAATCGTTCGGACATTCATATACTTTGCCTACAAATCCTGTACTAGTTTTTACACACAAAATATATTTTGTACAATTTGTTCCCGAAACAGGAATTTTTCCAGCAGTTGTACATAATTTTGAAACCTCGTCAATTGAAGGTGTTGTAGTTCCTACTTGTGTTGTTGTAAATTCAGTAGTACTTGTTGTATCTATGACTTGCGTTGTAGTTTGTGCATTTTCTGTGCAACTGTACAAATTATTACATCGTTTACTAATTGGATCAAAGACATAATCGTTCGGACATTCATATACTTTGCCTACAAATCCTGTACTAGTTTTTACACACAAAATATATTTTGTACAATTTGTTCCCGAAACAGGAATTTTTCCAGCAGTTGTACATAATTTTGAAACCTCGTCAATTGAAGGTGTTGTAGTTCCTACTTGTGTTGTTGTAAATTCAGTAGTACTTGTTGTATCTATGACTTGCGTTGTAGTTTGTGCATTTTCTGTGCAACTGTACAAATTATTACATCGTTTACTAATTGGATCAAAGACATAATCGTTCGGACATTCATATACTTTGCCTACAAATCCTGTACTAGTTTTTACACACAAAATATATTTTGTACAATTTGTTCCCGGAACAGGAATTTTTCCAGCAGTTGTACATAATTTTGAAACCTCGTCAATTGAAGGTGTTGTAGTTCCTACTTGTGTTGTTGTAAATTCAGTAGTACTTGTTGTATCTATGACTTGCGTTGTAGTTTGTGCATTTTCTGTGCAACTGTACAAATTATTACATCGTTTACTAATTGGATCAAAGACATAATCGTTCGGACATTCATATACTTTGCCTACAAATCCTGTACTAGTTTTTACACACAAAATATATTTTGTACAATTTGTTCCCGAAACAGGAATTTTTCCAGCAGTTGTACATAATTTTGAAACCTCGTCAATTGAAGGTGTTGTAGTTCCTACTTGTGTTGTTGTAAATTCAGTAGTACTTGTTGTATCTATGACTTGCGTTGTAGTTTGTGCATTTTCTGTGCAACTGTACAAATTATTACATCGTTTACTAATTGGATCAAAGACATAATCGTTCGGACATTCATATACTTTGCCTACAAATCCTGTACTAGTTTTTACACACAAAATATATTTTGTACAATTTGTTCCCGGAACAGGAATTTTTCCAGCAGTTGTACATAATTTTGAAACCTCGTCAATTGAAGGTGTTGTAGTTCCTACTTGTGTTGTTGTAAATTCAGTAGTACTTGTTGTATCTATGACTTGCGTTGTAGTTTGTGCATTTTCTGTGCAACTGTACAAATTATTACATCGTTTACTAATTGGATCAAAGACATAATCGTTCGGACATTCATATACTTTGCCTACAAATCCTGTACTAGTTTTTACACACAAAATATATTTTGTACAATTTGTTCCCGGAACAGGAATTTTTCCAGCAGTTGTACATAATTTTGAAACCTCGTCAATTGTAGGTGTTGTAGTTCCTACTTGTGTTGTTGTAAATTCAGTAGTACTTGTTGTATCTATGACTTGCGTTGTAGTTTGTGCATTTTCTGTGCAACTGTACAAATTATTACATCGTTTACTAATTGGATCAAAGACATAAACGTTCGGACATTCATATACTTTGCCTATAAATCCTGTACTAGTTTTTACACACAAAATATATTTTGTACAATTTGTTCCCGAAACAGAAATTTTTCCAGCAGTTGTACATAATTTTGAAACCTCGTCAATTGAAGGTGTTGTAGTTCCTACTTGTGTTGTTGTAAATTCAGTAGTACTTGTTGTATCTATGACTTGCGTTGTAGTTTGTGCATTTTCTGTGCAACTGTACAAATTATTACATCGTTTACTAATTGGATCAAAGACATAATCGTTCGGACAATCATATACTTTGCCTACAAATCCTGTACTAGTTTTTACACACAAAATATATTTTGTACAATTTGTTCCCGAAACAGGAATTTTTCCAGCAGTTGTACATAATTTTGAAACCTCGTCAATTGAAGGTGTTGTAGTTCCTACTTGTGTTGTTGTAAATTCAGTAGTACTTGTTGTATCTATGACTTGCGTTGTAGTTTGTGCATTTTCTGTGCAACTGTACAAATTATTACATCGTTTACTAATTGGATCAAAGACATAATCGTTCGGACATTCATATACTTTGCCTACAAATCCTGTACTAGTTTTTACACACAAAATATATTTTGTACAATTTGTTCCCGAAACAGGAATTTTTCCAGCAGTTGTACATAATTTTGAAACCTCGTCAATTGAAGGTGTTGTAGTTCCTACTTGTGTTGTTGTAAATTCAGTAGTACTTGTTGTATCTATGACTTGCGTTGTAGTTTGTGCATTTTCTGTGCAACTGTACAAATTATTACATCGTTTACTAATTGGATCAAAGACATAATCGTTCGGACATTCATATACTTTGCCTACAAATCCTGTACTAGTTTTTACACACAAAATATATTTTGTACAATTTGTTCCCGGAACAGGAATTTTTCCAGCAGTTGTACATAATTTTGAAACCTCGTCAATTGAAGGTGTTGTAGTTCCTACTTGTGTTGTTGTAAATTCAGTAGTACTTGTTGTATCTATGACTTGCGTTGTAGTTTGTGCATTTTCTGTGCAACTGTACAAATTATTACATCGTTTACTAATTGGATCAAAGACATAATCGTTCGGACATTCATATACTTTGCCTACAAATCCTGTACTAGTTTTTACACACAAAATATATTTTGTACAATTTGTTCCCGGAACAGGAATTTTTCCAGCAGTTGTACATAATTTTGAAACCTCGTCAATTGAAGGTGTTGTAGTTCCTACTTGTGTTGTTGTAAATTCAGTAGTACTTGTTGTATCTATGACTTGCGTTGTAGTTTGTGCATTTTCTGTGCAACTGTACAAATTATTACATCGTTTACTAATTGGATCAAAGACATAAACGTTCGGACATTCATATACTTTGCCTATAAATCCTGTACTAGTTTTTACACACAAAATATATTTTGTACAATTTGTTCCCGAAACAGAAATTTTTCCAGCAGTTGTACATAATTTTGAAACCTCGTCAATTGAAGGTGTTGTAGTTCCTACTTGTGTTGTTGTAAATTCAGTAGTACTTGTTGTATCTATGACTTGCGTTGTAGTTTGTGCATTTTCTGTGCAACTGTACAAATTATTACATCGTTTACTAATTGGATCAAAGACATAATCGTTCGGACAATCATATACTTTGCCTACAAATCCTGTACTAGTTTTTACACACAAAATATATTTTGTACAATTTGTTCCCGAAACAGGAATTTTTCCAGCAGTTGTACATAATTTTGAAACCTCGTCAATTGAAGGTGTTGTAGTTCCTACTTGTGTTGTTGTAAATTCAGTAGTACTTGTTGTATCTATGACTTGCGTTGTAGTTTCTGCATTTTCTGTGCAACTGTACAAATTATTACATCGTTTACTAATTGGATCAAAGACATAATCGTTCGGACATTCATATACTTTGCCTACAAATCCTGTACTAGTTTTTACACACAAAATATATTTTGTACAATTTGTTCCCGAAACAGGAATTTTTCCAGCAGTTGTACATAATTTTGAAACCTCGTCAATTGAAGGTGTTGTAGTTCCTACTTGTGTTGTTGTAAATTCAGTAGTACTTGTTGTATCTATGACTTGCGTTGTAGTTTGTGCATTTTCTGTGCAACTGTACAAATTATTACATCGTTTACTAATTGGATCAAAGACATAATCGTTCGGACATTCATATACTTTGCCTACAAATCCTGTACTAGTTTTTACACACAAAATATATTTTGTACAATTTGTTCCCGGAACAGGAATTTTTCCAGCAGTTGTACATAATTTTGAAACCTCGTCAATTGAAGGTGTTGTAGTTCCTACTTGTGTTGTTGTAAATTCAGTAGTACTTGTTGTATCTATGACTTGCGTTGTAGTTTGTGCATTTTCTGTGCAACTGTACAAATTATTACATCGTTTACTAATTGGATCAAAGACATAATCGTTCGGACATTCATATACTTTGCCTACAAATCCTGTACTAGTTTTTACACACAAAATATATTTTGTACAATTTGTTCCCGAAACAGGAATTTTTCCAGCAGTTGTACATAATTTTGAAACCTCGTCAATTGAAGGTGTTGTAGTTCCTACTTGTGTTGTTGTAAATTCAGTAGTACTTGTTGTATCTATGACTTGCGTTGTAGTTTGTGCATTTTCTGTGCAACTGTACAAATTATTACATCGTTTACTAATTGGATCAAAGACATAATCGTTCGGACATTCATATACTTTGCCTACAAATCCTGTACTAGTTTTTACACACAAAATATATTTTGTACAATTTGTTCCCGGAACAGGAATTTTTCCAGCAGTTGTACATAATTTTGAAACCTCGTCAATTGAAGGTGTTGTAGTTCCTACTTGTGTTGTTGTAAATTCAGTAGTACTTGTTGTATCTATGACTTGCGTTGTAGTTTCTGCATTTTCTGTGCAACTGTACAAATTATTACATCGTTTACTAATTGGATCAAAGACATAATCGTTCGGACATTCATATACTTTGCCTACAAATCCTGTACTAGTTTTTACACACAAAATATATTTTGTACAATTTGTTCCCGGAACAGGAATTTTTCCAGCAGTTGTACATAATTTTGAAACCTCGTCAATTGTAGGTGTTGTAGTTCCTACTTGTGTTGTTGTAAATTCAGTAGTACTTGTTGTATCTATGACTTGCGTTGTAGTTTGTGCATTTTCTGTGCAACTGTACAAATTATTACATCGTTTACTAATTGGATCAAAGACATAATCGTTCGGACATTCATATACTTTGCCTACAAATCCTGTACTAGTTTTTACACACAAAATATATTTTGTACAATTTGTTCCCGGAACAGGAATTTTTCCAGCAGTTGTACATAATTTTGAAACCTCGTCAATTGAAGGTGTTGTAGTTCCTACTTGTGTTGTTGTAAATTCAGTAGTACTTGTTGTATCTATGACTTGCGTTGTAGTTTGTGCATTTTCTGTGCAACTGTACAAATTATTACATCGTTTACTAATTGGATCAAAGATATAATCGTTCGGACATTCATATACTTTGCCTACAAATCCTGTACTAGTTTTTACACACAAAACATATTTTGTACAATTTGTTCCCGAAACAGGAATTTTTCCAGCAGTTGTACATAATTTTGAAATCTCGTCAATTGTAGGTGTTGTAGTTCCTACTTGTGTTGTTGTAAATTCAGTAGTACTTGTTATATCTATGACTTGCGTTGTAGTTTGTGCATTTTCTGTGCAACTGTACAAATTATTACATCGTTTACTAATTGGATCAAAGACATAATCGTTCGGACATTCATATACTTTGCCTACAAATCCTGTACTAGTTTTTACACACAAAATATATTTTGTACAATTTGTTCCCGAAACAGGAATTTTTCCAGCAGTTGTACATAATTTTGAAACCTCGTCAATTGTAGGTGTTGTAGTTCCTACTTGTGTTGTTGTAAATTCAGTAGTACTTGTTGTATCTAAGACTTGCGTTGTAGTTTGTGCATTTTCTGTGCAACTGTACAAATTATTACATCGTTTACTAATTGGATCAAAGACATAATCGTTCGGACATTCATATACTTTGCCTACAAATCCTGTACTAGTTTTTACACACAAAATATATTTTGTACAATTTGTTCCCGAAACAGGAATTTTTCCAGCAGTTGTACATAATTTTGAAACCTCGTCAATTGAAGGTGTTGTACTTCCTACTTGTGTTGTAGTAAATTCAGTAGTATTTGTTGTATCTATGACTTGCGTTGTAGTTTGTGCATTTTCTGTGCAACTGTACAAATTATTACATCGTTTACTAATTGGATCAAAGACATAATCGTTCGGACATTCATATACTTTGCCTACAAATCCTGTACTAGTTTTTACACACAAAATATATTTTGTACAATTTGTTCCCGGAACAGGAATTTTTTCAGCAGTTGTACATAATTTTGAAACCTCGTCAATTGTAGGTGTTGTAGTTCCTACTTGTGTTGTTGTAAATTCAGTAGTACTTGTTGTATCTATGACTTGCGTTGTAGTTTGTGCATTTTCTGTGCAACTGTACAAATTATTACATCGTTTACTAATTGGATCAAAGACATAATCGTTCGGACAATCATATACTTTGCCTACAAATCCTGTACTAGTTTTTACACACAAAATATATTTTGTACAATTTGTTCCCGAAACAGGAATTTTTCCAGCAGTTGTACATAATTTTGAAACCTCGTCAATTGAAGGTGTTGTAGTTCCTACTTGTGTTGTTGTAAATTCAGTAGTACTTGTTGTATCTATGACTTGCGTTGTAGTTTGTGCATTTTCTGTGCAACTGTACAAATTATTACATCGTTTACTAATTGGATCAAAGGCATAATCGTTCGGACATTCATATACTTTGCCTACAAATCCTGTACTAGTTTTTACACACAAAATATATTTTGTACAATTTGTTCCCGAAACAGGAATTTTTCCAGCAGTTGTACATAATTTTGAAACCTCGTCAATTGTAGGTGGTGTAGTTCCTACTTGTGTTGTTGTAGTAAATTCAGTAGTACTTGTTGTATCTATGACTTGCGTTGAAGTTTGTGCATTTTCTGTACACTTGTACAAATTATTACATCGTTTACTAATTGGATCAAAGACAAAACCGTTTGGACATTCATATACTTTACCTACAAATCCTGTACAAGTTTTTGCACACAAAATATATGTTGTACAATGTGTTCCCGAAACAGGAATTTTTCCAGCAGTTGTACATAATTTTGAAACCTCGTCAATTGAAGGTGTTGTAGTTTCTACTTGTGTTGTTGTAGTAAATTCAGTAGTACTTGTTGTATCTACGACTTGCGTTGTAGTTTGTGCATTTTCTGTGCAATTGTACAAATTATTACATCGTTTACTAATTGGATCAAAGACAAAACCATTTGGACATTCATATACTTTGCCTACAAATCCTGTACTAGTTTTTGCACACAAAATATATTTTGTACAGTTTGTTCCCATAACAGGAATTTTCTCAACGGTTGTACATAATTTTGAAACATCAACTGCAAATGTTGTTGCTTCTACTTTTGTTGTTGTAGTAAATTCAGTAGTACTTGACGTTGTTTCGGTACAAATATACAAATTAGAACATTGTTGTAAAGTAGGGTCGAATAATGAACCAAATAGACATTCGTTCTGAATTTCTACAAAACCATTAGTAGTTAGAATACATCGTGTAAAATTCTTGCATCCAGTATTTGGTACGGCAAACCATCCTTGCTGTTTGCAAGATGTACTGCTTGTACTTGAAGTTGTATCAGTAAAGCCAGTTCTACTTGTACTTGATGTAATACTAACAGTCGATGGAGAAATAGTATTTACAGTTGTTCCAGTTTCAGGACATAAATATGTTACAGTACAATCTTGGACAGATGGATCAAAGTATTTTCCAGAAGTACATTCCAGTACCATTTTGGAAAATCCATGAGTAGTTACTAAACAATTCATATATTTAGTACAATATGTATTTAAAATTGGAAATTTTCCTCGTTTGGTGCATTGTCCAATATTTTCAGTACTTTCAATGGTTGTTTCGGTTGTCTTTACAGTATTTTTGGCAACTAGTACTGCACCATTTTCAGAACAAATGTAATCTTTAGTACATACCACATTTAAAGGATCAAATAAAGTACCATTTGGACAACTTTTAATTTGTTGGGTCAACCCATGCGATGTCATCTGGCACACCATATATTTGGTACAACTGGTTTTTGGTATGGAGCGAATTTCTGGTTTGGTGCATTCAGGAATGGTGCTACCATTGTTTGGGCTTGGCTGTGTTGTTGATGAACTTGCTTGTGTTGTTGTAATTATTGATGTTTTAACAATTGGTTCTTTTGAAGTAATTGTTGGACTTACGGGTATTTGTGTAGTAGTTTCTGGTTCTGATGTACTAGTATCATTTTGGCATACATAACTTTGAGAACATTCTTCTAAATTTTGATCAAATAATGAACCATTTGGACATTGTTGTATATATTCTTCCATGCCATGAGTGGTAAGAACGCACCATTTGTATTTCTTGCATCCAGAGTTTAGTACAACAAATTTTCCTTGTTGTTTACATTGTTGTACCGATGGTGTTATACCATTTATACTTGATGTAGTACGTTCTGGAAGATTTGTAATAATTTTTGAAACAGTTGGTTCATGTGTTGTTGTACCATTCGTTGTTGTACTTTCAGTACTGCTATATGGTGGATTAAGTTCTGGACATATATAATTTTGGTCACACTGTCCAGATTCTGGATTGAAATATCCAGAAGTACAATATTTAACCAAAGATTCAAAACCGTTTGGTGTTTTCTGACAAAATATATAATTTTGGCATTTGGTGTTTGGATATGGTATTGTTCCTTCTTGGCTACATTTTGGTATATCTGGCGAAGTTTCAGGACATGTATAATTGATGGTACATGCTTTTATAAATGGATCATAATAACCAATGTAACATTTTAAGCGTACAACCATAAAACTGTTGCCCATTTCAACACATTGAAAATATTTTTGGCAACTGGTATTTTCTAAAGGAAATGTACCAGATTCTATACAGTTACATTGAGAAAAATATGTTTTTTCATCAGAATTTAAACTTGAATTCGCACATATTGTTGTAGATCCTTCGGAACAGTAAGTACCGTTTGGGCAAAAAACTTCTGAACTTATTAGTTGGCCTCTTAGACAAATTCGAAGAGAATTCGTACTAACACACTTGAATAATCCATTTGTACATATGTGTACATTTTCAGCAGCAAATGTACTCTAAAATATTACACATTTATTCACAATATGCGTTTGTGGTATGGATAAGATGTTACAATTACTTCAAATCTCAATCAAACAGCATTTATTCTAACACCGACGTTTCAGTGCACACTTGAACCTCCTTCAGCTTCAGGGTCTATAACATTTAATAAAAACAATATAATACAGCGTGTTTTTTAAGCCTGATAGAACTTCAAATTGTAAAAAGTAACACAAAAAATTATTTTTGTTTATTTGAACGATCAACGCATGGCATTAACATTTGAAAAGGATTTCGTGCATATGGCCACCGCGGCTGTTCTTGACGAAGCGCATTCTGGACGTCCAATTTTTAGCCACTTTTTCGAGCACTGCTGACCGTATGTCACGAATAACATGAACAATGTTGGCCTCCAAGGCGTCAATTTTTGCTGGTTTATCAGCATAAACCACAGGAAATAATCGAGATTTGTCAAATCATACGACCTTGGAGGCCAATTGACAGGCCCATTTCTCGAAATCAACTTATTGCCAAATTTTGATTTCAATAAGTCGATGGTTGCGGTCGCCGTATGGCACGTAGCGCCATCCTGTAGAAAGCACATCTCGTCCGGATCAATGACATCCATATTTTCAAACAAAAAATTATTGATCATGGTGCGGTAATGATCTCCATTGACCATAACGCGAGCCCCGGCCTCATTTTTGAAGAAATAAAGTCCGATGATACCACCAGAATGTAAACCGCACCAAACGGTGAATTTTTCTGGATGTCATGGAGTCTGTAGGGTCTCTTGCGGATTGGTCTCACTCCATATGCGGCAATTTGACTTATTAACAAACCCGTTAAGCCAACTACGAAGTTGTCTATAAGTTGAGCGAATCGACGACTGATTTTCAAAGTAAATTTGGATAATTTGGTAGCGTTGTTCAAGCGTGAGTCTATTCATGATGATTTACCACAGTATACCGATCATAAATGTGAAAAAGTGAAGGCAGTATGACAGCTCGTTTGACAGTTAACTATATCATAAGTTCTATCTAAGCAAAAAAAAAAAAAACACCCATACAAAATAACATGGACATTATCACACTTACAGTAAGATCTTACAAAATATTACATATCATGTACACAAAATACATTCGACCAATAGGAGTCCGTATAGATGATGTCACCAACGAATACTTCCCAAGATATTTCCGGCTATTTTCCGATTTATTCTGTTGTTTTTGAGGGCAAATTGATATGTATGTGCTTTTGTACATATGTAACATTTTACAAGATCTTACTGTAGGTGTAATAATGTCCATGTTATTTTGTGTGTACCTATCATATTGTTTTTATTAAATGTTATAATCGTAGATCTTAAAAAAAATCGGTATTGTAAAAATAAATACAGTTTGACTGAGATTTCGATTAATTGTTAACACTTTATCCACAATTTATACAATAATAAAAATAGTACTTACGATAAGAAGTGTAATAATAATTATGAAATATTTCATTTCTTGCTCTTGATAACAATTCATTGCAAATGAAATCACAGTTCTTTAGCTGACAATTATATATAAAGCGCATCCATAAATATTAAATTAGCATAGGATTAACACCCGGGATTTTGTGTAATCTTCTTATATTATCCAAATTTTTGAAACTGCTAATCTACACAAGTAATATTGTCATCATTTATGACCAAAAGTTAAACGTAAAATGAAAAATTATATTATAATGTTTATTATAATTAAATTTGCAAACAGTTTAGCACGTAATTCACTCATATTTATAAACATTTTTATCTGGTTCCTAGAAAATAACAACTACATAATACTTTAGCTGAGCAAAACATAAAAAATGCATAATAACAAATATGGATATACTATGCAATAATATTTTATTATATCCCATTAATTACAATAAACATATATAAATACAGAATACATTTAATATTGATTCTTTGTGCATAAAAGTTTGGATAATGCCATTAAATCATTATAAGAAACATTTATTTCTCCAGAACCGTCTGGAGCGAAATTAACCAGACCTCTTCCTTTATTCAATTTAGATAGAATGTCCATAAGCGGACCCCTTCCATAGCCCATATTCATACCATAAGGTTGTCTGGAAACTCCAAAATCTCTTCCATAAGATGTAGGGCTAAATTCTGGTCCAAAATCAAGATTTACTTCCGGTAATCTTGATGTATCTCTGGGGCAAGTTATTGAGTTGAAATTATTTGCAGTTTTTCTGTAACAACGTACTCGACCTTGCATATCGGTGTTTTTAACAATATCTTCTTGGAAGTTGTCGATGGTAGTTGGTATGAAAGGCAACGATTTGGGACAATCAAAACGCATTGTACTAACTCCAGTGAGAACACTGCAATACTCATTGTTTTTGCCATCCAAATATTTCTTAATAGCGATTTCTGGTAATAAGGAAGTATCCAAAGGACAAGTTTTTGGTCTAATTTCGTAATCGTTCATATCGAAACAGTGAACTCTTCCATTAGAATCAATATATTTAACTGTCAATGTATTATCTGAATTTAATTTATATAATGGTATTAAAGAAGTATCCAATGGGCATGGTACTGCTTGCAAATTAGATCCAAGTTTCCTGAAGCAGTGTTCTCCATTGGCATCCACATATTTTACCAGATTTGGGTCTGGATAGTATCCTCTGCCTTGAGATCCATAAATTGTGTCCAAAGGTGAGCTAGAACCACCAGGATTCCTTCCATAAGGAGACAATATTTGTCCACGACCTTTCCCGGCATTTTGCAGGATTTCCGTGGATGTCAATGGAAGAGAAGACAACGATTGTGGGCAAGCAAAATGTATTGTAGTAAATCCATTTATGGCACTGCAATATTCTCTATTATTATCATCTAAATATTTCTTAATAGCAATTTCTGGTAACAGGGAAGTATCCGAAGGACAAGTAGTTGGTCTAATCCTTCCTTCGTATTCGCTCTGGTCGAAACAGTGTACTCTTCCGTTAGAATCAGTATATTTAACTGTCAATGTGTTATCTGAATTTAATTCATGTAATGGTATTAAAGAAGTATCCAATGGGCATGGTACTGCTTGCAAAGTAGATCCAAGTTTCCTAAAGCAGTGTTCTCCATTGGCATCCACATATTTTACCAGATTTTGGTCTGGATAGTATCCTCTGCCTTGAGATCCATAAATTGTGTCCAGAGGTAAGTTAGAACCACCAGGATTCCTTCCATAAGGAGACAATATTTGTCCACGACCTTTCCCGGCATTTTGCACGATTTCCGTTGATGTCAATGGAAGAGAAGACAACGATTGTGGGCAAGCAAAATGTATTGCTGTAATTCCATTTAGGGCACTGCAATATTCTCGATTATTATCATCTAAATATTTCTTAATAGCAATTTCTGGTAATAGGGAAGTATCCGAAGGACAAGTTGTTGGTCTAATTTCGTAATCGCTCTGGTCGAAACAGTGTACTCTTCCGTTAGAATCAGTATATTTAACAGTCAATTTGTTATCTGAATTTAATTCATATAATGGTATTAAAGAAGTATCCAATGGGCATGGTACTGCTTGCAAAGTAGATCCAAGTTTCCTGAAGCAGTGTTCTCCATTGGCATCCACATATTTTACCAGATTTTGGTCTGGATAGTATCCTCTGCCTTGAGATCCATAAATTGTGTCCAAAGGTAAGCCAGAACCACCAGGATTCATTCCATAAGGAGACAATATTTGTCCACGACCCTTCCCGGCATTTTTCAGGATTTTCGTGGATGTCAATGGAAGAGAAGACAACGATTGTGGGCAACCAAAATGTATTGTAGTAATTCCATTTATGGCACTGCAATATTCTCTATTATTATCATCTAAATATTTCTTAATAGCAATTTCTGGTAATAGGGAAGTATCCGAAGGACAAGTTATTGGTCTAATTTCGTAATCGCTCATGTCGAAACAGTTTACTCTTCCGTCAGCATCAGTATATTTAACTGTCAATGTGTTATCTGAATTTAATTTGTATAATGGTATTAAAGAAGTATCCAATGGGCATGGTACTGCTTGCAATGTAGATCCAAGTTTTCTGTGGCAGTGTTCTCCATTGGCATCCACATATTTTACCAGATTTGAGTCTGGATAGTATCCTCTGCCTTGAGATCCATAAATTGTGTCCAGAGGTAAGTTAGAACCACCAGGATTCCTTCCATAAGGAGACAATATTTGTCCACGACCTTTTCCGGCATTTTGCAGGATTTCCGTTGATGTCAATGGAAGAGAAGACAACGATTGTGGGCAAGCAAAATGTAATGCAGTTATTCCATTTAGGGCGCTGCAATATTCTCGATTATTATCATCTAAATATTTCTTAATAGCAATTTCTGGTAATAGGGAAGTATCCAAAGGACACGTTGTTGGTCTAATTTCGTAATCGCTCTGGTCGAAACAGTGTACTCTTCCGTTAGAATCAGTATATTTAACAGTCAATTTGTTATCTGAATTTAATTCATATAATGGTATTAAAGAAGTATCCAATGGGCATGGTACTGCTTGCAAAGTAGATCCAAGTTTTCTGAAGCAGTGTTCTCCATTGGCATCCACATATTTTACCAGGTTTTGGTCTGAATAGTATCCTCTGCCTTGAGATCCGTAAATTGTGTCCAGAGGTAAGCTGGAACCACCCAGATAACTTCCATAAGGAGACAATATTTGCCCACGACCTTTTCCGGCATTTTGCAGGATTTCCGTGGATGTCACTGGAAGAGAAGACAACGATTGTGGACAAGTAAAATGTATTGTAGTAATTCCATTTATGGCACTGCAATATTCTCGATTATTAGCATCTAAATATTTCTTAATATCAATTTCTGGTAATAGAGAAGTATCCAAAGGACACGTTGTTGGTCTAATTTCGTAATCGCTCTGGTCGAAACAGTGTACTCTTCCGTTAGAATCAGTATATTTAACAGTCAATTTGTTATCTGAATTTAATTCATGTAATGGTATTAAAGAAGTATCCAATGGGCATGGTACTGCTTGCAAAGTAGATCCAAGTTTCCTGAAGCAGTGTTCTCCATTGGCATCCACATATTTTACCAGGTTTTGGTCTGGATAGTATCCTTTGCCTTGAGATCCATAAATTGTGTCCAAAGGTAAGCCAGAACCACCAGGATTCCTTCCATAAGGAGACAATATTTGTCCACGACCTTTCCCGGCATTTTGCAGGATTTCCGTGGATGTCAATGGAAGAGAAGACAACGATTTTGGGCAAGCAAAACGTATTGTAGTAATTCCATTTAGGGCGCTGCAATATTCTCGATTATTATCATCTAAATATTTCTTAATAGCGATTTCTGGTAATAGAGAAGTATCCAAAGGACACGTTGTTGGTCTAATTTCGTTATCGCTCTGGTCGAAACAGTGTACTCTTCCGTTAGAATCAGTATATTTAACAGTCAATTTGTTATCTGAATTTAATTCATGTAATGGTATTAAAGAAGTATCCAATGGGCATGGTACTGCTTGCAAAGTAGATCCAAGTTTTCTGAAGCAGTGTTCTCCATTGGCATCCACATATTTTACCAGGTTTTGGTCTGAATAGTATCCTCTGCCTTGAGATCCGTAATTTGTGTCCAGAGGTAAGCTAGAACCACCCAGATAACTTCCATAAGGAGACAATATTTGTCCACGACCTTTTCCGGCATTTTGCAGGATTTCCGTGGATGTCACTGGAAGAGAAGACAACGATTGTGGACAAGCAAAATGTATTGTAGTAATTCCATTTATGGCACTGCAATATTCTCGATTATTAGCATCTAAATATTTCTTAATAGTAATTTCTGGTAATAGAGAAGTATCCAAAGGACACGTTGTTGGTCTAATTTCGTAATCGTTCATGTCAAAACAGTGTTCTTTTCCATTAGAATCTATATATTTAACTATCACCATATTATCTGGATCTAAATTGTATAATGGGATTGACGTAGTATCCATCGGGCATGGTACAGGTTGCAATGTTGTTGCCAGTTTTTTAAAACAATATTCTCCATTGGTATCTACATATTTTACCAGATTGTCTTCAACATCAACATTTTCCATGTCAATAGCCAAGTGTTCATGTATCATAGCAATAATTTTTTTTCCTAAACTAAATTGATCTTCAGGTAAATTAGCGTTGAGGATCATATTGGCTACGGATTGTATTTCAGGATTTATTGGCGCAAAATTAATCAAAATTTGTCTCAATGCATCTAAACTTGGTTTAATATCAAATGTGTTTAGTTTTTGGTTGATTGTAATCGTAAATAATTTATGATCGTAACATGGTCCTGGATCACAGAACGTAAAATCTTTTTCTTTAACAATTTGCTTTCTAGATTTATATACGTCGATAATGCTACTATCCTCATTACTGAACAAATCTAACGGCGATTGTAAAGACAGCTCATACTCTATCAAATGTTCTAAAACTTTTCCTTGAGAGGTTTCCACGGTCGTTGCTATTCGAGACCAACCTACTGATAACGGTTTAGGTTGGTTAATCAAAACAACATTATTTCCTGTACTGAATATGGGATTGAATGCATATTTTCGAGTTTCTAATGATTGAGAGCTGGATGTACGTTGAATCTGACGCAACTAAAACCAGAAATATTTTCCGTTAGTACGAATAACTGATTAAGGGTGATTAGCGAACATTTGACTAGCACTGTTTTTCTCTGGCAATTGTTCATGGATTGTTTGAAGTATTTTCCCTAAAATAATCCATAAACAATTGACAGAAAATAATGATAGTCAACTGCTTGAATCACCCTTAAACAATTGTTCATATTAAGAGTCATTGGCTCGTACCACGATTATGGTTTTAACAAAAACGCTGTTTTAAGAAATGTCAAATTCAAATTTCAAAATGTAATTTCACCCTTATGTTAGAAGAACAATTTATTTAAAGATATTTGTTTAAATATAAACTATGTTCTGCTTTAAAATCATATTTTGATAAATTTCATAGTATTTATTATTATCATTAAATAATGAAATTTGACATTTCTTAAAACAGTGTTTTAGTTAAAACCGTGATCGTGGTACGAGCCATTGCGTTTAGTGTTAAATAAGATTTAATATTGAAAGTATATTAAATGAATACATACAGAATTGGGTTTAGCATTGTTGAGTAGAAGAGTGAACTGAAAGAAAGAAATATTATACTTTATTAAATATATTTTTCTATAAGATATTATTTTACTTTTAAAAAATATCATATTACTTTTTTGTACCTACTGTGCTCTATAGTATCAATGGATTTGCATACAGTAATGTCTGCTTATTACAAATCCGGTTATTATTATAATAATAATAATTATTATTATTATTATTATTATTATTATTATTAAAATACTCCATACAACAGGCATAGCCCAATTAAAGTACAGAGGAAAACAAGGTGAGAAACAAAATTAGATAGGAAACGGAATAGACTATCGAGAAAATAATAACTAAGAATTATGATTTTGACCAAGACAGTGATAAAATTGTTTAGACGATAAAAGGAAAATATCTAGAGACGAAAATTTAAAGTTATATAAAAAACACATTTTATTAATAGGAGACGAGAACAAAATATTGGTACGTGCTGCAGGTAAGTAAAAAGTAGATGAGTATCTAATGAGGTACACAGGTGCGTGAAAATTAATGAGGGTTAATGACTGAGGATCATCGACATCATTGTGGATTATCTTAGAAAGATGGTACACGGAATATATATTACGTCGCTCGCAAAGGGATAAAAAGTTAAATATGGTTAGCAACTGGTAATAAGACATGAAACGGTCAGGATAGTTACCGTAAGTTTTAAGGAATAAAAACTTAAGAAACTTTTTTTGTATAGTATCTATACGATCCTGGTGGACTTCAGCAAAAGGACTCCAAATAAGAGAACAGTATTCTAATTTAGATCGTACCAAGGAATAAAATAAACAAACGATTGCATTTACATTAGTGAAAGAACGAGTATTTCGAATAATGAAACCTAGTAAGCGTAGAGCAGCATTACAGATAGAGTCTATGTGAGGCACAAATGTTAATTCCTTGTCGAATTTTACTCCAAGATCAATAATGAGATCATTTCGGGTTAAGATTTTATTATCTAATCAGTAGTTGAACAAAACTGGCAAGGATTTCCTACAGTATGAGACTATTTGGCATTTATCTAGGTTTAAAAACAGATTATTGGACAAGCACCAGTTGTAAAGATTAATTAGGTCATGTTGTAGAATGTCACAGTCAGAAGAGGAAAGAATCGGATGAAAAATTTTCAAATCGTCGGCAAAGAGTAATTTACTACAATGGATGACATCAGTTATATCATTGATAAATAGTAGGAAAAGTAATTGTCCCAAATTGGAACCCTGTGGTACACCAGAGGTAGCAGTAAAATAGAATGAATTTTGACCAAGAAAATGGACAGAAAGTAATCTCTCTCTTAAGTAAGAAGAGAGAAGAGCAATTAAAGATGCCGATAGAGAGAAAAAGTGCAATTTGTTATAGCGACATACCGCATAAAACGTAAAAATACGAAGTGTATAAAAACAGTGCTATTTTTTTTTCTAATAAGTGAACCTCGCTTATAATGAACTGTTATTGCCGTTGCCGTGGAGTTCGTTATAAGTGAACATTACTGTACTTTCCTATTAAAAACAATGTCTCGTATTACGAACGCACTTTTATGATAAAAGCGCCTTTACCAAGAATATATTGTAAAAGCGCTTTTATAGTAGTACTAGTAGAATGAAGGAATAAAATTAATTTATTTAATAACAAATTGACTGGCTATCAAGTGATGAGAGGAGTTGCAGGCTATGCGGGAGAGAAGAGGAAACTATCAGGCATTAAGGATTTCGTGAAAGAAACGGTTCTGTTAGACGATATAGGGTCGGGACAAGATTGGATAAAGGAAGTCATCGAGAAACGGGGGGTTAATTTATGATGTAGTACCACAATTTAATGTAAGCCGGTTAGGCAAGAACAAATGTAATAATAATAATAATAATAATAATAATAATAATAATAATAATAATAACAACAACAAATTGAAAATAGCTGTCCATACCAGTGGCGTAGTGTCATAGTGTTCAAGGTGTTCTCCGCACACCCAGAGGTGAAAAAATAAAGTAAACATCTTTTTTATTTATATGCATTCTATACTGGCACATTTTAAATAGAAAATATTACAGAGATATTTCGTTTTTATTTTAAGAACGCCTTATAAGTATAGCAAACGCAGAGCATTATGGTTTCGATGCGATATTTTTCTCTTATTTAATGAATAAGCTATTCGAAGATTTATTTGTTGTTGGTGAAACAGGTCATTAGTTATTTAAGTATTATTTCTATAGAGAAAGAGTTACTTTTTAAATTAAAACAAAATAATGATTTTTATGATAAAGTAATAGAATTGAAGAAATGTATTATAATTAAGTCAAATAAAAATGTGTGTTATCTTGATTTAGATTTTTTTCTGCACACCCTACCAAAACACCCACGCTACGCCACTGGTCCATACAGTGGTACAAAAAATGTAAGACTGAGAGAGATGAAAATTTATTTTTCGAATTTTAGAAAAGAAAATATATCTAATAATAATCCTATGGGACACTTTGTATAAAAATATATATTATAAGCAACTACAAATTTATTAACAAACTAAATATTTTTTCTTTTTTGTTTCAGTAGGCTGAAAATGCAGTCGTCACATTTTGGTGAGTCAAATGTTTTATTTTATTACATTATTTAATATTTAATTTGTATAATCGCCTCAAACCGATAAAAACAAAATAAGTGCAGATTGCCATACTCAGTCACCATAGGTATACTTATTTATTTTTATACTAGCTTTTTATAACAACTTTTTGATTGTCATTTTCGTTGCTAAATGAAATACTTTTAAGCATTAGTGCTTAAAAATGACAGTGTAATGCGTAAAACTTACAATTTAATGCGTAAAAGTGACAGTTTAATGCACTACACTAGTGCTTAAAAGTATTTCATTTAGCAACCAAAAGATGAACCTGACGTCTGCCTACTTTTTAATTTTGAAAAATTCAAAATATTGATATTTGAGAACAAATGATCTGTTTTAAAAAATTATAAAAAATCTTGTATCTTCATTGCGAAATGAGTGTTTTAGGCATCTGACATGTTGTACCACTCGTGTACAAATTTCACGTCGCATGCCTAAAACACTATCATTTCGCAACTTGTTACATAAATTTTTTCTTTATTTACATGTTGTATCATAACAACAAAATTACAAACCTCAATTTGAGTATTCTAAAGGCTTTAATTATAGAAGTGATTTTGAGTATGGTACTCAGTCCAATAATGAGCTATATTATAACTTTGGTAACGAGATAATTATTTACATACAAATCAAGAAAAGCATACTTGATTTTCTAAAGTTAATGGTTTTGGTGTAAGAGCAAATAATGTAATTGTTTTCATTGATAAAATTTTGTATGTAGCTAGCAGTATATGACGTTAAGATATAAATAATATTATGTAAATACTATTAAAAATATAAAACAATAAAAATATACTTACAATGAAAATCACAAGATTATTATAACACCACTTCATTTTGAAACTTATCAGAAACACTTTTATGAAGTAAGTTGCTAAATGCAAAGTGGCATTACTTTAAATACTTGTTTCTTTGGATCGTAAAAATATCCCACAGGCTGAATTAAAAATTTTATTATTCATTTTATTTTTATGTCAACATTGTTTTTTCGACACAAACGATTTATTTTTATTTTTATCAAAATTTAATTTGACCAGAACTAAAAAGAAATAGTTAACACTTCACAAAAATAATTATAAAAAGAACAGTAATTTTATGTTTTTCCGGATAAACGGTTTATTTTGTGTACTTATCAAAACCGTAACGGAATAAAAGTTGTTAATAGCACGTATTTTTAGAAATTAATTACATTTTTAGATTTTCTATGTAGGAGGTATACTTGATAATTAGATGAACATTGATTTAAGGTGGCCGCGTGCCTGAGTGTCTGGTCGCGAACCTGGGGAAACCGGGTTCGATCCCGACAGACGCCAAATATTTCTAATTTTAAAATGGCACAAAAGTGACCCTTCTGGTGCACTTTCCACGCCAGCAATGAGTGTCCGTGAGGTGACGCATGGTAAGCGCCCATACGGTAAAATATATCGTCATCATTACCGATGTCTACATGTGTTGTAGATACTGGCACACCCAGAAATGGGTAATATGCCGTGATGATATATTTATTTATTTATTTGATTTAAAGTTATATTTGAAATAAATACTTTTAAATAAAATGCAATAACATTAATTAATACAGGTATACTTATCTAATTTTGGACCAAAATGAGATTTAAAAAATGGTATATTTAAATGTGCAATAACAACCAATCTCTATCGGTAAAGGAACTTATAGTAATCGGCATCCTTTTAAGTAATATCTTGTCATAAAAATTACTATAACATTTCCTATTTACAAGGAGAACAAAAAATCAGTAACATATAAGGGAAAGGAGTTTTTTCCTACAAATATACTAAAAGTAGGCTTCTTATTGTATAATATTGTCAAAGACTTAACAGTACTCGACATCGTATTCGACCCACTGGAGATGTCCAGGTAAAATTAAATAAATATTGCTAGTTCAAATTTTTTAAAAATTAATTAACCTGGACCAACCACATCAAATTTGTAAAATCAAAAACTTTTGAAATATGCAAGAAAACGTGTATCACAACACTTTTTTTATATCATTTATCCATTTTTATTTTAATACTTTTATTTCTAAAAATTCACACAGTAATGCGTACGCTTACGTAACATTCTCTTTACAATCAAATAATATTACTACCCTTTTTTGAATTATTGCCCCAAACGTCAATATACCCCACATTTAGATAAAAACCTCAAAATTTTCAAAAATCTAATTTTTATGTGTCTAGATACTTCTCAATGCGCTGATTCTAAATTTTGAAACCGCAGGTCGATATCTCGTTTCTTTCTTGAGATATTTAGTTTTAAAGTTTT
Source organism: Ophonus ardosiacus (assembly GCA_943142095.1). Lineage (NCBI taxonomy): Eukaryota > Metazoa > Arthropoda > Insecta > Coleoptera > Carabidae > Ophonus > Ophonus ardosiacus. The sequence continues at coordinate 50,844,911 of OW964830.1, forward strand.
GCTCAAAACTGCCCATTTTTGGGTATTAACCCAAAAATGGGTCGAAATATGAATTTGGCGGCATCACCATTCGATTCTACAGACAAAAATACATAAGTATACCAATTTTCATAATTTTTGTCCAACCGGTTCATTTTTTATGAATAAAAGTTTTAAAACCCCTGAAAATGGCCAAAATCTGAAAAAATCCTAAGGGGTACACCTTAGATTTTTGCGATTTTTAGCCATTTTCAGTTATTTTGCTTTAGAGATTGTATGCGGTGTTCAAAAATTCTGAAAATTGGTGTACTTATATAATTTTGCCCTTAGAACCGAATGGTGATGTCGGCAAATTCATATCTCGACCCATTTTTGGGTTATTACCCAAAAAAAGCAAAATTTTAAATTTAAATATCTCGAGAACGAAAAGAGATATCGACCTGCGGTTTCAAAATTTGGAATCAGCGCATTAAGAAGTATCTATATACATAAAAATTAGATTTTTAAAAATTTTGAAGTTTTTATGTAAATGTGGGGTATATTGACTTTTGGGGCAATAAGTCAAAAATGGGTAGAGATATAAACTTGGTAGTAATATTATTTGATTGTAAAGAGAATATTACGTAAGTGTACGCATTTTTAGAGTATTTGAACAACTGTGTTTTTGATTGAGGTATTACTGTTATAAACAATTTTAATCACAGAATTATCGATATTTGTATGATATGTTTGGCTATTCTTTTATTAAGGCACAGAAATAACAATGTACTTATTTATTAAATACTTTATATTGATTAACATTTTTTTACATAAAAGTTTAATCTGATTCATCAGATGATCCACAATCTACAAACTGTTTATGTCTACATTTATTTAAATCTCTGTCAAACAATTTATGTCTGGGGCATTTCCTTACTTGTAGTTTGTAATTATTTCTTCTTCTAGTACACAGATAATATTTTTTACAAGAATTAGGAATGGGAAATCTTCCTTCTTTTTCACAGTAAAATTCATCGCTGTCACTGTCGCTGCTATCTTCTTCACTAGAATCATCAATAATTGTATAAATACACATCAATTTTTCGTTATCAAATTTCGATCCGCCTGGACAAGTAACATGTCTAACAATATAATGTTTCTCGATGGTATTGTAAAGGCAAACGTAGAATTTTTTGTCGGTTTCAGGATCTGGGAATATGCCATTTGAAACGCATGCGAATTGAGGAACACATACGTTAGATTTCGTGGAACAAAATTTCTTTATTGGGTCAAAGTATGTACCACGAGGACATGTTAGTACCAATTTTTTATATCCCCAAAACAATTGTAAACAAAGATAAAATTTTCTGCAGTTGTATTTATCCGGAAACTTTCCAGATTTTTTGCACTCGAAATCGTCTTCAACTGACGGAACTTGGATTGTTGTACTGCCCGATGTTGTAGTACTAGTAGTTGACGGAGTTGTACTACTAGTTGTTGTAGAAGTACTGCTTGTTGTTGTATTAGTTGATTCTGTTATTGTGCTACTAGTCGAAGGACTGGTGTCGTTAACTACCTCTGAGGATGTTGTTTCTACACTACTAAATGTTGTAGGACTATTTGTAGAAGTCAATTCTTCACTAACACTTGCAGTTGGAATTGATATAGTAGTACTAATTATTGTGGTAAGCTCTTCAGTACTATCAGTTATTGTGGTTGATAATTCAGGAATAGTATTAGATATTGTTGATTCAGTTATAGAACTTGTTATTGGATTTATAGTACTACCTACTGTTGTTTGTATGTCACTCGATGTTGAATTTATTATGGTAGTACTGCTTGTGGATGTGGGCTTTTCAGTACTATCAGTTATGTCGGTTGTTAATTCAGAGATAGTACTAGATATTTCTGTTGAAATTTGAGTTGTACCAGCAGATATTTCTGCAGTATTACTAACAGAGATTGTATTGTTAATTTCGTTATCATCGTCAGTAATTGTACTAGATGGTATTATTGAGGTAGTACTTTCATCAGTACTGCCAGTTAATACTGTTGGAGTTTTTATAGAAGTTCCGCTATCTTCAGTAATTGTATTACTATTAATATTATTTGTAGTGCGATCAGTATTTATGTTTTCAGTAGTACCTTCAGAAGAAACAATAGTAGATGAGTGGTTGTCTATTAAATTAGTTTCAGTTGTAACTGAATTTTCAGTAGATTCTTCAGACGTACTAGAACTATTTTCAGTAACATAGTTTATTAAAGTTGTTCCTTCAGAGACTGTTGTAGTACTGGAAGAAATTGTTGTAACTAAATCTTCTGTTATTCCAGATGTTTCATAATTTATGGTTGTGTCTTGTACGTTTTCTGTTGTTGGTATTGCTGACGTCTCTTTGTTTTCATTTGCCAAAGTTGTGCTGTATTCTGAAGTAGTTGGCAATGCTTTTGTTGTTAAGTCTAAAAAAGATGTAGTTTCTTCATTTTCATTTGCTTCAGTTGTACTTAAATTGGAAATTGTTGAATGGCCATCATCTTCTGAAGAAATTGTTGTTGTGTCTTCAATAATTACGCGAGTAGTACTATCAATATTATTTACAGTACTGCTCAATTCTTCTTGTGTAGTACTTGTCGTATCTTCAATTACTTGAGTAGTAACATCAATGTTATTCGTGGTTGTTTGTATAACACTTTCTGTCGTTGGATTTGAAATTGTTGTTGTGTCTTCAATAATTACGCGAGTAGTACTATCAATATTATTTACAGTACTGCTCAATTCTTCTTGTGTAGTACTTGTCGTATCTTCAATTACTTGAGTAGTAACATCAATGTTATTCGTGGTTGTTTGTATAACACTTTCTGTCGTTGGATTTGAAATTGTTGTTGTGTCTTCAATAATTACGCGAGTAGTACTATCAATATTATTTACAGTACTGCTCAATTCTTCTTGTGTAGTACTTGTCGTATCTTCAATTACTTGAGTAGTAACATCAATGTTATTCGTGGTTGTTTGTATAACACTTTCTGTCGTTGGATTTGAAATTGTTGTTGTGTCTTCAATAATTACGCGAGTAGTACTATCAATGTTATTTACAGTACTGCTCAATTCTTCTTGTGTAGTACTTGTCGTATCTTCAATTACTTGAGTAGTAACATCATTGTTATTCGTAGTTATTTGTATAATACTTTCTGTCGTTGGATTTGAAATTGTTGTTGTGTCTTCAATAATTACGCGAGTAGTACTATCAATGTTGTTTACAGTACTGCTCAATTCTTCTTGTGTAGTACTTGTCGTATCTTCAATTACTTGAGTAGTAACATCATTGTTATTCGTAGTTGTTTGTATAACACTTTCTGTCGTTGGATTTGAAATTGTTGTTGTGTCTTCAATAATTACGCGAGTAGTACTATCAATGTTGTTTACAGTACTGCTCAATTCTTCTTGTGTAGTACTTGTCGTATCTTCAATTACTTGAGTAGTAACATCATTGTTATTCGTAGTTGTTTGTATAACACTTTCTGTCGTTGGATTTGAAATTGTTGTTGTGTCTTCAATAATTACGCGAGTAGTACTATCAATGTTGTTTACAGTACTGCTCAATTCTTCTTGTGTAATACTTGTCTTATCTTCAATTACTTGAGTAGTAACATCAATGTTATTCGTGGTTGTTTGTATAACACTTTCTGTCGTTGTATTTGAAATTGTTGTTTCTTCGCTCACATTTGTTGTTGTTTCTGGTACTTCATTGCCTTGGGTAGTACTTTCAGAAATTTTGGAAGTTGATTCATATATAATTGTTGTTGTGTTGTCATCACCATTTACTGTTGAACCAGAATTATTTTCCGTATTTCTTGTTGTTGTTTCAGTATTTACAGACGGAATGTTTGTTGTTGATTCACTATTCGTATTTGAATCTACTGTTGTTGAGTCATTATTTATGTTTCCGTTGGTTGAACTTGATACAGTTTCTAATGTTGTTGACTCCGTAGAAGACGCATGAGTTGTTGAATTTTCAGATAATGCTGTTGACGTTTCTGTTACCAGTGAATCAGATGTAGGTAATATATCAGACGTTGAATTTTCTGTTATTATAGAAATTATTTCTGATGTTGTTTCAATATTATTTCCAATTGTTGTTTCAGACTGTAGTGTTGTTTCTCCAGTTACTACAAAATCTGGAGTTGAAGAAAATATTGGACTTGTTTCAAATTCTTGTAATATTGTTGTAGTTTCTACATCAGGATTTTGTGAACTAATTATTGCTTCAGTTGTTGTTGAAGAATTGTTGTTGATTTGACTAGTTGTCTCAATATCGTTTTCAGTACTGTGTTCAGTTACAGATGAAGATAACGTAGAAGAGTCTTCAATAATTTGGCTTGTTGTGGCAATATTGCTATTAGTAACTTCTTCTGTTGTTGAAGATATATTATTTGGATTATTTGTTACTATTTCTGTGCCTGTAACTATTTCTTCTGTTGTGGATAAAAATAAAGAAGAAGACTCTATATTTATCGAAGTTGTTGTTTCGATATTATTTTCTGTACCGTCTTGACTTGAACTTTCTGTAGACTGCTCTGTTGAAGAAATATTATTTGAATTATCTGTTACAGTCACTATTTCTTCTGTTGTTGAAGAAGGTACAATGGTAGGTCCATCACTGGTTTGAATTGTTTCACTATTGTTATTATTCACGCTATCTTCTGTTAGCGTTGAAGGTAAAGAAGAAGTAGTATCTTCATTGTTTCTAGTACTACCTGGACTGGAGGTTTGTATAGATGAATAATCAGTAACTGTTACTATTTCTTCTGTTGTTGATGAAGATCCAACATTGATTTGAGTTGTTGTATCAACATTATTGTCAGTAATTTCTGGACTTGAATTTTCCGTATTTAGTTCTGTTGTTGAATAAACAGATGAATTATCTGGTACTGTTACTATTTCTTCTGTTGTTGATGAAGATTCTACATTGGTTTGAGTTGTTGTTTCAACATTGTTGTCAGTAATTCCTGGACTTGAATTTTCCGTATTTAGTTCTGTTGTTGAAGTAACAGATGAATTATCTGGTACTGTTACTATTTCTTCTGTTGTTGATGAAGATCCCACATTGATTTGAGTTGTTATATCAACATTGTTGTCAGTAATTCCTGGACTTGAATTTTCTGTGTTTAGTTCTGTTGTTAAAGTAACAGATGAATTATCTGTTACTGTTACTATTTCTTCTGTTGTTGATGAAGATCCCACATTGATTTGAGTTGTTGTATCAACATTGTTGTCAGTAATCTCTGGACTTGAATTTTCTGTGTTTAGTTCTGTTGTTAAAGTAACAGATGAATTATCTGGTACTGTTACTATTTCTTCTGTTGTTGATGAAGATCCCACATTGACTTGAGTTGTTGTTTCAATATTGTTGTCAGTAATTCCTAGACTTGAATTTTCCGTATTTAGATCTGTTGTTGAAGTAACAGATGAATTATCTGGTACGGTTACTATTTCTTCTGTTGTTGATGAAGATCCCACATTAATTTGAGTTGTTGTATCAACATTGTTGTCAGTAATCCCTGGACTTGAATTTTCTGTGTTTAGTTCTGTTGTTGAAATAACAGATGAATTATCTGGTACTGTTACTATTTCTTCTGTTGTTGATGAAGATCCCACATTGATTTGAGTTGTTGTACCAACATTGTTGTCAGTAATTCCTGGACTAGAATTTTCCGTATTTAGATCTGTTGTGGAAGAAACAGATGAATTATCTGGTACTGTTACTATTTCTTCTGTTGTTGATGAAGATTCCACATTGATTTGAGTTGTTGTATCAACATTGTTGTCAGTAATTCCTGGACTTGAATTTGCCGTGTTTAGTTCTGTTGTTGAAGAAACAGATGAATTATCTGGTACTGTTACTATTTCTTCTGTTGTTGATGAAGATCCCACATTGATTTGAGTTGTTGTATCAACATTGTTGTCAGTAATTCCTGGACTAGAATTTTCCGTATTTAGATCTGTTGTGGAAGAAACAGATGAATTATCTGGTACTGTTACTATTTCTTCTGTTGTTGATGAAGATTCCACATTGATTTGAGTTGTTGTATCAACATTGTTGTCAGTAATTCCTGGACTTGAATTTGCCGTGTTTAGTTCTGTTGTTGAAGAAACAGATGAATTATCTGGTACTGTTACTATTTCTTCTGTTGTTGATGAAGATCCCACATTGATTTGAGTTGTTGTATCAACATTGTTGTCAGTAATTCCTGGACTAGAATTTTCCGTATTTAGATCTGTTGTGGAAGAAACAGATGAATTATCTGGTACTGTTACTATTTCTTCTGTTGTTGATGAAGATTCCACATTGATTTGAGTTGTTGTATCAACATTGTTGTCAGTAATTCCTGGACTTGAATTTGCCGTGTTTAGTTCTGTTGTTGAAGAAACAGATGAATTATCTGGTACTGTTACTATTTCTTCTGTTGTTGATGAAGATCCCACATTGATTTGAGTTGTTGTATCAACATTGTTGTCAGTAATTCCTGGACTTGAATTTGCCGTGTTTAGTTCTGTTGTTGAAGAAACAGATGAATTATCTGGTACTGTTACTATTTCTTCTGTTGTTGATGAAGATTCCACATTGATTTGAGTTGTTGTATCAACATTGTTGTCAGTAATTCCTGGACTTGAATTTGCCGTGTTTAGTTCTGTTGTTGAAGAAACAGATGAATTATCTGGTACTGTTACTATTTCTTCTGTTGTTGATGAAGATCCCACATTGATTTGAGTTGTTGTTTCAACATTGTTGTCAGTAATTCCTGGACTTGAATTTTCTGTGTTTAGTTCTGTTGTTGAAATAACAGATGAATTATCTGGTACTGTTACTATTTCTTCTGTTGTTGATGTAGAGCCCACATTGATTTGAGTTGTTGTTTCAATATTGTTGTCAGTAATTCCTGGACTTGAATTTTCCGTGTTTAGTTCTGTTGTTGTAGAAACAGATGAATTATCTGGTACTGTTACTATTTCTTCTGTTGTTGATAAAGATCCCACATTGATTTGAGTTGTTGTATCAACATTGTTGTCAGTAATTCCTGGACTAGAATTTTCCGTATTTAGATCTGTTGTGGAAGAAACAGATGAATTATCTGGTACTGTTACTATTTCTTCTGTTGTTGATGAAGATTCCACATTGATTTGAGTTGTTGTTTCAACATTGTCAGTAATTCCTGGACTTGAATTTGCCGTGTTTAGTTCTGTTGTTGAAGAAACAGATGAATTATCTGGAACTGTTACTATTTCTTCTGTTGTTGATGGAGATCCCACATTGATTTGAGTTGTTGTTTCAACATTGTTGTCAGTAATTCCTGGACTTGAATTTTCCGTATTTAGATCTGTTGTTGAAGAAACAGATGAATTATCTGGTACTGTTACTATTTCTTCTGTTGTTGATGAAGATCCCACATTAACTTGAGTTGTTGTATCAACATTGTTGTCAGTAATTCCTGGACTTGAATTTTCTGTGTTTAGTTCTGTTGTTGAAGTAACAGATGAATTATCTGTTACTGTTATTATTTCTTCTGTTGTTGATGAAGATTCTACATTGGTTTGACTTGATGTTTCAACAATGTTGTCAGTAATACCCGGACTTGAATTATCAGTAATGCGTTCTGTTGTTGAAGAAATAGATGAATTATCTGTTACTATTTCTGTCAATATTGTTGGTTCTTCTGTTGTTGACGATGACGAGTATGTTGTTGTTTCAACTTTATTTTCTGTACTACTTTGACTTGAAACTTCTGTAACATGTTCTGTTGTTGAAGTGATGTTCGAGTTGTCCGTTACTGTTATTATTTCTTCTGCTGTTGAAGTTACAATAGAAGATTCATCAGTGATTTGACTCGTTGTTTCAACATTATTTTCAGTACTACTTTGACTTGCGGTTTGTACAGAGCTTTCAGTAACTTCAGTAGAAAATTTAGTTGAATTATTTTCAATATCTTCTGTTAACGTTGAAGGTAAAGAAGAAGTAGTATCTTCATTAATTGGAGTTGCTGTTTCACTGTTGTTTCCAGTAATGCCTTGACTTGAAGTATGCACAGGACTTTCTGTTATTTCAGTAGAAAATTCAGTTGAATTATTTCCGATTTCTTCTGTTACTGATGATGAAGCATCATTTGAATTTTCTGTCGTTAAATTAATTGTTGATGTTGTTGAATTTACATTTTCACTGTTAACTATTGTTGTTTGATCCGAAACAACATTTGCAGTACTTTGTTGTTCATTTGCAACCGTTGTTTGGGCTTCATCTGTTGTTTCTGGTACTTCCCCATTAGAAATCGTACTGGTTGTTGTTGTATTTTGTTGTACTGTAGTTGTACTACTAATATCAGTACCATCTTCTGTTGCACTAGACAAATCAGAAGTAGAAGTTTCTATGCTGATGGTACTGGTATCGTTTTTTGATTCATCTTGACTAGTCGATGACACAATATTAGTAGTTGTTTCTGGTACTACCTTTGTTGTTTCAATATCATTGTTGTTGTCTGTTGTTCCTTCATCTATTATTGTTGTTAATGGAATAGGTTTACTGGAATTTTCTCCAGCTGGACTTGAATTTGGTGCAACGGTACTGGTATAATATGTACCTCCACTTTCAGTAGTTTCTCCGTTTGGTACAGTGCCAACAGTAGAATATGTTCCGTCATTCTGTGTGGTAGTAGATCTGACAGTATTAAATTCTAACTTTGTTGTGTCATGTTCTGGATGTTTTGTAGTAAGTTCTGGTTCTTGACATTCATACTCAGCATTGTTGCTACACACTAAACCAGGGAAACATAATTGTGGATCACCCTGTATATAGGTGTCTTTGTCTCCGTCATCGACACATATGTAAAATGATGTTTCGTTGATGCAGAGAAAATCTTTTTGATTACATGAATGTCTTTGGGTCAATGCGCTGGAAGTTGGCAGTACCTGAAAGAGATAATCCTTTTATTATATTAGTATATTATGAAGGTACATAACTAATATATTCATAAAACAAATTTATTATCTTTTTACCTCTCGCTAAGAGAGGTATTGGATTCATGCTAAAAAATCACATATTATATTTTAGTGAATAAGCACGTTTTAAGGTCCTTACAATTCGATTTTAACATTTTTATGTTGATATTTGTGTGGGTGTGTGTGTATATGTGTATGTCTGGATGTTGGAGGGACGATTCCTCAAAAACTATAAGACTTAAGACCAGTTTAACTATGAATTCCTCAATCTGACATTCATGGGAAAAGCTGAAAAGGTTTCTTTAAAAATTCTTGTAAATATTATTTTTTGAAAATTTGTTTTATTACTAATATTGAAGTACATAAAATTCTACATCTGAGACATTCAAAATTTTTATTATATCTTCTGTAGATTTAAATATAAAGGCACTTTAATTATAGAATAATTGAAAGTAATAAATCTCACAGGCTAAACTACACCAAGGAAACCAGTTGACAAATTCAAATGTTTATAACATAGTTTATAACGACAGATAAATGGCAGTTTTAGTGACATTCTGAAAGCTTCTTCAGGGAAGTACATTTAATCTTTTTATTGATTTAATAATTAAATATTTAAAATTATAGATAAAATGCATATATCCATCAGAAATACCGCCAATTTTGTTAATGAATTGGAAGAATCTCTGACATTTAGGAACTTCCTCAAACAATGTATATATATATATATAATCAGAATTTTATGTGTGCGCAAGACACTTAAATACAATAAAAAAAAAATTATATTTAGGTAAAGTTCTGTAAATATTTTCATTATGAAACGACGTCTATATAACATAAAACGGAAATGTCGAGTGGTATTGTGCTAGCCACAACAGAGTTTTTTGTATTATGTTAACGATAGTAAAATCTGATTGAGTAAAAGTAGAGATTGCTGTACCTCATATAATTTTCTTATTGAAACGTGAATAGGAGATTAGAAATATAGTTTTACAGCACTAATGTGGAACCATTATCTTCAATGTAACATAGTTTTTTTTTTAATACCTTGTCTCATTTGTCTCTAGACGATATTAAATCTACTTCTCGGATTGTCAAAAATATTCTTATCTGTAACTGTTGTTCGCTTTGGTATTCTTAGCTATTATTAATACTCTCTCTGTTTTTTATAAAATGTTACCTCCATAATACTCTGCAGCATCTAGAGATTCGCTCAATCTGGACCGCTGTTTAAATATTTTCGAAATTTTAAATTTAAATCATTTCAAACTTATGATATACTAATAATCATTTTTAAAGTTCTAAATTGTCGTGCTAATATGAACGATGACGTTCTAACTTTTTCTTCGATTTGGGGACAAACACTTTTGGTACATTAATACATAATACACCTTCTACACATTCCTTTAAAGTTCGATTAATACTCATCTGTATTTAGATCCCCAAAAACCTTAACAATTTTACCTTGCGGCTATCTGTTCAACAAACCTATAGATAAATTTTGCGTATTTCAAGTTTGTATAACATCTTTCAAATCTAAAATAATTACTACCTTTTTAGTTTAAGATCTGTTTTCTATTTAATACCAACGTTTTGGGCGCATAAGCTGCGGCCTTCTTCAGGGGCAAAGAATATAAATGACAAATAAATAATTACAAAAGAAAAGCAAGTAACCAAGGTAATACAAAAAACAATATACAATGCCCTAATCCATATTAGTTAGCCTATTTGTTAAATTCATTTATAATGACAAAATTAGTATTATCTTTAATAATAATGGATGAAACTTTTATTTTTTATTTAAAGTAAAGATGTGTCCACATTATAACGTAAGTTGAAAAATCAATATTCGACTGTATTAGAATGGAGGTAGATACAGAAAAGTAAGAATTCTTCGGACTTTTTAATTGTCCGTGTTGTATGTTCCGTTATGCACATGTGGTTTCTTTTTTCGACTAGACCATTCTAGCCCTGAAGAAGACTATTGTATAGTCGAAACGTCGCCGTGAATAAATTTTATTAATTGACTGCAAATCCGAAGAATTCTTAATTCCTGTATCTACCTCCATTATAAAAGTAACTTTAAATTATATTTTTAGCTCAACACAAATATCAAACAGTATAATAACTCAAATTTATTAGTATATTTATATTATTTATCAAGATTGGATAATTCGCTAACTATTCTTAAATATTGCCTTAATTTTTTATGGTTTCTTATTTCTAAACTCTGACAAACAAATGACGCAAATTCTTTTTAAACTTTATTTGTTTTTCTTGTATTGTTAGTAAAGCTATAAATTATTTCGTTTAACAACAAAATATTTCAGAAAATATATGTCTCACAAAATATTTATAATATTAAAAAAATACCGATAATTACGTTAGTTATTATTTGTATTATACATGCGCTTAATAAAATAAAATTTTAGCGACTAGGCCAACTAATATGGATTATTTTATTGTATATTGTTTTTACCTTCCGTCACCTTTAGGTAAGGAAGGTATTGTCTTTGGTCAAAAAATTCGGTGGTGAGTTTTTAATGAATAAGCACGTTTTAGGGTCCCTACAATACGAATTTACTATTTTTAAGATGATGTTTGTATGTGTGTGTGTGTGTCCGTGTGTGTATGTGTGTCCGTGTGTGTGTGTGTCCGTGTGTGACAAATTTTTCTCCGATGATAACTCCAATAATATAATTCTAAAAATTATAATTCTTTCGTATTCCTCTTCTGTACATCCATATGAAGAGTTGATTAGATTTTGGTTATAATTGATCCACCGGAAGTACCCTTATTTGAAGTGTTTAACAGTTTTTCTTAAAAAAACGCAGTTAAATATTATTTCTTGACATTTTGTTATTATATATATATTAAAGAAAATACTCTTCTCTATACAGTTTGATTATACATTTTCCTTCACATTCAATAGATGTAAATTTAAAGCATTATAAAGAAATTAATTTTCAAAAATTAGTCAGCTTTGCTATTTATAATGGAAACAGCTGACATAATTATTCAAAAAAATTTAATTGACAGATGTCAGTTGCAAATGCAAAATCAAATATGGAAAAAAGTATAGGATCTAAAATTGATATGTCATAGTGTCATAGTGTTGCTCGCAAGTGACACGCAGAGAAAGGCCAAAGAGAAGATGGAAGGACATTACTTAGTTTAGTTTATGTTATAATTTTATTGGATTTATAGAACCTTTTCAAATAAACTTTTAGTATGGAATTTGTAAAAAATAGTATGTGTTTTTACATGATATTATACAGAATCTGTTCCAAGGACCTTTTGGTATGGGATTTGTACAAAATACATGGAATTGACGGAAGGTCTTGAGCTGGCCACAACAGATTTTTTATATTACTTTGGTTACTTGCTTTTGTTTTGTAATTATTTATTTGTCATTTATATTCTTTTCCTCTGAAGAAGTCAGCAGTGTATGCGGCCGAAACGTTGGTATTAAAAATACAGAACTTAAACTAGAAAGGTAGTATTATTCTAATTATTAATATGAGTTCTGAAAGATATTTAATAATCTTTTAAAACTATTATGTATTTATTAGGTCTAGCGACTTTGTTTAGTAATTTGGAGTATAAAACTTTTGCTACATGCGTTATTGTAAATTTGATAAACATACAGCAAAATATGCAAATATTGACACTAAAATGTATTACAAATTAGAAATGTATGTATCGTAACTAACAAAAAATTAATAGTTTCACTTATATGTTATTTACAATATCAAGTCGAACTAATTAATTGCAACGAAATAAATAGGAAAGTGCAACAGGTTTACCAGTAAAAATACAAAATGAATTACCGTAAGAACTATTGCAGAAACCACCAATAATCCAAATATTTGTTTGGTAGTTGTATCCATCACTCTAAAACTTTTCTTTGTCTCACCACTAATTTCGTTCGTTTAGTCACAACAAGCACAGAGCACCTTTATATCTTTCCTTCAGTAAATAATGCACTCATCTTCAGCAAATAATAATGAGATTGATTTATACTTTATATCTTTTCAGAGAATAGCACTCGCGAAATTTTGATGTTAATCTACTTACAAGTCGTGAGTCGTGATAACTTTGTTATATTAACCAAGTAATTATATGTATTTATTGACTCGTATTTCTTACTGCTATTAAATATTTATTATTGAAACATAATATCTGAGTTTATTCGTCATATACGTATGATTCGTTCGTTTTCAAAACAATTATTTCTATGAATATAATTCTCATTTTAATGATATTTATCATTGGAAATGCACTGCATTTTTTGAATGAATACTGACTGTTATTTTTAATCGGAAAAATTGAAACTTTTTGGACGCTTTTAATAATTGAGTCTCGTACTCATTTTTCGATTTTTTCTGAAAATTCGAATAATATGATGATTTATAGTGATTGTTACACTATCCAAACGTGTATGATTATTGAACTATAATATTTTGAACATTTGACTGAATTTCATATTATGACAGGTTGTTCTACTCCAAATGACTATAAATTTCACAAGTAAATATTTTAATTTATTTTATTACTGCAATACATATATTTTTTAACTTCAAAAATCTTAACATACTGTATTCTTTCTTCTGTTTCTTTGGAATATTTATATATTTTTATATATTATAATCATCAAATAATTAATAACTTTTTCATAGATTATCCGCAGTTTCGAAAAAAACTGTTGTGGCCAGCACAATACCTATCGCCAATTTTATAGTAAACAATGTAAGTGTTGTAGTTAACATTTCTGGTACACACAAATATATCTAATTCTCTCTTTAAAAATCCGTACACTTACGTAACATTCTCTTTACAATCAAATAATATTACTACCAAGTTTATATCTCTACCATTTTTGAATTATTGCCCCAAAAGTCAATATACCCCATTTAGATAAAAACTTCAAAATTTTCAAAAATCTAATTTGTATGTATCTAGATACTTCTCAATGCGCTGATTCCAAATTTTGAAACCGCAGGTCGATATCTCGTTTCGTTCTCGAGATATTTAGATTTAAAGTTTTGCTCAAAACTGCCCATTTTTGGGTATTAACCCAAAAATGGGTCGAGATATGAATTTGGCGACATCACCATTCGATTCTACGGGCAAAATTACATAAGTGTACCAATTTTCATAATTTTTGTTCACCCGGTTCTTTTTTTATGAATAAAAGTTTGAAAACCCCTGAAAATGGCCAAAATCTAAAAAAATCCTAAGGGGTACACCTTAGATTTTTGCGATTTTTAGCCATTTTCAGTTATTTTGCTTTAAAGATTGTATGCGGTGTACAAAAATTCTGAAAATTGGTGTACTTATGTAATTTTGCCCGTAGAATCGAATGGTGTTGTCGCCAAATTCATATCTCGACCCATTTTTGGGTTATTACCCAAAAATGGGCAGTTTTGAACAAAACTTTGAAATTAAATATCTCGAGAATGAAAAGAGATATCGACCTGCGGTTTCAAAATTTGGAACCAGCGCATTGAGAAGTATCTAGATAGATAAAAATTATATTTTTGAAAATTTTGAAGTTTTTATCTAAATGTGGGGTATATTGGCTTTTGGGGCAATAATTCAAAAATGGGTAGAGATATAAACTTGGCAGTAATATTATTTGATTATAAAGGGAATGTTACGTAAGTGTACGCATTTTTAGAATATTTATATATGAATATACATAATGTATATTCATGTGATAATTTTATTGGATTTATAGAATATTTTCGAATGAACTTTTTGTATGGAATTTGTAAAAAATTGTATTATGTTCGTGTTACAATTTTACTGGATATATAGAATCTTTTCCAATGAACTTTTGGTATGGGATTTGTACAAAATACATCAAATTAACGGAAGTTCTTGTCTATTCTTCATTTTCCTGAGTATATACTTTTTATTATCACTGAATTTTAAAATTACGGGTAATTTTTAATATTATTATCAATTAAGTAAACATGTACAGTTTTCCAAATAATATTTGTTACATAACTTTTTACAAAATTTATAATGAAATGTTTTTTTATAATATTTTTCTCTAGTAAATATGTACATATAAAATTAAATACATATTTTTCTACTGATAAAAAATTATTTTTATAACTTTGTTTTGTATATTTGATAAAGTTACCTTTATCCTTGAATAAAGTACCTTTGTAATATAAATTTAATAAGAAAAGAAAAACACATTATTTTTTATTAACAAACATAAAATAAACACCTGTTACAATTTAAAATAACTATATGCGTAATATATATCTTTTAAAAAATTAGAGTGATAAAAAATATGAAAAATTAGTATTGATAAAATTTTAAAATTATTTTCAGTGTAGGTACACAAATATTAGTTGTAGGTACATTTAAATATGTACAAACTACATTTAAATATGGTCAAGTTTTGACAATAAATAACTACCTGCAGATATAAGGTGTGGCCCCAAATTATTGAATAAGAAAAATTCGTATTTAAACTTTAATATTATTATTAGTCAGTGTCAGTAAGATAAGATAAGAATTCATATCTAGAAGATAACAGGTTCTTCTGAAAATTATTCACCGTGCAGATGGCCTCTGTGACTTGTAAAACTCTTAAAACATTCCATTTTCTTACAATGTGATAGTGGCGTGGTTAAAAAGTGAGTGCTTCTTTATCGGTGATCATACAGACCATACCATGGTTTAAAGCCTTAAGTAAATACGTCTGATAACAATGGATTTAAATCAGGATTTACGTCAGAACGACGATCCAATAAACGACTTAGAAACAAGGAATACTAAATATCTCAAAAGGATAAGTCTGGTTACTTTGTTTTTTTCACAGGTAATGCAAAATTTTTGGAACATGACATCAAATTTTTTACTCAGCAACGTTTACTGTTCCAGGTGTTCATATTTTAAACATTACTTTTTTACTTTAAAACATAAATGACGTAGTTATCTTAAATCATGTGGGTTAATATTATTATAATAATTTTTTTTATTTATTTTTAAATACAATGTATCTACTCAGGGTTGCCAGATCTATATTTAATAGGAGTCTCCTATATTTTGTTCAAATCTACTATATTCTATAAACACTATGACAGCATTATGTTTGGGGCTATATTTATTCAGCGGAAGTACGAAAATTAGTAATTATTGCAATAATGGATAGCAAAGGTTACCTAGATATTTTAAAAGCAAATTTAAAACAAAGTGCCAAAAAATAAGGCCTTAACAGCCAATTTTAATATCATGCATCAGAAAAGTTCGACAAATAATTCGCCGACTGTATAATATTAAAAATATGCTTAATCATCCCCACGGTCTCCAGACTTTAACCAAATTGAGAAAGAGCGGAAAATTCTTAAAACAAATAAAAATATAAACCAAAAAAGAACATAATAGTTATTTACATTCGAGTGCCTTATTAGCTGGAGCCATGTAAAATACTTCACGCACGAGAATTGTATCAAACTTTTTGGCCGACGATAATGAAAACCACTTTTTTTAATGAGATAGGTTGTACTTCTGAAAAGGGTTAGTTTAAAATACTGGGGTTAAGTCAATTTCCAAATTTGATTTTACTTACCTTCATTAGAGTACTTCTTCTAGCGAAAATTTATTTGTAATAATAGACGTTGTTTATGACTGATAATATATTTATTTGCTCATGTTTGCTTCGTAATAAATAATAGGTAGGTGTCGATATTTGACATTTCAGCAATGTTCGCCTCGCGTATTTGACAGGTATATCGATCGGTGACTATGTCAGTAACGGCGGATTTTTACTATGACAGATGTCGCTGCCGTGATTTTGGTTTATATAAATTAATTTTAAATATAGGAAATGTTAAAGTAAAAAAATAACTTATGTAGGTAGTACTTTTATACATGAACTTTATTATAGTAAAGATGATTTCTTTTCTAAATGCCCATAAACATCCAGTGTATTTTGATTATTTTACCTCATAGTTAGACAAGTTACAACACAGTAAGCGTAAAATGTAGGTTACATTTGCTGTGTATACAATTGTAAAGTTCCCATTACACTTCAGGAGGGCAAAAAATAAATTACAAGTATAATGGTAGAATATAATGCCATCAATAACCAAAAATTTGGTAGATTGAATGACTCATCGCTTAGTTACTGGTGGAAAAACCAAAGTAAAACCATCCAAATATTATATTTCTTTATGAAACATAAATAAATGGTTTATTATTTAAATGTTTTGGTTATCGTACGGAGACATTTTTGTCATGAAATTATGAATACTTTCAATGTTTACCCTATAATATAAATAAATTAAGTATATTATTTGTTTATTTTATATTTATAATAAAGTAATATAATGAGTTTCATTCTGGATTAAAAGAAAATTAAATATATTAGGTTTTAGACTGCTATTTTGCCTAAAATACATTAAAACTATTGTCGTACGGAGACTTTTTTTGTTTGACTGTTTGTACTTATTTCATTATTGCATTTATTTGCACACATTTAAGTTATTCATAATGGTGTGTGTCCTATAAAACCAGACTTTCTTTTACTTGTGCTATTAATGTACAAATTACTAACTTACCTTTTAAAACTACTTGTATTCAAATAAAACAATAAATTCAGTAAGATTGTTTTTCAAAGGTATAATTATTTAAACAGATAATTATCAACTATAATATCCCGAGGACATTGATAATTTCGAAATAATTTTATGACAGTTACCGAAAGCGCGTTGCTTGGTAACAGCCCGACGCCGAAGGCGGAGGTGGTGTTACCTAAAAGCAACGTGCTTGAGGAAGTGTGATAAAATTATAAGTATTTATCAATGATCGAGGGGTATTCGGTGAGAAATTTTTTTGCAGTTTTTTTAACATTAAATTTGCCTAAAATTTGTATTTGACAGAATTTTTGTGTCTAACATAGCCCAATAGATGTCACTAGTAGCTATGAACGTGAATGTGGCTATGAATATGTTCAGTGTGAAGTGTGCAATGAGAATGAGACATCTTTGAGTGAGACCAAAGAGAAGAAGATAAGACATACAAAAGTCCATAAAAATTCTCCACATTTAGCATTTTATTTAATACAGTAATAATAATAATAATAATAATAATAATAATAATAATAATAATATATTTATTTACCAAATAACAATTACATGTATGGTACGTCAAATATGCTGGTACATAATATAAAATATTAAAATATTCGAATATTCGTCAGACAATACACTGGAGAAAATTTTACATAAGAATGTAATCTAGACGCAGCATCAGAACTCTGAGTCTGTCAGATATTCCTCGATACTGTAGTAACTTTTACGTATTAGTTTTTTAGAAATAACAGATCTAAATTTGTTTAAATTTAGATCCTTTGGGTCTTGTGAAAGTTTGTTAAAGAGATTCAAGTTTATATTGTTAATTGTGGAATTTTTCTTTGTCAGTCTTGGAACAACCAGATTTAATTTATTTCTCGTCTCGTATTCATGAATCTCGGCATGCGATCTGAATTTTGATAAATGTTTCCTAATATATATTAAACAATCTAGTATATATTGAGAATAAATTGTGTGAATTTTATTATGTTTGAATAGTTCCCTGCAGTGGTTTCTGGGACTAACACCAGAAATAATTCGAATTGCCTTTTTTTGCATTATAAATATTCTGTCAGCATGCGGGGATTGACCCCAGATTTTCTGATGTGTTTTCTTCTATAATTTTGTTGATTAAATCATCATTTTCATTGACAGCGTGAAAATGACATTTTTAAATTATAACAATTAATCTTTAATTATATGTCAAAAACTGTTTGTTATTTAGCAACTTAGTGGTCAGCAATAAAGAGATTCAATTGGATAATTTTTTAACCAAAAAATTTTCAACGTAATAATACGTCTTACAGGTGATATGGCTCTTACGGGTAATACGGGTCTGCGGTTCTTTCGGTTCTTATGGGTGATACGGGTCTTATGGGTCAAGAATCGATTCCGACCCGTATTCACTGAAATACGAGTGAGCGGATGGTCTCTTAATTAAATATTATTAAAGTTGTTTTTATTAATATTTAAATTTAATCATAATGTAGATGGAATCATGCATTTCACACTCGTTAAAATAATGACACTCTATTCCATTCTACAATATAATAAGATACAAATGATTACAAATAATAAGGTGAAACGAAAAGCAAGCATGTGATAAAAATTATACGATAATGAAAATTCCATGAAAAAATATCTTATCTTAATGTTTTTGAAATTACGAAATGTTATGGGGTATTAAACTGTTTATTGTTGTTATAAATTGAAATATGTATTATTTACGATGTAGTCCGCCTACATTTATTAAGTGCGATTACTTTTTTCAGTTTTTACTCTCTCAATTAGTGTTATCGTATGGCATATATGCAGTTTATTTCATACAGCATAATGTTACTTTTATGGACAGTCTTTGGCCACCAATAATTTTCATGGCAACCACAAAAATATGTAGTAAGTTGACACAATTTTTCAAATAAAATACTCGTATGTCATTTAGTTAAATTTCTTGACTGTGAGGTGTTAACAAATACTCGAAATCTCAATCAAAAAGCATTTATATTCTTAAAAACCGGCGTTTCAGTGTATATACAGTTCTTCCCGTAAAAATGACATTGCATATAATAATATTTCGTTTATGGGTAGTTCATTTCACTCTATAATGCACATGCAGACATTTTTCATAGTTTCTTTTTCGACATTATTGGTAAATCATCTAAATCAACACGAGACACGAAAATGACTATATTCCAAATTATTTCTTGGACAGAGCTACGAACAGATTCTATAACTTGTGTGGCGAAAAAAAACTACTTCAATTACGTGTGTCATCAAAAATCATGTCAAGTATTTTTCAACAGGGGTGACAGTTTTTTCAGTAGACATTTCTCGGTTTCTGATATTATTATTTTTTTACTCCCAGGTGTCAAAATATTCAATATAGTTTGCAGTTTCACCATGCAGCGTTTGACCATTCCCGAACGTTTAGAAATTATTAAAAAATATTACCAAATTTCGAGCTCAGTTCTGGGTGTTCACTAGTATTTCACAAGAGTCTTGCATTTTTCTTGTTCTTGTCTTGTTCTTGCATAAAATGCAAGACAAGAACAAGACAAGAGTTATATAGTTCGTTGCAAGACAAGACAAGAATCTGCGTTGCAAGAAAAGTGCAAGAATAGCAAGATTTTTTTGTATTTTCTTGCATTCTTGCACTCTTGCAATATTATATTATAATTCAATATATTAACATTTTATTATAGGTTCTACCTCTAGCTAAGCTGACATTAATCAGAAAAGGTAAAAAGGTTTTGGTAACAATTGACAACCGGAAGTAATTTATAGCACAAAAAATAATAAAGAGCATTAAGTACTCAATCTGATTTAAATTTTCTTATTATATCTTCTATACATTTAGAGATAAAAAATCTGATATGGCCAGCACATGACCTCCCGCTAATTCGATGTTTAAAATTGCAATGAGCTTGGAGTTAAATATCACTTTATCGTTTGTAAACAAAATCCAATTTGTTGTTCCAATAAATAGAAAAGTCTTTATTAAGAAAATTTTGTATTATATTTTAAGTTTTTTTTTTTTTTTTTTGAAAATCTGCTAAGAACCACATCCGACTTATCATATATACTCAAAATCTAATGTTGTTTTCAATCATATACGAGTTTTAAAACCAAATTTGAGAAGTTTTTTTATCATATTTTAATATATTTTTTCAAGGAAATCAGTTCAGAGCTTCAAGAAAAGTACCACTTTAGGTTTACTAATATTAACAAGAATCTAATACGTCGGTCTCATTAATATAAAAGTGTTAAATACAAGATTTGAAAAGTTTTCAATTATAGCATAATACAATTTTTCACGAAAATCTCTTCACAGCTTCAAGTAAAATATCACTTCCGATTTAAATATGTTGTTCCTATTGATATGAAATTGCAAGACAAGAAATATGCAAGAGTCTTGCAAGCAAGACAAGATTTTTGCTTGCAAGAGTAACACAAGACAAGAAATAGCCTAGCAAGACAAGAAATCTTGTCTTGTGAAACACTAGTGTTCACCACTAGAGTGCACCACAAGGATCACTTTTGTGCCATTTAAAATTTGAAATATTTGGCGTCGGTCGGGATCGAACCCGGTTCCCCAGGTTCGCGACCAGACACTCAGGCACGGGGCTACAAATAATGTTAAATTCGAACTTGTGCAACAAAACGGAAATGGCGAGAGTTATTATGCTGGCCACAATAGATTTATTTAAGAACAAAGGCTGTATGACAGAGATTTTGAGTATTTGTTAATCTTAACACATCATTTACGTTTTTTCGGTAAATTTGGATTTTCCAGATGTACAATTTAAATTGCATCATATTTATTTAGTTTAATCTACATCATACGAATATTTATATTCCGGGTATTATAATTCTAGTCATTTGTTTACACTGATTATGTTGTTAGGTCCATGGTTACAAATTGTAGCTGAATCCGCATATGAATATTATTCTAGATGGCTATTTTTCTTCGGTTCAATTGTTTGTAGCTGTGGAGTAATGTTTTGTTATTTTTTAACAAATCATATTATATTTTGTGGAATCCTTTATGGAACATTAGGAGGCATGTACTTTGGTGGTGCACATTTGAAAATATTTTTAATTCCTTATCACATTTTAGGCCTTGGAAATTGTTTAATATTAAGCGTCTTGCATTATCATCTAATAGAAATATTTCCTTATGATACGAATCTTGTATTGGGAGTAAATCATTTTGCAATTGCGTGTGGACTTTTTATAACGCCATTAATTATCAAATCATTATTTGATGTTCTTTCAATATCATTTGTATTTTTAATACATGGATCTATATTATTACATATAATAATATTTGGATTATTGATTGGAAGCAAGAAAAATATAGACCAACAAAGACTAACAGCATACAATAATTTAGGGTAACTATGATCTATAATCTGTAGTATACTTCACGTAAAAATGGTATTGCCCAATAAAAAGTGTACGACCGAGTACCCAAAAATAACTGGCTTTATTTTCTGGATCTGTTACCCATGCCCCATTCGTCATCCTTGGAGAAACGCCTAAGAAATTAGTGTTCCTTTTTTATAACCGCTGTTTAACGTGGTCGGCCATTTTTGCAATAGCATTTTCTTTAAAGAACGGTCTATAGGCATGTACGAAAATGGGGTCATTTCACATTTTCTGATTTATTTTTTTCTTGAAAAAATAGGCCAAATTAAACATGTATATGTATATTTTACATCTTACAAGTCTTTAGAATTAGAGATATGATTTTTTAAAAGTTGCGTTTAATTTCAAATATTTCAACGGCTGACGACACATCTTCACGGATACGACAGTCGAGCTCTACCGGTTTAATTTAGAACTATGATTATTTGGTTTGGTATTTATTTAAACAAATGGTTTATTTACACACCTTATACTGCACTAATACTTTTAAAGAAATAGAAAGTAATAATAATCTTCTCCCTTGTATATTTTGCTGTCAGCTGTCACACTTTTAGGTTAGGTTACTGTTTCATGTTGTGAAGCGTGTGTGTGTGAGAGAGAATTGTCTTTGTGTGAGTATGAATGTGTGTCGTCACAAATTTAGTCCGTGTTTAAAAGCGCGAAAGTTTATTAGCAAATTTATGAATGAAAAGTCGCATATTTCAAATTATTTTCTATTATTATATTTATTAAATGAGATGGATATCATGATTTTATAAAAAAAATTGACAATTATTTTTTTTTAAATGACCCCAACTGACTGCGTTCGAAAACTCTTAAACAGCGGTGATTAAGCGTTGACTAAAGTAACAAATTCAGTTGTTTTTTAATCATCCCAATGTATTTCTAAATGGTAGTCATGGTAATTAGTTAGTCAAGGTGACTAAAATTCTGACTATTCTTAGTAGTCAGGGAACAAATTGAACTACATATAAACGAATTATTTTTGAACAATGCTATTCTTACGTGAAGAATATTATAGATGTTGATTACAAAATCAACTATACAGTAAAATTTTTGAAAGAATTACAGTTAAGGTCATCTACAAATTGTATGAATTAAGATTTTTCTGTCAAATTCAGAAGTGTCGTTTAGTTAGGGTACATAATATACTATTGCACATATTACAATAAAAGCATTCACATTCAAAATGATAATATTGAAGATCATTCGATTATCCAACTAAAACGATGGCTGGAGTGTAGCGCTCTATAGCTGATGATAGGTCTTTTTTTGGTAGTGGTAACTAGTGCTGTGAGGATCCGACAAAACATGGATCCGAGGTCCCGGATTTCAAAATATCCGGTTCCTCGGATATCCGATATTCGGATATTGAAGCGGATATCCGTAAATTTAACTCGGATTTGGATTCGGATCCTGATTTGGGTCCGGATCCGGATTCGATGTATTGTTTACGGATCCGGATCCGTATATCCGAATTTTAATTCTGGATCCGATTCATCATTTTGAATGTAAAGGCAAACATCTGGAAGTGAGTTTAAATTCAAACCGTTACAGTGCTGGTGCAAATACGAGAAGGATATTTCTTAGAATATTGAATTCTGTAGTTCTAAAATTTTAACATTCATTATAACAAATACTTCAAAGAAAACGAGATTAAGATTAAATTTGAGAAATAATGGTTACAGGTTCATTGCAAGTGTCGAAATACCTATTTATTTATATCGTGCACGTGTTTCACATAAAAGGGATTGTTTTTCCATGTCTAAAATCCGATACTCATACTCATATTCGGATCCGGATCCAAAATCCAATACTCAGATTCGGATCCAAAATCCGATACTCAGATCCGGATCTAAAATCCAACACTCAGATCCGGATCCAAAATCCGATACAGAGATTTGGATCAGAGATCCGGATAGTTCAACATTCAATTATCCGGATATCCGGATATTTTTGGATCTGAAACCAAAACTATCCGGATCCGGATCCCACCACTAGTGGTAACCATAGCAACATTTAGTTCTATGGTTTACCACAAGATGCGCCCTTGCAAATTGCAATTGTATAAGTGTCTATTTGTTAATTCATGCACGTTACAGATGACCTTGATCGGACTTCTTCCAAAAATTTGACTATACCCATATTTTCATATTTCTTTATTTTCTTAGAACAAACGAATATTTTGAAGAAGAGATGATAGACTTAAGTCTTACAAGCCGTAATTGGAAATCACCCTCAGATACATCAATGCAAGAAGAATATTCTTCTATTGAAGATATGGAAAAATATTCTCCAGTCCTTAGTGTTAAAGGCAATAAAAGTCCTAGAGTTTTATCACAAATTATTGAAGAAGACGAATATGATAGTGACGAAGAAATGAATATGAGTAAAAGAAGTAGTATGATTGTTGACAATAACATAAAAAGAATGAGTATGATAAGTAATAAAATAGAAGATGCTATACAGAAAAACAAAAATGGAGTTGTTTTAATTCCATCAACTAATATGGAAGCACGGAATATCAGTTTAGCTGTAGATCAAAATTTAAATAAACAAGAAAAAAATTCTTGTTGCACACCGTATCAAAAATATAGATGCAAAAAACGTTTAAAATCATTTTTTATTTGCATTTACAAATCATTATTAAAACCAGTGTTAGAGTCAGTTCAAATAATAGAATTTTATCCTTCATTGTTAACAAATATTCATTCAATTCTAAGCCCATTAATTTTTCTAAATTTTGTTATTTTTCGTTCGATCGACATAAAAAAAGACATAAATCCAACAGAAATAGCTTTTATATTTCCTATAATAGCGTTCGCATACCTTGTTTTTCTTATAACATTGCCTTGGATAACAGAAATATCAAAACGAAACTTGAAATATTTATACATTTTCGGCTGTTTGATATCTGCATTAGGTGTTTATAGTAAGTAGCTCTAAATAATTTTAAAATAGTGACTTATTTTTTTTGTTTTCAGTGGCAACAAAAACTCGTAACGATGATTACATTATTATAAGCTGTTTGATATATGGATTTGGATTTGGGGCGGAATCATATTTAAAAGAAATTGTTCTCAAAGAATTTTTGGGAGTTGCTAAATGGTCAAGAGTTGAAAATACTTTGAACTGTTTATCTGGAATTTTATTTATTAGTACAATATTCATTATGAGGAATGTTTTCGGTACACAAACCGAAGTAAATGTATCGAATTTTATCGCTAAATGGTTAGATTTAATATTTTGTAACCATTTGATTGTTTCATCAATATGGCTAGTATTTCCCTTAATTAATTATTTGTTTGATAGTTTATTTTATAGAAACAGAGGTACTTATAACTTTACGTAGTTTAATATTTATAATTTATGTTAAATATATTTATTTTGTTTAATAAAAACATTTTTAATTAATTGTCTTCAATTTCTCTTGCAAGAATTCCTAGTTTTTACCTCTCGCTAAAATTGGTATTGGTTTTAAAGTCACTAGAATCCGATTTTAATATTTTTACAATAAGGTGTGTGAGATGCATTCGGGCCGGGCCGGGCTTTGAGGTAAAAATTACCGGCTCGACTCGAAGATCGACTCGACAAAAAATTAACTAACCCGGCTCGAAAATTGACTCGAAATCGGGCCGGGCCGGGCCAAAGCTCGAAATTGGGTGCATCCGGCATTCCTAATGTTGATTTTTATGTTAAAGCTAAATGTTTAACTTTTTTCGTGTCAAACTTATAAAAAACCTCTACATTCTTATAACTTTCAACATTAGTTAACATAAGTAGTTAAAAAAGAGACTCTTCTAGTGTAAGTTTGTTATAAAAATTACAGAACTACGTGTACTTAACACTTTGTTTACCAAAGCCCTTCGAAAATTTAAAAAACTTTTTCACAAATTTTAAATAGAAAATATAATTTACATAAGGATTTTTTATCTAAGTTTGTTTCTGCTCAAAAATAGGACAAGGTATCATTACGGTAGGAACAAAAATCACTTATTTAAGTATACGAGTAATAACAATAATAATAACAACATCACAATATAATTATTATGCTTTAATGAATAACCTTGAATCCTTGAAGTAACATAATACATTTTCATTTATTAATATGTGAAGTTTGTTGTTATTAAATCACTTTGATCCTTTTAAATTCATCCATTTTCATTAAAATATTAAGGAAACTGTGCATTTGATTGAACGGGCCGGCCCAAAATCAAAAGGCCGGGCCAAAGCTCGAAATCGAGTGCATCTCTAGGTATGTGTGTGTGTGTGTGTGTGTGTGTGTGTGTGTGTGTGTGTGTGTGTGTGTGGATGTTGGAGGGGCGGTTTCTCAAATTATATAAGACTAAAGACCAATTTTACTACGTATTCCTTAATTTGACATTAATGAGAAGAGCTGAAAAGGTTTTGGACAACCGGAAGTAGTAGTTTCTTAAAAAATCTTCTAAATATTATTTTTTTTAATATAAAGTAATACGTAAGTCTTCTACCTTTTCATTTCTACCATGGAACAGTACAGCTGTCAGGATGACGTCATCAATACCCCTTCTCTTGG
This sequence comes from Ophonus ardosiacus, assembly GCA_943142095.1. Lineage (NCBI taxonomy): Eukaryota > Metazoa > Arthropoda > Insecta > Coleoptera > Carabidae > Ophonus > Ophonus ardosiacus. Next base: position 50,871,432 of record OW964830.1, read on the forward strand.
CGTTTGAAACACAAGCATACAAGTGATGACGTATGTATCACTACAGTGGAAACAGACTATATCCTTATATTAGGCAATGCACCTGCTACGCAAGCGCACAAGATTTAGAAATGTCAGAATCATGACAAAACAAAGTACTACAAACTTATTAGAAAAGTATGAAGAAAACGTAGAAAATATTAGACAAATTGCAAGAGAACTCAATCTATCAGAACAAGATATAAATAATATATTTGAAGAATGCTTTCAAGAATTAAAAGATGACGAATCAAGCAATACTTCTCACATTTTTAGAACGTTTATTCGGCGGTTTTTGAGTGTGTTAAAAGTGTTATTAATTGTTACAGTCATCTTCCTAAGTTTGTTTATTATATTGAATCATCATCAACCGACTTTAAGCTTAGTTTTGAGAAATGTACAAGGCTTTATTTATCCAGCATTAAAGTTACTGCGACTTCTTGCAATTCCAGTGATAACTATGTTTCCAAATCTATCAGGTACAAAATAATGTGAAATGAATAACGTTTTAATATTGTTAATATGTGCTACGGTTTTAGAACTATACGACGAAACATGTCTGATAGAAAATCCATATTTTAAAGTGGCAAATATGGAGTGTTGGCCTTGCGAAAACGTACATTCTGTGATTAATATAACTGAGTCTAAAAACTTTAGTTTGTACCAATCAGGTATACCGTATATTGTACAAACATTAAATAATTCAGTACACATACACGACATACAACAGTTATATAAAAATAATTCAAATATTTTTGACACTGACGCTCAAAAATTAAAATCAAACAATAACTTTGCAAAAATAAAAGATATCTTGCAATTTACTAACAACAAAACTGATACCCATATTTTGTGGCGAATAAATCGAATGAATCCTGCTCGATTAATACGAAAACTATTCCCAAAACCATTTGTGATTTCGGATTGGTCTGGACAAAGTACTGAACGTTATATAATAATAGATAATTTGAAAGCAGGGGCTTATATTTTACCAAATCCAGAATGCAGTTTTGTAGTGTATACACAAGGAAGTGGTGAACGAACTATTGTGTTGAAACCTTCTCAAGAATGTGCCAACAATTGTAAAATTACATCCGTTACAATGAAACCGAAATATTCATGTAAGTTGGTTTATTTTTACAATTTGCAATGTCCATGATAGTTTTTTGATAATTTAATATTAGCATTTCTTACAAAATTTTAAATTTAAATCACAGTTGTTGATATTATTTTGTGCCACACTGCTACGTCGTCAAAGCGATGCTCATTTTTTAAATATAATAATAAACATGGACTAAACAAATGAATTTTGTTAGTATTAAAAAGTAAAAACTGAAATATTTTTGTGTATAAGTAAATATGGGTATAAATTTCTCAACTGTGGGGTATATTAATTATTAATACAGAGAATTTATTTTAAAATGCAACATTATAGTTCATCACTTCCATGGTTACTCACTATTGTCAAAAAATGACAGCAATGTAATATTTGTCCATTTTAAAATGCAACATTATAAATAATATTGCAGCACACCAGATACCTCCAAAACACATCACAAATGGTGTCTATTGTCTATTCTTATTACGACCGACTAGAATATTGCCTCAGAGTGATTGGGGGTATTTTTTAACATTTATTACATGAAAGTTATGAATTTTTGTAAGCTAAAGTTTTTTAAGATGTACAACATTCATGTTTTGATTATTTGTTAATCGTATGTAGGCTAATTTACAGGAAATTAGTTTTGATAATACAAAACTACAAATTTTGTATGTTGCATTTTAAAATGGACAAATATTACATTGCTGTCATGTTTTGACAATAGTGAGTAACCATGGAAGTGATTCGCCGTATGTTGCATGTTAAAATAAATTCCCTGTATGTAATTAGTCGAAATTTTCGTCATAAAGCTTTTATTATTATAAAATCGATGTTTTCAATATAATTATATATTGAAACATCGATTTTATAATAGAAGCGTACCTTCTTCTGGCTAAAATGCATTAGTTTTTTCTATACTTCGATGGCAGGCTTAAGTACAAGTCTTGGGCCCTAGGGGACAAAAATTCTGAGCCTCCTTTATTTACATATTTAAAAAAAAATCTTAATCTTTGCAATATACCGGGACAAATGCGTAATTAGTCATTTTCATTACTGTACTGAATTTTTTTGATGTAATCAAGCATTTCTTTGTTGTAATCAATTTTTTTAAAACCAGTATGGATGAAATTTTTATTAAAATTTTGAATAAATACATAAATAATTATAATATTATTTGGAGAGATTGGTTATTTGTTTTTATTGAAACCAAATTTTCTTTACCATAAATAACCATTTCATTGTTGCAATCAAAAAATCTTTTTTATTCCCTGTAGAGAAATAAACAATACAGCATATTTTTATAATAATAATAATTATGGTAATTAGAATGCGTTTATTCTTTATTGTGTGATTGGCCATTTTCTTTATTGGAATCAATTTCTTTTTACTGTAATCAATCATTTCATTGTTGTACTCAAAAATCTTTTTAAAAAGAACCGGGTTAGAATAATGTTAGGGGTTTAATAGTAATAATAATAGAATTATATTTTCTAATTCTGAATTTATAATATTATAATACGAGTGTTTTATTGTGTGTATTTTATTAATTGAAGCGTTATTTTCACTGTTGTATCGTGAAAACGTCATTTTCGAATTAAAACAACTTAAACAACACTCGTAAAAAATTTTAAATGGTTCGTTATAATATTTAATCGACATTGAAAGAAAAATCGAAATTTTATTTGTCAGATATGATTCTATTTGTCAAAAATTAAACGAACCGTTTTGAAACTTTACGAGTGTTTATGAATATGGGCATTAATCTTTAATTATCTGTCAAAATTGGATATTTTTTTAACCAAAAAATGTTCTGTATAATTGCCCAAAGTAAACTAAACATTTTTTAAATGAATTTCTTTTTTGGAAATCCTATTTTTCAATGTTACTGATAAAAATGTGCGAATAATTTTGTGAGCCACTGTAAGTTTTTTTTTAAGTAATTGTTACCGTAATAATTATTTTTTTTTAGTGGTGTACAATTGGTGGTACTGGAGACCAATAAGCCTACCAACTTTAAACACCAGTGAAGTATCAATTAGTTATTTAAGTAGTTTTTGTTAATAAAACAACGAACTTACAATAATATTAAAAACTTTATTAATAAGTTACAGGAGTGTTTTTGTATTTAATACCACCTTAAACAATAACTTAATTGTACAAATTTTATGTACATTACGTTTCGATAACAAAAATACGAATGTGTAGTATCACAATGCTTAAATGCATTCTTGTTTAATCATTCAAATTTTTCCCTTAATCGTTGTTTCATCAAAACTGGAACTAGCGATAATATTGCAAATACTGTCAGCATCAATACAGATATCCAGGAAAATGCATCGTTTGATGAAGTCATTTTATATAAAGTCTGTCCCGCTTGTATAGCAACGAATGATGGAGGGGCTACCCCGAGGAAAGTTCCAAGGGCAAAAGGCACTAATGGGACCCCAATTACCGGGGCAACTAAATTTATAAACCAATTAGGCAAGAATGGCGTAACTCTTAAAAATATTATATAATTAAAAATATTGTCTTTGTGCTTGTGGACGGTCACAGCCCATTTTTCGGCCCGTTCAGGGAAGAATTTTTTAACGAGTCTTCTTCCCAATAATTGAGATAATAAATAACATAAAGACGCACCGACTGCGGAACAACAACACACTAATAATAATGCTAATAAAAATGGGAATAGAAATCCCGATAAAATTGAGAGGAATAGGGATCCCGGAATTGCAAATGTTTGCAAACTGTTTCTGTGTTAAGGAAAAATGTTTTCTTATAAACATGACTACGTTTATCTCGACACAATATAAAAAAAATATACAGTAGTAAGTGACACTTGTCGGAACTATAGTGACTGTATATACATAATGTGGCCAATAGGGGGATCGATTTTGATTGGTCCGCGCGAATTTGCCTTAATATGGCAGATATTATGCTAAGATCAAATGTTATTTACATGCATTAAGTTCAGAAAAGTGAAATTTAAGATATTGTTTGTGAATTATATCAAAATTTAAAGTAATTATACCGTATTTATAATTCCAATAGTGTAAATAATTAAATTATATGTGTATTTGTAACTCAAAAGTGTTTGGTTAGGTTAAGTGTGTCAATACAAAGTTATTATTAACACGAATTGTATTAATATGTTTCTCTATACTAAACAACACAACACAGTTAATATACAGGGTGTCTCAGGACGAGCTTACGCCATTAAATACTATTTAATATAATTTAACGAAATTTGGTATTTAGGGGTTATCCAACATGGCTGTTCCAACTAAAATATTTTCAAAGCAGTAGCACTTCCGGTTTGACCGGAAATTGACCTCAACTTTCTTATTTTAAATGGAATACGCTATATTTTATTTTACCATTGAATGCAGCGGAAAATTTTACATATGAAGCAATAAAAACATTTTACTCATGATCAGCTACTTCCGGCGTTATTCAACTTTTTTTGATTTTTTGTCTGAAATCCGGCACATTTTCAAAACTCTGTATATCGGGAACGAGATCGAATTTTTATAATCTGAAAAAAGCCTTTTATAAAGGAGACTTTAAGCTACATTATCCATAGAAGTAATTAATTATTAATATGGATAAGTAACCCATGGGAAAACAATGTTTGTTTTTACATACTCATCTACTTGATTTCTTAGATAATTTACCGTTGGATCAAAGGAATTTAATATGGTACCAGCATGATGGCGCTCCACCCCATAATAGTCAAAGAATAAATACTTTTTTGGAAATAATTTTTGAAGATAGGTGGCTGGCAAATAATGGACCACATAGGTGGCCTCCTCGATCACCCGATTTAACTCCACTTGATTTTTTTGTTTGGGGTTACATTAAAAATGTCGTCTATCAAAAACCTTTAACTACTAAAGAAGATTGCCAACATAGGGTACGAACAGAATAAAATAATTATACCCAGATTGCATGTTTTTCTAATTTACTGAAATTCTACCAACTTTCAACATAGGACATGTTACTTAAAGTACCCTTATTTTTTGCCGTAGAACACATTTATGTAATAAAAAAGGGGGGTTCCATTTGAAAAAATTGTCTTTTTTGAAGTTTGTCAACTGTAATTTTGGTATAACGTACCCGTCACATTTTTATAAATAATCCAGGATTCTTCTATGGATAATGTAGCTTAAAGTCTCCTTTATAAAAAGCTTTTTTCAGATTATAAAAATTCGATCTCGTTCCCGATATACAGTTGTGCCGGATTTCAGACAAAAAATCAAAAAAAGTTGAATAACGCCGGAAGTAGCTGATCATGAGTAAAATGTTTTTATTGCTTTATATGCAAAATTTTCCGCTGCATTCAATGGTAATATAAAATATAGCGTATTCCATTTAAAATAAGAAAGTTGAGGTCAATTTCCGGTCAAACCGGAAGTGCTACTGCTTTGAAAATATTTTAGTTGAAACAGCCATGTTGGATAAACCCTAAATACCAAATTTCGTTAAATTATATTAAATAGTATTTAAAATATAGATAGCGTAAGCTCGTCCTGAGACACCCTGTATACATATACAGTCACTATAGTCGGAACCATTGTTGTTTTGTTCCAAGCTGCTCGATATGCAAGGGGGAAAAAATTGAAAAATATAAATTATGTTAAATGAATAAAATTAAAGTATATGTAAAAAATGTATATTTAAATATATAAATATTGCATCTTATCTGAAACTCACAGTATAAATTTTGTACTGTTTTAATGCTGTTCGCGCCATCTAGCAGCATTGCAACATAGCTTGTTTTCGCGTAATACTGCGTCGCCATTACAGACCGCTTTTTGAAATTATAAATTATTATGAACAAAATCTTTTGCATACTTTCTCTTAATCTGTATTAGCAAAATATAATTTTTGTGTTATAATGTGCTTGAATTGTCGAGAAAAACATAGTCAATAATATTTAAATCATTGTAAAGGATACAAAATGTATGCGACGAAAATGCCGGATAAAACTTCGAAAAAATACCGATCCTTATACCTATCTAATACTTTTCCCAATTCTTTGGCTCCATCAATATCCCATGGGATCGTCATATGCTGTTTTTCATCCCTAAAACATAAAAATTAACCCCCCGGACCATAATTTCGCATTTTACATTACCCTTACTCTTCCAATTCAGGAAAATTCATATAAACGTACGATAACGCCAATAAAGATAAAATAAATATTAACGCCACAGACAACAATGCATATTTTGTCGACAAAGTGGTTTTAACATTGTTTGTATTCCCTAAAAAGAAAAAGACATTAGAACATGTTATAGGTTGTGATAGGTTAGTATTTTTTCTGAATTACGAATATCTGGAACTGGAAGGACCCTGGGATTAGGAATATCAACTTCAGGAGTATGGTTAATGAGTCTAGGATCTGCAGAAAGGTTCATGTTTTGTCTAATAGGTCGGCGACGACTTGGAATTGGTCTACTTTGAGGTTGTGAATGTTGTAAGTTGGAAGTAGTAGAACTTATTTCAGGTGACTGAATTATAGACGCATCACCTGTAGCAAACCTTGCTGTCGACATATTTTATTGATTTAACTATAAATAATACTCAATTTACGTTTAATTCTCACACGTTCTCACCCTCCGATTCTATTGTAATGATTACTGAAGTTCCGCGGTCGACCAACGATAATGACGTCATACGAGCGCTGTCATCGCTAGGCATTCTGGATTTCACTGGTTTTAAAAAAAAATGATAAAAAATAGTACAAAATTGATATAGAACACTGTGCACAAATAATTTGGTTTGTTTTTTAACAATTACTATAATTTAATGGTATTATAAATGATTTATTTGACCTTTTACGATTACAAACAATTTTGTTGTTCAAACATTTGATATTGTTATCGCAATGAATTTGTAGTTCTTTTTATTTTCCCAAAAGCATTATTAATTATAAAACCGATAAAATTAAACAAGTTTCTTTGTATTTTAAATTGAAATAACTATACTACTAAACTGCCAAGCGTGTTGCTTACTTTAGGCGTCTGTAAATTTGCTTTAAAGTTATGAAGGACTTCCAAACTTCCACTTTTAAAATTTTATCAGAAATGTTATTATAAATACCTTAACATCCGAGCCCAAACTCATAATAATTCGGCCGGTGTAGATTATCAACAAACAAATTATAAAACCTACACAAATGGTGAGATTTTTCCAGAACTTTAAACTTACAAATACGGAACATGTTTATTAGTAATACCAACTTTAATTCTATTAAGCATTGTATCCCTAAGCCATGCACATTTTTCTGTGAGTATACCTACGTCACAACATGGCGGATGATCAGCTGATCTCGGGCAACCAAGCTTCTGTTTAACATTGCATCTTATGCAGCGAATGTGTTTTCTGTACAAGAAATTCAGTTTTTCCTAAATTTATACATTCTATTTTAAAATGTAATTAGCCATAATTAAAGATAAGTGTATGAATTATTTACTAGTAAAACAAAGCAGTCCTATTTATAAATATATTTTAAAAAATACTAAATTGAAATAAGTAGCTTGTAGCATCAGGTTGTATTATATTCATTTGAGTTTGTATAAGTTTTTTTTATGTGTATTTTTAAATGAAAACATGAATATTGAAATTAAAATAAATTGAATTATTAGATTTTTTAATTTATAAAGAAAATTAAATTTGAGATATATATATTTATCTTCGAGTTCATTTTTCTTATTGTCATATTGTGTATTTTTATTGTATATAAATGAGCTTTGAGTTTATACGTTAAAAATTTATCTTTGGAAGCCAAAGTACGTTAAATAGATAAATTTAAGTGGATACTTAATGTGGATCCTTATACATTGACATTTTTTTGACGAGGATTATAAATGCCTTTTAAAAATCAATAATAACCTATCTAATTTTTAAACCTTTGTGAGAAACAGACACAAATATATATATATATATATATATATATATATATATATATATTTTTCTGTTACTAAAAAAAACTTCATTCAAAATTTGTAATTCTGTCATTTAAAAAATATTTTTTCATGTTTTTTATATATATTATTAAAGAAAATTACATATATTTAAATATTCATACAATATGTTCCTATCCGATTATGTTTAAATTATTTTATATGCAATAAAAGTATACACCAAAAAATAGGATTGGGTTAGTTTTAATTTAATAACCTGGAACTCATTAAATAGTAAGAATGTCCTGACTTATTTTTTACGGAAAACACTCCTCATATACTCACTTTTACACACTCTAATCAGTTTTTCCCAAATAAAACAATAAGTGCCGTAAAAACACAATAAAAGCTTGCGGCACGATATTTCTCCTTAAGACACAATGCAAACTGAAGGTTTGGTTGTACAAGATCAGCTGGTGGCCGCCATGTTGAAACGTCACGTGCAGGTGCCCTATTGTCCCATATGTCTGGCTGGTTGGATTTGACTATAACCACTAGTTTTTTCGAAGTTGTTTTTCATTGTGACAAAAGTAAAGAAAATAACCCTTAAAATGCCGATCGAAGTATTATCACGTTATTTGGCCCACAGTTTCCTAAAGTTTTAAGTCTATATTTAAAGAATTTTGTAGAAATTTTTAACCAGTTGTGAAGACTTTATAATTTGTTGAAAATGTATATAGGTAATCCATTTTCAATGTCAAATACCCTGTTCAAATATAGAATAATTATATTCGCAAGTACGGACGTATGAATATGGCAACCAGGTGGTGTTCAGATAATTTATGGCGGTAGCCTAACATATAAATCAATTAAAATATAGAGAACTATTAATAAAATCCGGTGTCAGATTCCCATTGGAGCACAGCTGTGCACGTCATGAATGTTGACCACTTGCCAACTTAAAAAAAGAAAATTAAAAATTAAGAAATGAGCCTGGAATAGATTTTGTGAATGAAAACTCTAGTTTATTTGACAATTTATTAATAGATAACATGCCAGTTTCAATCTTGACGTTTTGGAAAGCTTTATTCATAAATTTTTGGTTCATAGACCTATCTGTTCTAAAGTAAATTAACGAAACTATTTTTATTAGAGTTCCTGTCCTGTGTTTCTCAATTAATTTAAATAAAAAAAAGAAAAATGTGATTTAAGGGGGTCCAAATACTTGTTAGTTCAAATATATTACAAAATAAAACGTACTGTAGAATAGTTTTAATTGTTAACGACTTTCTTAATAATTTATAAAACACCACTTCTTTTTTTTGAAACTTATAAATTGCAAGCGATCTATATTTATAGAAAGTCTTCATTGTTATTCGTTGGGCTACATTTTTTTAAAAGTATTTTAAATGAAAGTGTGCAATATTTTTTATAGTAATAACGAAAACAATAATAATTTGTTATTTCCGTAAATAATTAATTAAAAACTTTGAGGCGAAAAGAAATTATTAAAAATATCTGATGTGGCCAACACAATACCTCCCGCCATTTAATTCTTATTAATTTAAATACATACCTACCTACGTATTCACTAATGGTGAATAAGTTAAGTTAAGTTCCTTTGCATATAACTATTGCTTTATTCACTATTTTTTTTTAGAATGTCACCATTATTAATTTGAAGTGATTAGTTTTTTGACAGTTACATTAACCTGTCAGTTACATACATTTGAAATATGAACTGTGTAACAAAGGAATTGTGTTTATCAAAGGCTTTGGGATTTATAAAGAAATATTTTTTAAATTTACCTGTAAAATATATAGAAAAAGTATTAATGCAGACCTGTAGAAAATTCAATAATCTTTAAGTTTTATAATGACAGAAAATGAGAAAAAAGGTATTTAATGGCATTTTTTTAAGAAAAGCCATTACGAACTTCAAGTAAAGTACCATTATCCGGTTTACACTAAAATCTAATGGCTTCTATTCCTATTAGAATAGGGTTTATTAACATACACACCACATAAACACATAAACTTCATCGTGAAAATGTTAAAATTTGATTCTAGGGACCTTAAAACGTGGTCATTTACTAAAATCTCAATATGGGATTTTTAGCACCATACCTATACCTCCCTTAACAAGGACAGCGAGAGGTAAAAACACTCTTGTTGTTACATCAAATTACACAAATTTCATTATTTAATTGTAAAATATCTAATGGATATTTCGTGATATTTTCAAATTTGAGGCCCACTATTATTTACCTTTATTTGACATGAGAAATTGATTTTCACTACCGCTTGCTTGTAACCATGGTAACCTAGGTCAATAATAATTTATTATTAACCTTGGTCTATAATGCAAACTGTCACTTTTCAATCAAACGCAAGCCTCCAAATACAAATATTATTTAACTCATTAAACTCAAGAGAGATGTTAAGTATATACGTAATTTAAATTTGCCACTATAATTTTAAATTGATCTAAGCTGCCGCCTCGCCTGGCCACTGTGCTGTTTTGGTGAAAATGTGAAATATTTGTAGATGTAGGATTGAACAAATCACTTTTTTCTATTTGTAGGTAAGTACATTTCAATAGATTTATTTAAAAATAATAATAATAAACTAATAAGGCTGCTGACTGTAACAGCACAAAGTGTTTTTATTAAATAATTAAATCAAATACAAATCAAGGCTCATAAGTGAGGTTATCAAACCAGCGAAATGAGCAAAACGTCAGATAAAAACAAATGTAGCCTACTTTGTTTTTGTGAATATTAACAAATATCAAAATTATTGTTATTATCAGTAAAAAAAAATTCAAAGAGAATTTATGTGCTAGTAGTGCAAAAAATAGTATATAAACCACGGTTGAGAAGATCATTATTGACCAGGCGCCTTATATCCCTCGGTCTTCGCCCTCGGGTTACAATAGGCGCTGGGTCAATAATGATTACTTCTCAACCTTGGCGTATAATATACTATTATTCAATTTTGACGTTTTAAACTTCATTATTAACTCCATAGCAACAACTATAAGTAACACTTTATTAACAAGTGAATTAAATTTTTTAAATCACTCTCACAATTTTTTTTAACTCACTCCGCAACAAATAATGCATTTAAAATAAGATCAAGCACGAAAATAACACTCACCACAGTATTTATTAGATATTATCAGCCATATTTTCATCATTTTTCACGACACAAATGACAGACAATAATGCTTTTTAAATAGATAACTTGACGTCTATCACGACGATTGTCATGCACAACCTACTAACTGATTAGTTTTTTATTTTGTCAAAATTAAATATTATAATGGTTTTTATTATTATTTCGTCAAAATTGAATAAAATCTTGTATAAACCACGAGAGCTAAGAATGTTTATTCACTCGAAGAATTTAAATCACTCGCCCTTACGTGAGCTAAACTTTCTTCTCATGGATAAACATTATCTTAGCTCACTTGGTGTATAAATATCTATAATACTTAGAAAGCATATAAAAATTCTTGCCATAACTATATTATTGTAATATTAAATAAATATAATATATTGCGATATAAATATATAAGGTATAAAGCTAATGTTCGTTTGTAGTTAATAATACTTTATGTGTTATTTCACACATGTGGTACATATTAAATTTAGAAAATAATAAAACAACCCTTTTATTTCTTCGGTATTATTAGCTCGGAATCCTAAATCCTATATTGGAAAAAGGGTAAAATATGTTGATAATATTATTGCTTTACTGTTTTTATTACCTATATATGTTCTGTTTGTGTAAAAATTAATTGAACTGTTTGATATTTTGGTGGAATACACAACTCTATTAATATAGAGTTGATTGAGTTCAGAATTCTCATTAAAATTGCAAATAAAAACAGGAGGTGTTGGAGGGTCCTATATTTAACCTGTCGGTAATATATGAATACCATATGTGGAGATAGGAAAATTGAACGTTTTAGTTTGACATAGAATACATTTTAATTAGGTAAATAAGCACGATATATATTTTATGGACGACCACTTTAAAAAATAATGAATATATCGCGACAGTAGCCTATTGAAGACAGATGAAAATATCGTAAACACATGATATGAATATCGTACGATATAACCTTAAATTATATCTGCCATAATTAAAAATCTGATGTGGCCAACACAAAACCTTCCGCTATATAAATTTTATTAATTTAAATACATACCTACGTATTTACTAACGCTGCAAACTGTTCCATTGCAGAAAACTATTGCTTTATTTACTATTTTCTTTCTAAAATGTCACTATTATTAATTTGAAGTGATTAGTTTTTTGGCAGTGACATTTACTGTCAGTTACATTCATTTGAAATATGAACTGTGTAACAAAGGAATTGTGTTTATCTTAGGCTTCGGGACTAATAAAAAAATCTGATGTGGCCAACACAAAACCTCCCGCTATTTAATTTTTTATTAATTTAAATACATACCTACGTATTTACGAACGCTGCAAACTATTCCATTGCAGAAAATTATTTATTTACTATTTTCTTTTTAAAATATCACTATTATTAATTTGAAGTGATTAGTTTTTTGACAGCGACATTTACTGTCAGTTACATTCATTTGAAATATGAACTGTGTAACAAAGAAATTATTGTGTTTATCTTAGGCTTCGCGACTAATAAAAAAATTATTTTTAAATTTATCTGTAAAATATATAAAAAAAGTATTAATGTATTCCTGTAGAAAATTCAATAATTTTAATAAGACATAAAATGCGAAAAAATGGTATTTAATGGTATTTTTTGAAGAAAAACCATTATGAGCTACAGGTAAGGTGCCATTTCCGATAATCCGATTTACACCAAAATCTATTGGCTTCTTTTCATATCGTGAAAATGTTAAAATTGGATTCAAGGGACCTTAAAACGTGGTCATTTACGATATGTGATTTTTAGCACGATCCCTATACCTTCCTAAAAAAAGGTAAAAATGTGGTTTCTCAAGTTTTGCTCTAGACTCTGTCCTAGCAAAAATAAAAAATAGGAATTATATTAAACAACTTATTAACCTGTTACAACAATATTTATTTAAAGTGTTGCTGTCAATTTTTATTATATTGCCTCCTAGATGCGTCAGTGCACCACACTGAAGAGCTCCAATAAAAGCGTAACGCGTCTGTGGTTCTAGCTGAGTGAGCCAGAAATCTTGTGGAACATATCAAATGTAATTTTTAAATATTCTTATTTGTTAACTCTTAGTTGTTAACTGTTTCACCAAATGTTGGCAACTTATTGTACTTTTATTATATTTAAATTATATGTCGTTAGTATAAGTAACACTTAAAACTGGCTACGTTAATCCAGGCTAATTTCAGCCTAAATAAAGAAGAAGAAGTGTTTCTACAAAAAAATCCGAATGATAATGGCGAGAGTAGAGTTTTATCTAGTTTTGATTTCGATGTTATTAGAAGAAAAGTATATCATATCGTACCTTCGGAAGAACAATGACGCAAATGCAATTTTAAATTTTTTTATTAAAATTTGCCAAAAGAGTCAAAAAAAAGACCTGTACTCATTAGGGGGGAATCAATGTTGTCAATTTCTCTATAGAAGAAATAAATAAATATATAATCACGGCCACAATCTGCTTTATCGTAGATATCGGTAATGATGATGACATATTTGTACCGCTTACCAGGCGTCACCTCACGGGCACTCATTGCTGGCGTGGAAAGTGCACCACAGGGGTCACTTTTGTGCCATTTAAAATTCGAAATATTTGGAAGAAGTAAAACGTAAACATCAGTTTGTTGTGGTTTTCATTCCTTCAACGACACCAGTCCCAAAACTGAATTAGTATTAGCTAAAAAAAATTTCAAAAAAAATATTTGAGATTTCTGATAAAATGAAATTTTGCACTTGAGTCATTGTTCTTCCAAATGTGCGATATGTACATATGCCATCATGTTAAGACCAAGTAATAATTTTACTCATAGTACGTATCTGTTATTTCGTGTATTTCTACCTGTTATAAAACTAAAATGGAGTCTTAAGGTAAAGTTATAACTAAAGAAAAAAACCCCTTAACCTTAACAATAAATTTAAAAACTATATACGTATTTCGAGAATTAAGTTCTCATCATCAGTAGAAACTACAAAGTAAAAACAGAGAAGTTAAGATTACTCAGCATGTAAACCATGCCAGAGGTCAAAACAGCTCTGATGATGAGAACTTAGTTCGCGAAATACGTATATAGTTTTTAAATTTATTGTTAAGGTTAAGGGGTTTTTTCTTTAGTTATTTCTACCTGTTTATACACTCTAAGAAATATTGTCCGTGTAAAATAACCAAATCGGTTGGTTAAGTAATTTGGTGTTAATTTTAACACAAAAATAAGTACATTTTTCGTCCGTGTTAAAAATACGGTTTGGTTAAATTTTGTCCGTGTTAATTAAAATAATTTTTAAAATTGTAACCACATATAGAGTAAATGAGACATATTACTCAAAAATATGGTTACTTGCAATCATAAACAAATTTTTGAGTTAGTTATACTCTACTTTAGGGTATATTTGCACAATATGGTGTTGGAATTACACTATATTTTGTTAAATGTAAAATAACATCAAATGGTGTATATTTTATTCCGTTCTTACCAGCAGATACCATTTTATTCCAGTTTAATACACGCAGCGAGACGGGCAACAGTATTGTGCAACTCAACTTTGAGATACACCTACATTACAGACCACATTTGTTACAAAAGTATCATTACTTCAAATATCGATATACCCTGTGACATTAAAATTAATAGTGCTAAATGGATTTCGTATGATTTTTTGTCTTTACCAGTATTTCACCAAATAATAGACATTATTACCATAGAAAACACTGTCATGTTTGTTACAAAATTTTGGAATACATTATATTTTGATGAAACTCTACAGGCATTTAAAATTGCAGAATGTATATGAAATAGAACTAATATTTTTGAATACCTGTTTGTACAAAGAACCATACGAAATCCTCTCATGTTCCGATGGTAATTATATTGTACCTAAACATATTTTTGTACAGCACTAACAGTCAAAATGTAATATTTTTTTTATACAATAAAATTATACAAATTATATTTCAATGAAATTTTTATTTCCCTTATTTAACACATATCTTGTTAAAATTTACTTAAATACGAGTAAATGGATACACCGAGTGGTGTTATTGGTATCCAAATTTAACACTTCATTGTGTTAAAATTTACCCATATATGTGTAAATGGTAACACTATTTAGTGTAGAAAAAATAAGATAATTAACTCGTACATTTAGTTAAAATACTATTTTCAGTGTAAATTTTAACACGCAGTATTGATTTTTAACCAGAAATTTTGTGTTAAATTTTAAACCAATTTCCAGTGTACTTTTTAACCAAACAGATAGTTTGTTAAAATTACACCTAATCTGGTGGACCTCCTGGAACCAATTTTAGTGCTAAAATTGGTTAAAAATTTCTTAGAGTGTAATACGGATAATTCTGTGCTAATAACGTACTATAAACCCTATAAGTCGAAAGTCGAAACCTTAGAAATAAAATGAAATAGTTTAGGAATAGTCCCTTGTGGGCGCGCATTGTATATATTTACTTTGCGTCCTGCTTCAATTTTCAAGTGGCAAGACCGAACGCGTCGCGCGCCGCAAGTTATAAACAGCAGAAGACCGTCTCGCGCCAAGCATTCATAGTCCGTGTGTGCGCGCGAGCGAACATACTGTTTCACTTTCCAATTTCCAAAATAAATGCCGACAGCCCGTCTGCCACGGCGGATGTCAAAGTAGGCGCAGGAACTCGAAAAGTTTTAGTGAAGTTGTGCTGTGTGACGAAAGATATTTGTGTGTTATGTGGTTCAAAACTGTTCAAAATATTATGAAGATATTCTCCTACGGATAAACTCAAAACTTCTGCATGGGGATAAACAATTTCGGAAAGGTAAGGTTTTGACATTGTCCGATATTTTAAATGTGAAATATTATCCAAATTTACAAAGAAATCTTTTGTTTCTATACGGCCTTGTAATGAAGATAGATAAATAATATTTTTATTTTTATTGCCCCTTGAGAAATTCAATTACTTTCTTAAAACAAAAATAAAAACAGTTAAACTTCAAGTTCTTTGATCTTATATTTAAATTCTTGGAAGTTCTTTAAACGAACTTGAAAGATATTTCGTTTATTAAATGGTAATCATTGGATATTTTCAATTCCAAGTACATTTTTATTATTACCAAAACTCATTGGCTAGTTCTGCAGGCCTTGTTTTGAAAACACAGTTTTAAAAACTGCCAAATTTCAATATTTAAACATAAAGATGAAATTAAATATTTAAATTTGACATTTCAAAACAGCGATTTCAAAACAAAACCAATACTACACTATAAAATCCAAAAATGTACAATAAAATTATAATTGATCCACCGGAAGTACCCTTATTTGAAGTTTTTAACAGTTTTTCTTAAAAAAACGCAGTTAAATATTATTTTTTGACATTTTGTTATTATATATATTAAAGAAAATACTCTTCTCTATACAGTTTGATTATACATTTTCCTTCATATTCAATAGATGTAAATTTAAAGCATTATAAAGAAATGAATTTTCAAAAATTAGTCAGCTTTGTTATTTATCATGGAAACAGCTGACATAATTATTCAAAAAAATTTAATTGACAGATGTCAGTTGCAAGTGCAACAAAAATATGGAAAAAAAAGTTTGTACGTAATTTTACGTTTTAAACTGTCATTATTAACTCCAAAGCAACAACTATAAGTAACATGTTATTCACAAGTGAATTAAACATTTTTAAATCACTCTCACAATTTTTTTTAACTCACTGCAACAAATAATGCATTGAAAATAACATCTGGCACGAAAATAACACTCACCACAGTATTTATTAGATATTATCAGCCGTTTTCATTATTTTTCACGACACAAATGACAGACAATAATGCTTTTTAAATAGATAACTTGACGTATATCTTCGACGATTGTCATGCACAACCTACTAACTGATTAGTTCTTTATTTTGTCAAAAGTAAATATTATAATAGTTTTTACTATTATTTCGTCAAAATTGAATAAAATATTGTACAAACCACGTGAGATAAGAATGTTTATTCACTTGAAGAAACTTTCTTCTCATGAATAAACATTATCTTAGCTCACTTGGTGTATAATTATCTATTATTATTCTATAAAATCTGTATCATACTGTAAAAGCACCATAAAAACCAAGTTTAGTAGTTCCCTCGGTAATGCCTTACAATTCCAGTATTTTACTAAGTCGAAGAAATACCTAAGGAACTACAGTAATATCTGAAATTCCGTTAGTAATGTAATTCTTATTTGTATACTTCAAAAGTGTTCCCTGTCGTAAAAGCGAAGTTCATCAATACGTTAAAATTTCAGTATTTCTTTAAATTTTTTTTTAAAACTCCTGTAATACATAGAATTATTTCAATAATGTAATAACTACTTGCATACTTCTAAAGTTTTATCAATTCAAAAACGAAGCTTGGTAATACCAAAGAATTCTAGTATTTCTCTAAATAATAGCTTTCCCTGTTCAAAAAAAGAAATTTTGTAATACTAGAATTATAGTATTTCTAAATAATACCTAAGGAATTTCGGTAATACCTAAAGTTTCTTTGGCAGTGTTCCTTGTTCTGAAAAAGAAATTTAGAAATACTAAGAATTCCAGTATTTTTACCTCTCGCTAAGAGAGGTATTGGATTCATGCTAAAATTCGCATATCCAGATTTCAGTGAATAAGCACAATTTAAGGTGCCTAGAATCCGATTATAACATTTTTTAAATAATATCTGTGTGTGTGTGTGGATGTGTGTATGTGTGTATGTCTGGATGTTGTAGACACGATTCCTCAAAAACCATAAGACTTAAGAATTGTTTAACTATGGATTCCTCAATCTGACATTCGTGGGAAGTGCTGAAAAGGTTTTGGTAACAATTGAACAACCGGAAGTAGTAGTTTCTGAGGAAAATTCTTGTTTGTTATTAAATATTGAAGAACATCTAATATACGTAAAATTTTTATTATATCTTGTATAGATTTAGAGATAAAGACACTATAATATATATAGTAATTTAATCGCAGAGGCTAAGGCACTAAGGAAACCAGTTGAGAAATTCCAATGTTTATAACATAGTTTTTATATGACACATGTCAATGTCAAAAATCAACAGTTTTCTGATAGCTTTTTCTGGGAAGTATATTTAATCTTTCTTATTGTTTTATTAATTAAATATTTGAAATTATAGGTAATTTGCTTATATCCATCAGAAATACCGCCAATCTGGTTAATGAATTGGAAGAATCTCTGACATTAAGAAACTCCCTCATACAATGAAAAATAGATATAAGTAGAAGTATATGTGTGCAGAAGACATGTTAAATACAATAAAAAACAGTACTTGGGTAAAGTTCTGTATTTTTTTGTTATAAAACGACGGTTCGAAAGGGAAGTGCAATTCAGTACTTATATAGACTAATTATGGAAATGGCGAGAGGTTTTGTGCTGGCCACAACAGATTTTTTAAATAATATATCAGGAACTACAGTAATACCTGGAATTCTTCACTAATGTAATATCTATTTGCATGCTTTCTTTTATGAAAATGAAGTTAATATCTACGAATTCCAGTATTTTTCTAGAAAATACCTAAAACTCCAGTAAAACTTGGTGTAATATCTATTTGTGTACATCATATTCATTGTGGTCCTTTTTTTATGACTGCCTAGAGTGCCCATAAGTTGATGTAAGCTCTCAATATTATATTAGTATAAAATGACTCAGTAATATATTTAAAAAAATATTGTAACAGAGCAAAGTTTTGTTTACAAGTGTAATAAATCTCAAACTTGAACTCTATTAATAGTCTTTGATTTGCTATGCTTCCAAATGCGAAAATTTGAACCGCAGCCAAATAAAATCTAACGAGCCGTAGTACTGTACTGTTTGTACCGTTAATAAATCCACACGTCAATCAAAACCAATGGTTCTTCAACCTGCGTATTTACAGGCGAGATTATAAACACTGTCCGCTATTCTCCGCACAATTTAAATTTAGATTCTGGAATGCAAATTGATGTTAATTTTTGAGGAAACTCAGAATTATTTACCCAAACACCAACAGATTGTTTGAGAATTTCCAACGTCTTTGAGGAAATAGAAAATTATTTATTTTAACGCCGGGATCTTTATTGTTAATATTTTGCTATGCTGCATGTCAGACTGTATTTATAGAATGAAGATTTGTTTTTATTGGGGTCAGAACTGTTAACTATATTTAGATTTTGGGTCAATACCGTTACGTTATATTATAAATATTGTCGTTAAAGGATGAACACTGTTCCATGACACAACTTGAAAAAATAATAATTGTAACTCTAATTTGACACATTCCAAATGGCGTCTAATGACCGTGTGTCTAAGTGTGTTTGAAATTTTTGAAAAAAATCTGTTGTGGCCAGCACAAAACCTTCCGTCACTTCGATGTATTTTGTATATATCCCATACCAAAAGTTCCTTGAAAAAGATTCTGTATATCCTATAAAATTGTAACACGAACACACTATTTTTTACAAATTCTATACCGAAAGTTCCTTCCTCTATTTTATTAGGGGTCGCTGTTTCTTACTCTTCTCTTTTAATCATTCCTGTCCAACGCATCTTCTTCACACAATTCTTCCTCTCTCAAATCTTCTGCTACACAGTCTTTCCATCTTCTTCTCTTTGGAGGGACACTCTATCACATTCACACATAACTTTCTGACCCTATACTTTCAACTTTGGTTTTGCATTTGACACTGACATCTGTCAATTAAATTTTTCTGAATATATCTGTTGTTTCCATAATTTTAACAAAGCTGACTAATTTTTGAAAGTTAATCACTCTTAATGTCTCTATAACTCTATATCTATTGAATATGAACGAAACTGTATAATCAAACCGTATAGAGAATAAGATATTTTTTCATATTGATAATCACAAAATGTCGAAAAATAATATTTAACTGCGTTTTTTTAAGAAAAACTGTTAAAAACTTCAAATAAGGGTACTTCCGGTGGATCAATTATAACCAAAATCTAATCAGCTCTTCATATGAATATAAAGAAGAGGAATACGAAAGTATTATAATTTTTAGAATTGTAGTATTGGAGTTATCGTCGGAGAAAAATTTGTCACGCACGGACATACATACACACGGACACACACACACGGATACACACACACACACACACACACACACACACACACACACACATACAGACATCATCTTTAAAATAGTAAATTCGTATTCTAGGGGCCCTAAAACGTGCTTATTCATTAAAAACTCACCAACGAATTTTTTGACCAAAGACAATACCTTCCTTACCTAAAGGTGACGGAAGGTAAAAATTATGTACATTGGCAATAATTGTTTTTGCCTGCCAATTTAAATCTTGTTTTCCTAAACGTTTTTTATAAGAACCAGGACTATTTAATTCATGAATTTCACTAATTTTCTTTTCAAAAGTCTAAATATAATGCAATTTATAGGATTGGGAATAAAAAGCGCACGCAAGTACTAACGAAAATGTCAGGATATAAAATGACATTGACAGATTACAGATATTTGTACAGGTAGACACTTAAAAAATTTGGCATCAGTGTAGAAATCTCCAGTCCATAATCATTTGACGGCAAGTATAGTAGTATTTAAATAAATATGAAGTTCGATATACTTTAAAAATATTAATTTAGAACATACGTTGTTATAGTCCAAGTTTTTACGCAATAATTATTTTCGCTATATCAATAACGAAAGTATAGTAAACATCGTTTTGTTTTTAATCAAAGTTGTTCCCTGCTGGGTAAAGATACATAAAACTTGGTTAAATTCTTCTGTCACGGCCACCTATTGAGCCCTGTTGAAGTGTGTAACTCTAACTTTAATTCCATTAACTTCTTTTAAAAATCTTATCAAATCTTCTTTGTCCTCGTTATGTATTTAACTTTTTGTTGATATTTTTTATGATAAAGGAAGTTTTTCTCTGTTTCTTTGTTTAATTTCCTTCGCGTCTTAAAATTACCGAATAACCGAATTGGGTTTTCTTCGCAAGTTTTTTGCTTTTGTTTTTGCTGATGTTTCAAGAGCTGTTTTTGTGTCCTTTGTGACAACTCCAATCGAAGTTTAATTAAGTCTCTTTTGTCATCACCGACTGTTTTAACAGATGATGGAGAAAGGAATATTATTATAAATTATTCCTATTCCAAAATATTTCTCGCTAAAGATTCAGAATAAATAGGAGTATTATTTTTTAGAGTGACTTCAGTCAAATAATAACGCGTAATGAGAATTATTTGATAAATAATAATGTTTGTTTTCTTTATACATCATCAGACACCGGCCATGCTCAGCTATTAACCATAGACGCGTTTCGCTCTTGTTAGAGCTCACCAGTATGGTATAAATGCTGTCTCTTTGCAGAGACAATTTCCAACTAAGCATGGTGAAAGATATAAACATCTCATAAAAGATAGTTGACTTAAGAGGGAAATGTACCCACATGTAGAGCCATCTATCGAAGAATCACCAAAAATCACTGGCAGCTATTGAAGTAATAATAGTACAATACAAGATTTCAGAGTCATATGTACTTGTATACAGGGTGTCTCACAACTCGCGCCCCAGCGCGAATGAGGAAACACGAAACTGCACTCAGATGTGTAATTTCGAAGAAAAATAAATCTAGCTTAAAAGATATTAAAGAAAAGACGTCTTAAAATTGACCAATCAGAGACCTACACCTTTAACGTGTGTTTGCCGTAATTTTACGTTACTATTGTTTTATACAAATCAAATCTTCTTTAAAATGTGTGGGCGACTGTAGTTTTCGAAAAATGTCAGTGTCAAATTAAATTTGACAAGGTGAATAAAAAAATCTGATGTGGCCAACACAAAACCTCCCGCTATTTAATTTTTATTAATTTAAATACATACCTACGGATTTACTACCGCTGCAAACTGTTCCACTGCATAAAACTATTGCTCTATTTACTATTTTCTATTTAAAATGTCACTATTATTAATTTGAAGTGATTAGTTTTTTGACAGTGACATTTACTGTCAGTTACATTCATTTGAAATATGAACTGTGTAACAAAGGAATTGTGTTTTTCTTAGGCTTCGGGACTTGTAAAAAAAAAATATTTTTAAATTTATCTGTAAAATATATAGAAAAAGCATTAATGTATTCCTGTAGAAAATTCAATAATCTTTAATTTTCATAACGACAAAATACGAAAAAATGGCATTGAATGGTATTTTTTGAAGAAAAACCATTATGAGCTTCAGGTAAAGTGCCATTTCCGGTTATCCGATTTACACCAAAATCTAATGACTTCTTTTCATATTAGAATAGGGTATAAATACAAGGTTTCAGAATTTTCTGAATGATAGTATTTGAGTTAGAGCGAAGACAAAATCCCTACACATACACACACACACACACACACACACACGTACATACATACACACACACATACAGACATCATCGTGAAAATGTTAAAATTGGATTCTAGGGACCTTAAACGTGGTCATTTACTAAAATCTCGATATGTGATTTTTAACACGATCCCTATACCTCCCTTACCAAGGATAGCGGGAGGTAAAAAGGCAAATTCTTACCATCTATTCAGCCGCTGATTACTTAGAAATGATTATAATTTTCGGAGAATGTGGACGTAACGCCAGAGAGGCAGCACGAGTCTATTCGGAACGTTTTCCGAATAGAAATCTTGTGATGATCTCGGATGACACCTTCGCTAACCTAAATTTGTTGACAGTGAAAAGTCAACTCTAAAGTGTCAAAATTACAGTAAGTAACTCACTAGTAGTATTTTTAAAACCTAGCAACCAGTTTTATTTTGTAATAATATCATCACACCTCAAGATATCCTTCCGGGATTGATGGATTAAAAAGTCTTGTAACTCCGTTATGCAAGCAGCCGCAAATTATTTTCTTCTATTTGTTGGCAAGTGTCAGTTTCGTCTGGGGCGCGAGTTGTGAGACACCCTGTAAGAATCCGCCAATCTCATCATTGGATTTGAAGAATCTCGAACATTTAGGAGAGTAGGAGGAAACTTATATAGAATTAATTAAAATATATAAAAATATATGAGTAATAAATATAATTAGATTTTTTTGTGTGTGAACCAGAAATGTTCAATATAATATGTATTTATATAGCCTAATATGGAAATGGCGAGAGGTCTTGTGCTGGCCACAACAGATTTTTCAATAAAACTATATTGAATTATTCCGGGAAAATTATGACGCTACCTCGTATTTGCAAATCTAATATACTATTAATTCTGGAAATTTTTTAATCACAAATTCCCTTAAGAAATTCTAAAATACATACATACGGATTTTATTTGTGTAATGGGGGATTACACCATTTTTTTTTTTTATAATTTCATCTGAAAATATTAGGAAAACTAAGACTATTGATGAAAATCCGGTAAAAAAATTCCTATTAATAAGCGAGTTATAGTCTCCCGAATTTTGAAAAGATTGACGTGACGTCACATGTATGTGTTTTTATATCAAACTGTTTTCATCATGGACCTAAATGTTCTTGAAATATATGCTATTTTAAGTTATATTTACATAAAAATAAATCAATATTATAACACTGTATAAGTCTACATACTTTATAATTACAGGTTTATTTAAATTATTAAGTTTAATGCAAGAAATTTATGTTAAAATAAAAACTGTTTGGAAACTGTAGTACAGGAATGTTAGCCCCTCCTTTCGAATTTGAATTTCTTAACTTCTATTGGTAGTAATCCCCACCTCCTAAAACGCTATTTGTAATGCATGTATAGGCGGTTTCTCGGTCGCCAATCAAAATATTTTCATATTAGTGTCGAAGCGCTATAACAAAAAACCCTTGATTTCCGAAATATCTCAATTATACCATTTCATTTTTTTATTAATATTCGTTATGCAGCATATACATTCGTATTTTCGTACTATTTTCCTTTAATTCGATTGAGCCGTAATCCCCCATTGACTATTTTTGATTTTAATTTTCAGCAAAATCTTGACACATTAATCATGTTCTCCCATAAGTTTCATATTAATAAATCTGCAGTGCAAGTTGATGTATTGCACAATAAATAGTAACATGCGAATCATAATTCGTACAAGAACATAAACTTTACAACGCTCTGTCCGAGATACGAGATAAATAATTAAGTTAGCTAGCAGAGCAAAGTTGCAGTGCCTTCTTGTTGTAATTAACGCTATGTTTGTCGCAGCTTCTGTTTTAACTTTGAACATTTCGCTAATGAAACGATTGTAAAACTGCATTCTTACATGTGGATAATTTATTCGTCGCTTTTCACTTTTATCTCCTTAATTAATTCTCCTTTATAGTTTTTAATTCATTTATCCGCATTGAAATATAGGGCAAGATTCCTTCGAATTAATGAGATACTTAATTTATGTTCTATATCAGTGTCTTTGTACTCTGAAAGAAATCTTTCAACATCAAAGACACCATTATACCAGATTAAATTAAGTGAATCGTGAATTCAATAAAATGTCGACCTGTACTAAACTCGGAATTGGAATTGGAGCTAATAAAATTATATAGAATAAAATTTATACCATACATTTGGAACGCTATTTATTGTTCTTTTATAACCACACAAATAAATTTTTCATGTATTCGACTTTGAAATAAGAACGTAACTAGAGAACGAATCTACTATGTATCTACAAATATATATATATATATATATATATATATATATATATATATATGTATATACAGGGTGTCTCTTAAATAGGGGGACATGGCTTAACCACAGATTCCTGAGGCTAAAATAAGACGATTTAACCAAACTTGCTTCTACCGGAAAGTGTACCATTTAGCCAGAAATCGGCTTCAAAGTTCTTCGAAAAAAAATTAATTTTGCTTATAATAATCGGACGCTTTATTCAATTTGGATGAAATTTGGTATGACTGTTTATATGGTTATAGGTCAACTTTTAAGATGATACTTGTTATTATTAGTGAACCACTAGTGTATAAAACTTAGGTCTCCCAACATTAATTAGACCGTAACTTTTTAATGGCAATGCGTTAAATATGAAATTATTTTTTTTCAGAAAGATACATTTAATAGTAAACTTTTGTCTCTCTTTGTAATTTGTGATATATGTTACGGTTCACACAGAAAAAAATAAAATCTGAGTGCCTGCACTGCTAAATTTTTAAAATAAATTTAATCTAGCAGTCTATCCAAATGTCAAACAAGTAATTTTTAATGACAGTAACAATTGTTTTACGGGTTGTCAAAAATTTTCTTCGCAATATTCTAAAATTATTAACATCCGTGTGTTCGGCCTAATAGTATTTTACTACCATTATTATAAATACGACGATTACATATCTTAGCTTACTTCTAAACAAGTTGTGAAGATTGACAACTCGTTACTGTCATTAAAAATTACTTCTTTGACACTTGGATAGACTGCTATATTAAATTTATTTTAAAAATTTAGCAATGCAGACACTCAGATTTTATTTTTTTCTGTGTGAACCGTAACAGATATCACAAATTACACAGAGAGACAAAAGTTTACTATTGAATGTATCTTTTTGAAGAAAAATATTTTCACGTTTTCGGCATTGCCATTAAAAAGTTACGGTTTCCTAAGTTTCATACACTAGTGGTTCACTAATAATAACAAGTATCACCTTAAAAGATGACTTATATCCATATAAACTGTCATACCAAATTTCATCCAAATCGAATAAAGCGTCCGAATATTATAAGCAAAATAATTTTTTTTTCGAAGAACTTTGAAGCAGATTTCTGGCTAAACGGTACACTTTCCGGTAGAAGCAAGTTTGGTTAAATCGTCTTATTTTAGTCTCAGGAATCTGTGGTTAAGCCATGTCCCCCTATTTAAGAGACACCCTGTATAAATATCATCAATTTTTAAAATAAATTTAATCTAGCAGTCTATCCAAATGTCAAACAAGTAATTTTTAATGACAGTAACAATTGTTTCACGGGTTGTCAAAAATTTTCTTCGCAATATTCATTATTATAAATAAGACGATTACATATCTTAGCTTACTCCTAAACAAATTGTGAAGATTGACAACTCGTTACTGTCATTAAAAATTACTTGTTTGACATTTGGATAGACTGCTAGATTTTATTTTTTTCTGTGTGAACCGTAACAGATATCTCAACTTAAACAGAGAGAGAAAAGTTTACTATTGAATGTATCTTTCCGAAGAAAAATAATTTCACATTTTCGGCATTGCCATTAAAAAGTTACGGTCTAATTAATGTTGGGAGACCTAAGTTTCATACACTAGTGGTTCACTTATAAGAACAAGTATCACCTTAAAAGATGACTTATAACCATATAAACTGTCATACCAAATTTAAATGTATTAGATGTAGAATTTTGTTCTTCAAATTGCGTAATACGAAAAATTTTCAAAAAATAATATTGAGAAGATTTTTTTTTAAATTACTACTTCCAGTTGTTAAATTGTTACCAAAACCTTTTCAGCTCTTCCCAGGAATTTCAGATTGAGGAATTCATAGTTAAACACGTCTTATGTCTTATAGTTTTTGAGTAATCGTCCCTCCAACATCCACACATACACACATACATACACACATACACACATCCACACACACACACAGACATCATCGTAAAAATGTTAAAATCTGTTTATATGGACCTTAAATCGTGCTTATTCACTTAAATCTCGATATGTGATTTTTAGCATGAATCCAATGAGGTAATACAAAATAATATAAACCAATTGTCTTATTCTTGTGACCCTGTATAAAGAAACGTGCTATTGTTACTTTTATTATAACAGTTTATAGTTATTGGTATGTCATCATAGTTATGGTATTATTACTTATACGTGAAGATAGTTACTTATAGTGTGTGTTATGTAACATGCAAATATAAGACTAAAATTGCAGTAATTTAATTTAATTACAGTCTGTTAACTATAATTTTCTAACTGTGTACTATTTATCAATTAATTTTTACAAAATGTGTTTAATTACTAGCTAAACGAACTTTTTACCTCTCGCTAAGAAAGGTATTGGATTCATACTAAAATTCGCATATCCAGATTTTAGTGAATAAGCACGATTTAAGGTCCCTACTTGTAAAATAGAAAAAGATAGTTTTCTAGTCGGTGTCTGCTCAGATTATAGAGCGAATTGAACTATCTATAAACGAAATATTATTGCGCAATGGCAATGCTATTCTTACGTGAAGAATACTATAATTACATTAAATTGGATTTTCATGTAGCGTCCGAAAACATTTATGTTTTTATTGTTTACAAAATAAAAATTTGTACAAAAACAGAAATTAAATACGAGTTATTGTTTTTGCTGTGATTTTAATCTTGCGTGTGTTTACAAAATTAACTGTCCGTTTAATTCTTAAGAAAAAAATCTGTTGTGGCCAGCACAAGACCTTCCGTTAATTTGATATATTTTGTACAAATCCCATACCAAAAGTTCATTGGAATATTGGAAAAGATTCTATATATCCAGTAAAATTGTAACACGAACATAATACAATTTTTTACAAATTCCATACAGAAAGTTCATTGGAAAATATTCTATAAATCCAATAAAATTATCGCATGATATGTATACTCATATATAAATACTCTAAAAATGCGTACACTTACGTAACATTCTCTTTACAATCAAATAATATTACTACCAGGTTTATATCTCCACCCATTTTTGAATTATTGCCCCAAAAGTCAATAAACTCCATTTTCAGATAAAAACTTCAAAATTTTCAAAAATCTAATTTGTATGTATCTAGATACTTCTCAATGCGCTGATTCCAAATTTTGAAACCGCAGGTCGATATCTCGTTCCGTTCTCGAGATATTTAGATTCTAAGTTTTGCTCAAAACTGCCCATTTTTGGGTATTAACCCAAAAATGGGTGGAGATATGAATTTGGCGACATCACCATTCGATTCTACGGGCAAAATTACATAAGTACACCAATTTTCAGAATTTTTGAACACCGCATACAATCTCTAAAACAAAATAACTGAAAATGGCCAAAAATCGCAAAAATCTAAGGTGTACCCCTTAGGATTTTTTCAGATTTTGGCCATTTTCAGGGGTTTTCACACTTTTATTCATAAAAAATGAACCGGTTGGACAAAAATAATGAAAATTGGTATAATTATGTATTTTTATCCGTAGAATCGAATGGTGATGTCGCCAAATTCATATCTCTACCCATTTTTGGGTTAATACCAAAAAATGGGCAGTTTTTAAAAAAACTTTGAATCTAAATATCTCGAGAACGAAAAGAGATATCGACCTGCGGTTTCAAAATTTGGAATCAGCGCATTAAGAAGTATCTAGACACATAAAAATTAGATTTTTAAAAATTTTGAAGTTTTTATCTAAATGTGGGGTATATTGACTTTTGGGGCAATAATTCAAAAATGGGTAGAGATATAAACTTGGTAGTAATATTATTTGATTATAAAGAGAATGTTACATAAGTGTAAGCATTTTTAGAGTATTTGAACTGTGTGAATTTTTAGAAATAAAAGTATTGAAATAGAAATGGATAAATAAAGTTCCTTAGAAAAGATTCTATATGTCCAATAAAATTATAACATGAACATACACTATGTAAAGAGCACTTGACAATTCCTTCTTTCTTCTTCTATTTAAAATGAAGGAAAATGTATAATCAAACCGTATAAAGAAGAGCATTTTCTTTAATATTTATAAAACATAAAACGTCAAGAAATAATATTTAACTGCGTTTTTTTGAAAAAAAAAAAACTGTTGAAAACTTCAAATAAGGGTACTTCCGATGGATCATTTATAACCATAATTTAATTATCTCTTCATATGGATATAAAGAAGAGGAATACGAAAGAATTATAACACACACACACATACATTATCTTAAAAATAGTATATTCGTATTCTAGGGACCATCAAACGTGCTTTTTCATTAAAAGTCACCAACGAATTTTTGACCAAAGACAATACCTTCCTTATCTTACAGGTGACGGAAGGTAAAAATAAAACGTATAATTTGTTAAAAATAAACAACGTTATTTTTTTGCGTAAAGTAAATAACTATTATACAGTTAAATTTGTTTCATATTATTATTCCACACGGACAATTACACACAATAATTATAACAAAAAACAAAATGATATCTCGATCTATAATACTCATTTCCTGTATAGCTGTAAAAAATACATCAAAATAAAATAAATTCTCAGTAAAAAATTATTTCAAAATAAATAAAATTCTCTTTACATTTGAAACTGCAGGAGTTTTATTTATCGTAGACCCCTCGAAAACATTAGCCTTCGCACAAAATCGAGATCTGTATTTGATTTTCAGATCAATGTATCTTTATTCCTTCAGGCATACAAATAAGACTGTCGTGAAAAGAATACAGGAAATTGCTGCCTGCCTAGATTTCACAAAATCGCTGCAACTTTCATTGAGTTTCATGCGGCGAGCGTACATTATTAGAATTGGAATAGTTTTTCATCTTTTTTGCAGAGTGAACGGAATAAACTTCTTTCGTCCGGGGTGTTTTTAGTGGACGTAGAAAGCGGGGAATGTTTAAAATGACTGGTACAGAGCTGTAGAAAATATTTACTTGTTCATTGTTCACAAGAATAAAGAGTAAATATATAAAAATATGGAAACAATGGACAAATTTCGAAGCAACAGGTGGGACATTACATCGATTTTTCAGATAAACACTGAATTCACTGCTTGGAAATGTTTTGAATTTTTCTAAAAATTAAAATATCTCAAACTACTACGTCGCTACTAAATGTATCAAGTTTCAGCAAACCTAATGCGTCTAATTAATGACTAAGCGTAATGCGTAAAAATGATTAATGTTTACTACCATTTTCAGCTTTGCATAAGGATTAACATTTCTATCAAACATTTTAAATGGTAACATTAACGCCCCAGTGTTGTCGTCAAAATTACCTATACATGTGCCTTCTACTAACTATCGTAATTATATTTTTTTTTATTTACCCAGCTGTAGGACGAATATAATGTCTAAGCCTCGATTGGTTGTCATGTGTACTATATATAATCATTTGGGTGTATACCTGTTAGGAAATAAAGTTTATTATTATTATTAATGCTTAAGAACTAAGAGCAATGCGTAAGAACAAAAGTTTGCAAATTTCTAACCTGAACCGTCAACCGTTAGTCTATTTTATAATTATTAAATATAGATACAGAAAATTATGTATATAACATATTAAAAAAAAAAAAATTGCTACTGCAGTCTGCTAGACTACAAGTAATAAGGGAAGAAATTGTTTTATTTCTGTTGAAATATTCACTAAGCAAAATAGCTGGAAATTATATCCTAGTAAATTGTCATGATGCATTAAACCTTATACACTAATCATTATACATTAAGTATTAAACATTCGGTGGAAATGGGGCTTTAAGGTTTATGTTTAAGAGAAGCATAAAAAAATGTTAATCATTTTTTATGTATAAACAATTGAATAACGATTAAAAGAAACTTAAAATCCTGTGTGAGAGACAGATAATAGTATATTATAGAACAAGTTTTATAAGACATGTTTTCTTCGCACTCGTCAAAATTTAGAAAACGAGCCTTGGCGAGTTTTCTAATTGACAAGTGAGTTCTTTATACTATTTTTTATATTTTGCGCCTTCTGCATACTGAAATATTTTAAAAAAATTGCTAATATTAAACCGAGTTAATTTAGGGAAATTTGTAAATGAAATGTTGTAGTTGGTAACACTGAATTGACCACATTTAATTATTATTTAAAGGTTAATGTCATTACATATGTACGAACAAATTAAAGTGAATTGAAAATTGAAAAATTAAAAAAAAATTGTAAAAAATTTAAGTGAACTTAGTGTAATCATGGAAGATGAAATCAATTTTACTCCATCTGAGCTACTTAATATAGCTCAGACCACTGTAAATAATCTACTTCCTAAAAAATCAATTAATTAAAAATAAATTAGGTAAAAAAAAGGTTAAGTAAATGCCAACTAGTACCAACTTTCTAAAACAAAAAATTGCGTATCGAAAGGAAGACAAAACCATTATCTTGTTTTTTGATAAATATAATGTTATTATAAGTGTGTAATAGTTAAAATTAAATTCACTAATAAAAAGTAAAGATGTTAATTGAAGGAAATATAGTTCATAGTTTTATGTTGTGGTAAACATTTAAGATTTAATACAAAATAATTGAGACCAGTTGTGTACAATTTGTGGAAGACAAGCATTAACTGTTTTCTAACGACAGAAAAGTGACAGTACAATTAATCTCAATCTTGTTACAATGCGACTAATTCTCCCAATCGGCGCGTTGAATTTCATCATTCTAGAAAACAAAATTACAAGTATTCAACAGCTTTCTACAAATCCAATATTATGCTTCACCAAGCAAACTCCAAACTACGAGTATTTATTTTAATAAGCCTGAAGAAAAATTCAAAAAATCATCAGCTGTGAACAAAGCAAAACATTATGAAGAAAAATGACAGACTTAATGCGCAAGTAAAAAAGCGAACAGCAGGCCAAAGTAAAAACGACGAATCTCTGCCAAGCCAGAGCTTGAGATGATATACAGTATATAAAAAAAAGCGTCGGTATAGAGGCGTCGTGTCGTACATGTACTCGACAGAAGGTAACAGAACCGGGTCTACTTATTTGGCATCTTGAAACACAATTTATTTGGCACAAATAACTATACAAAGAATATACAAATACGGGTGAGCGGGTGGTGTTTTGGTTCCACCGCTAGATAAAATACTTTAATCCAATAATTTTTTAAGTCCAAATAATATCAAATTTTGTATCATGGGATCGCGTGGTCGTGTGCGTTTATTGTCTGGTTGCCAATCTGGTGACCTGGGTTCGATCCCGGCCAGTGCAGACTTTTAATCGCATAAAAGTGATCCCTGTGAATTAATAACACTATTCTGGACTTCCATTGTCACTATTATTATTACTTTATTGAAATAAAGACAATGGAAGTCCAGACTAGTGTTATTAATTCAAACGAAACATTGTCTCCTTCACGGTAAAAAATTACATTGATATTCCCGACAAAATTTAGTTAGCTGTATTTTTGTATTTTAAGTTTCCAAAACTAAACAATTTTTGTTGTGTATAAAAAGTATTATTTGCTGTAAAATATTAGTCATGGTAGCAGTTATTATTAGTAGTACTAGCAGTCATTTTGTTACTTTGTTCAGATTACAAAATCATTTTGCAACAATTAAAAATATTTAATCTGTTACTGGGACAAATTTTATTTTTTTGTATCCTGTGACATTATATTTTGTAAAGATTACAAATTCTTCTTCCCGCCATATAATTTGTACAGGTAACTAAAACTTTTGTGTAGACAGGGTATTCCCTGGTATACAGTATAATTCACTGTTCGTATTATAGGTACTATACTACGTCGTGTCGCATTTGCTTGCGCTGTTAAGTTTTAGCCTGTCAAAAATAGTGTTTTAAAAGTGCTTGTTTCTTGTGTCCGTCAATAAAAATGGATGATTTTGTAAAAGATATTTTAAAACAATGGTGTCTTATTGAGAAATTTGAAGGTTACCTTACTACCTCATTAATGCATTTGTATATCTATAAAAATTTATTAGTTTCCAAAACAAATTCATAGTTATTAATGGTAACTTATTTTATTTGTTCGTATAACAAATTTATATTTCTTAATGGTAACTTAATTTATTTGTTCGTATACCAAATTTATACTTCTTAATGGTAACTTATTTTATTTGTTCGCATAACAAATATCTTTTGTTATATATATAACAAAACTGTATTTGTTGCCACAACAACTTTTTACCAGCAAATTTACCTAGGTAATTGTAACAAACATATTTGCTGGTCCTATATTGACAAAAAAAATTGCTGCTGGAACTCATTTTTGGTAATCACAACAAAGTTTTTATTTACCGTGTTCATTCAAACGAAAATGATCCCGTTGGTGCGTTCTCCAGACCAGCTATGAGTGCCCGTGAGGTGACGCCTGGTAAGCGCCCACACGGTAAAAATATATCGTCATCATTACCGATGTCTACATGTGTTGCAGATACTGGCACACCCAGTAATGGGTAATTTGCCGTGATGATATATTTATATTTATTTTAGATTATGTATCATTTGGCTACTGTTAATTTGTTTAGTAAAATATGGAAGATTTAAAATGGGGTCCAATTTATTTTGGGGCCCAACCCGGCTCTGTATAGCAGCCACATTGAGACTGTCGATCGCACGAGCGAGTCTCAGCCCTACAGACATATACTGCTACATCTGGTCTGGAAATGTTAATGTTGTTTCAGCAGTCATAAACGCCTCAGATTTCATCTAATGACAACTGCCACTGTATCCTATGCTACAGTGTTTTTGCTCCATTTCTAAATCGTCTCTAAAATGTGCAGCGCTGCACTCTATCATTTGCAAGTAAATTAAGTTTATTTTATTGCTTACATGACAAAAAAAAAAAAAAAAAAAAAAACTGTTGTGGCCAGCACAAGACCTTCCGTTAATTTGATGTATTTTGTACAAATCCCATACCAAATATTCATTGGAAAAGATTCTATATATCCAGTAAACAGAATAAAAAATTTTACAAATTCCATAAAGAAAGTTCATTGGAAAATGTTCTATAAACCCAATAAAATTATCACATGAATATACACACATTAGGTATACTCATATATAAATACTCTGAAAATGCGTACACTTACGTAACATTCTCTTTACAATCAAATAATATTACTACCAAATTAATATCTCTACCCATTTTTGAATGATTGCCCCAAAAGTCAATATACTCCACATTTAGATAAAAACTTTAAAATTTTCAAAAATCTAATTTTTATCTATGTAGATACTTTTCAATGCGCTGATTCCAAATTTTGAAACCGCATGTCGATACCTCTCTTCGTTCTCGAGATATTTAGTATCAAAGTTTTGCTCAAAACTTCCCATTTTTGGGTTATTACCCAAAAATGGGTCGAGATATGAATTTGGCGACAATACCATTCGATTCTACGGGCAAAATTACATAAGTACACCAATTTTCAGAATTTTTGAACACCGCATACAATCTCTAAAGCAAAATAACTGAAAATGGCCAAAAATCGCAAAAATCTAAGGTGTACCCCTTAAGATTTTTTCAGATTTTGGCCATTTTCAGGGATTTTCAAGCTTTTATTCATAAAAAATAAACCGGTGGGACAAAAATTATGAAAATTGTTATACTTATGTATTTTTGTGCGTAGAATCGAATGGTGATGTTGCCAAATTCATATCTCTACCCATTTTTGGGTTATTACCCAAAAATGGGCAGTTTGGAGCAAAACTTTAAATCTAAATATCTCGAGAACGAAACGAGATATCGACCTGCGGTTTCAAAATTTAGAATCAGCGCTTTGAGAAGTATCTAGATACATTAGATTTTTGAAATTTTTGAAGTTTTTATCCAAATGGGGGGTATATTGACTTTTGGGGCAATAATTCCAAAATGGGTAGAGATATAAACATGGTAGTAATATTTTTTGATTGTGCAAGTTATTTTACTGTTCACCTTAAGATCGTTAGCATACATAATAAATTTAGAGTTTTCGAAAATGTTACTATTATCTTTCACAAAAATGATAAAAGGAATGGTCCTAGATAAGATCCTTGTGGCACACCAGAAATCAGGGGAAAATAATCAAATCGGAACCTTTTGATTATACATCGCTGCCTGCAATTCAGATATGAATTAAACCATTTAAAAATACAGCTAATGTCGCAATTATTGCACCGCATAACATTCTCTGAAACTGTAGTACAGTAATTCTTAATTGCAATTATCAACAGTTTGTGAAAAAACCTGAACGCTAATTTAATTAATTTTTTCATAGAGGTACTAAATATTCTTAATTTATATAAAATTCAATTAACTTCTTTATCCCGGTATTTGTGCACAACAATAAAAACCTGGTAATTGCAATAAGGAAAAAATCTGTTGTGGGCAGCAAAATACCTCTCGGTATTTCCATTTTATGTTATATGAGTATTGTATTGCACTTCGCTATCGAACCGTCGTTTTATAACAAAAACATTACAGAACTTTACCCAAATATTGTTTTTATTGTATTTAACATGTCTTCTACACACATACAATTCTAATTATTTCTATTTTTCATTGAATGAGGAAATTTTAAATATTTAATTAATAAAACAATAAGAAAGATTAAATATACTACCCAGAAAAAGCTATCAGAATGTCACTCAAACTGTTGATTTTTGACACTGTCATCTGTGATTTACAAACTATGTTATAAA
The DNA here is from genome assembly GCA_943142095.1 of Ophonus ardosiacus. NCBI lineage: Eukaryota > Metazoa > Arthropoda > Insecta > Coleoptera > Carabidae > Ophonus > Ophonus ardosiacus. The sequence continues at coordinate 50,906,979 of OW964830.1, forward strand.
CACTACTATGTTATAAACATTTGAATTTGTCAACTGGTTTCCTTAGTGCCTTAGCCTCTGCGATGTACCATATTATATTATTCTATATATTACAGTGCCTTTATCTCTAAACCTATACAAGATATAACAAAATTTTTAAGTGTATTAGATGGAGAATTTTATGTTCTTCAATATTTGTCATAACAAAAATTTCCAAAAAATTATATTTCGAAGATTTTTTAAAGAAACTATTACTTCCGGTTGTCCATATAGTTACCAAAATCTAATCAGCTCTTCCCAGGAATGTCAGATTGAGGAAACTGCAGTTAAATATTTTTTAAGTCTTACAGTATTTAAGAAACCGTGGCTCCAATTCCCACACACACAAATACACACACATACACAGACACATACGGACATCATTGTAAAAATGTTATAATCGGATTATAGGGTCCTTAAAACGTGCTTATCCACTAAAATCTGTATATGCGAATTTTAGCATGATACCAATACCTCCCTTAGCGAGAAGTAAAAATATCTCGGGAAATCCGCAAAATATTAAGGCTAATGCACGCCACAAACCCTAGCTCTTTAATTTGGCCATGATGACAATTTTTCGAAGAGCATTAGCTCTTTTATAATTACGACAAAAAGTCTGACTATTTCTCAAAACGTTGCCACGCGCAGACTCCGGTGCACAAGATTAATTATGGCAATTATTTTGTCGCGGGCACAAGACAACCCGGATAGATAAAATCTTAATTGTTTTAATTAATGACGATTTGTTTCGCGGAAGAACAAACTGCATAAAGATGCCAAATATGAAATTGCTTAATATCCACATAACATGGCTTACTAGACGGAAAAGGAAGGTAATTAGTATTTTACGAGTAATTGCTGTTAATAATAAAACTGCAATTTGGCGGGAGGTAATTTGAGTTTCCTAACGCTATTAATATTATCATTATTATTCGCTTGTTTATTCAAACTAGACACTATTAAATTTTATATAGTACTATACTCTACCATAGTCAGAATTTAACTATCTTAAAGCCGGTATTATAAACGCCCAGTTAAATTTAATTCCATAGTACATTTAATAAAAAGAACAAATTCGACTCAAATTCCATGTTCTTATGACTTATAAAACTAAAATGGAGTCTTAAGGTAAAGTTATAACTAAAGAAAAAACCCCTTAACCTTAACAATAAATTTAAAAACTAAATACGTATTTCGAGAACTAAGTTCTCATCATCAGTAGAAACTACAAAGTGAAAACAGAGAAGTTAAGATTACTCAGCATGTAAACCATGCCAGAGGTCAAAACAGCTCTGAGGAATAAGGGAGAGAACACGGGTTATATAGGGACAGGAGTCATAGGTGAATGGATACCTAATTGGGTAACTAAGATTAAACAGAGTAACTGTCTTATATTAACTCATATAATTTAGAATTTGGGATGGGACCTAGGTCCGCGTTCATCAATTTATCTTTAAATTTATGTATTATCAAACTCTCATGTGCGTCTAAATATCTATTATTATCAACTTGTTTCAATAATTTTATATTAGAATTGTCAATTTTATGATTATTAATAAACATATGTTGTGCTACGTTAGATTTATCAGGATTACCGCTTTTTAAATGATAGAAATGTTCTTTAAACCGAGTATCAATTTGTCTTTTAGTTTGCCCGATATCAACTTTATTACAATCTTTACAGTCAATTTTATAAACACTGGATTTTTTATTATTATCTATTTTATCTTTAGGGTTACCTAATAATGATTTAATGGTGTTATTTGATTTAAAAGTTCTTATGACATTTAAATTCGCTTTTTGCGTTTGTCATTTTAACTAAATTTAGTTGAGTATTAGTGAAAAAATTGTTTAAATATTGAATCGCAAACTACAAGAGATTAATTTTGTGTGACGTTTCTTATCATATAATCTGTTGTGGCCAGCACAAGACCTCTCGCCATTTCCATATTAGGCTATATAAGTATTGTACATATTTGACATTCCTGATACACACAAAACACATATCTTCTTTATATATTTTTATATTTTTTAATTCATTCTATTCACTCTTATTCTTCTAATGTTCGAGATTCTTCCAATTCATTGATGAGATTGGTGGTATTTCTGAAGGGTATATGTATTAAGTTAATAATAAAATAAGAAATATATATTAAATGTTCATACCAGAAAAAGTTTTCAGTAATGTCTCTGGCTTTTTGACGCTCACATTTATCTGTCAATTACAAACATTTTAATTTTTCCACTTGTTTTCCATGGGCTGCGAGATTCATTTACAACTTATTATTTTATATAAAAATATGTCTCTATTTTTAACTCCATAGAAGATACCGTGAGTATTTTTTAACGTGAAACATTGGATTTGTCATATCTATGGTTACGATTTGACATTTGATTGACAGCAATGTATTTGCGTGTCCCATTTAAAATGAAACATAGGGAACGAATTTGACATTTGATAAGACGTCAGTAGAGGTTAATTTTGTTTAAATAATTATACCACCTGCTTTCTAAATTAAATTTAGTGTACCTTGTGCTCGAGTGATTTTCTAACTTGGCCAATTTTTTTACAATATTTAAATATAATACTCTGTCAAATTCATTCCCTATGTTTTCAATGAGACAGGCAAATATATTACTGTCAATCAAATGTCAAGTCGTAACTTATAGGAAAATTCAGCGGTTATTTGTGTTTTCTAAAAATTAAATTTAGTTGCAAAAAAATATTGTGTGCCCGAAATATGTTTAGTGCTCTCGAGTGGTTTTCTAATTTAGTTAAATTTCTTACATAATATAATACATCTGTCAAATTTGTTCCTTATATTTCATTTTAAATGGGACACGCAAATACATTGCTGTCAATCAAATGTCAAATCGTAACCATGGACATGACAAACCCAATGTTTCACGTTAAAAAATGCTCACGGTATAATATTATTATTCTCTGTAACCCTTTTAGTAGATACCTTTCGATGTAAGTGTCAGATAGAGACTTTTATATTCTTTAATATTAGATAACAGAAATTTCAAAAATAATATTTAGAAGATTTTTTAAAGAAACTATTACTTCCGGTTGTCCAATTGTTACCAAAATCTAATCAGCTCTTCCCAGAATATCAGGTTGGGGAAACTGCAGTTAAATATTATTTAAGTCTTATAGTATTTGAGAAACCGTGGTTCCAACATCCACACACACACACACTCACATACACACACATTTACACACACACGGACATCAGCATAAAAATGTTATAATCAGATTATAGGGACCTTAAAACGTGCTTGTCCATTAAAATCTAGATATGCGATTTTTAGCATGATTCCAATACCTCTCTTAGCGAGAAAAAAATGCATGAAGTATTATCAGTATTCCATTATTTACCGGCAATACGAGTTAATATGCTTAAGAAAATATTTAAAAACTTGTACTTAAATAATTAAATTAAAACAACTGTTTAAGCATTATTTAAATTATTAATAAAAGCAGTTGTGAGAAAAGAGACGAAAATACGGTTTACCCATATAGGAAATTCTTGTTCTGTAATTAAAACTGTGCAATTATTTGGATATCTGTTTCCCGCAGTGCGTAAACCGTAGAGTTGCACAGAATTCGCCAGCGGATATCAAATATCTTCGCTAAAGTCGTCCCATCTTTTGTCTTTTGGGAAATATGAAATTAGTTGCCCGAACTTCACCCGGAATCAAAACCATTGTTAGGGTCACTAATATTTCCACATTCTATTGTTTGTAACTGATAATTTAAAACGCTGCTCCTTTGTTATGCGTAGTTAGGACCATACATTTTTCAACTGTTATTTGTATACGGAAATAACTCATCATCAAACTGTCACGATAAACAACAGCGAGCGATTCTTTTTTATTTTCTGGTGATTTGTGTATTTTGGCACATTTTACATTTTACACCGGAATCATTTATTTTGATTGTGACAAAGGATGCTGTTACAAGTTAATTTCATTTTCACGGATTTGATGAAAGCTTTTTTAATGAGAGATGTAATAGTGTGAAATTAATACGTAGGTACTGTAAATTGAATGAAATATCACACGAGAATAAATTACAACGATGGAACTTTGGAATAATATTACTCGTATATGAAATATAATATTTACTCTTATGTAGGTATATTATGAATAAAGTACGTTCTCATTTAGAATAATGTATACAAACATGTAGGTAGAAGTCAGAGAAATAACATTTAACATATAATAACTTTTCTCACTCACTCTTTTGGAAAGCAAGGAGAAGTTGATTGTACTTCTTGACAAATTATTATAGTAATGTTGAATTTATATAAACTTGTGCAAAAGAATTTGCAATTAATAATAATATGTATTGAATCAGTAAAAATCAGCCAGTTTAGATTAGAAAATAATATTGTAATGTAACAAGTTTTTTAAACGAGTCGCATACTATACTTTTTCTACGACTGGAAATTAAAGGCCAGATTTATAATCTCCAGTTAAATTTTGATTGTCAATTAATTAAACAAAATTGAAACGAAACGAATTGTCAAATAACAAATTGATCATTGCTGTCAATAATCCGATTCAACATTGTTTATTTAAATAAATATATCATCACGGCATATTACCCATTTCTGGGTTTGCCAGTATCTACAACAAATGTAGACATCGGTAATGATGACGATATATTTTACCGTGTGGGCGCTTACCAAGCGTCACCTCACGGGCACTCATAGCTGGTGTGGAGAGTGCACCACAGGGGTTACTTTTGTGCCATTTAAAATTGGAAATATTTGGCGTCTGTCGGGATCGAACCCGGTTTCTCCAGGTTCGCGACCAGACCCTCAGGCACGCGGCCACGGGACCCCATTGTTTATTTAATCTACAGTTAAAAGTTACAGTCAAAATAATCAATAAACAATTGGCAGAGAAAAACAATGCCAGTCAACTGTTCGCCAATCACTCTTAATCAGGTGTTCTTACTAACGGTCAGTGTTTAAAAAGTTTAAAACCCTAAAGCTGGGTTTAAATTTAGAGATTTATAGATTATCAAATAATTAAAAAAAGTTCAAAGTGTTCTACAGATTTTATTATAAAACATTTTATTCAAAATATAAAAGCGAAAATTTCTTCATTGTCTTACCTGACAAAGGTCATATACGAAAATAGCTTTTGCATGAAACGAGTAAACAAAAATTTAAATAATACAATTTTAAATTTTATATTACACGCTTTTCGTTTCTAATCAGGCCTAAAAATCCTGAAAATTTCGCGCAATATATAACAAGATTACCTGATATTCCATTTGAATATAAACTAGATTTTTTGAAATTCTTTGTAATTCTCTGAAAATATAAGATATTCAGGTCAGGCTTCGCTGAAACCCTGTTTATAGAAAGAAAAAGGATATGTCTTGGTTTCTTTGAAAAATAAACAATTTCGAAATACAAATAAGTGGTTGGAAACATATTTTCTGTTATTGTTATTGCGTTTCTGTTTAGAATATTTGTATGTCCTGTTTAATTTGTACTGTTTGTTTGTTTCGCCGTATGCAAAACTATTATGTAAATTTGAAAATAGTGAAAGAAAAATAGCATTTTTCAATAACGTAGTAGAGTCAACAAAATACAATGACATAGTATGGAAAATTACTGTAAATATGGAAACTTTTATAGCTCCAGAGAAATTTAAATATTTAGTCTAATATATTTTATAGTATCATTTCGTGGACACAAATATTTAATTCGTAGTTAAATGGATACTAAATTATATTTTTAGCATTTCGCCGTACAAGTTCTAAAAATAAAAAGTCTATTTAACTACCATGCACTATAGTTTCGTTTAACGTAAGAAAACAACAATGGTTTAGATAACAAATATATTTTACCCTCTGATTGGTCAGAACGCTTACCTACTTCACAAAATTTATGTCTAATAAATATTATTTATTTATAACTTCATTTAAAAACAACCAATGTCATCATATCGTAAGGAATACTATAGAAAGTTTATTCTTTGATTATCTCATATACAAAAAATCTGTTTTGGCCAGCACAAGACATCTCGCCATTTCCATATTAGGCTATATAAGTATTGTATTGCACTTCGCTTTCGAACCGTCGTGTTATAACAAAATATTACAGAAATTTACCCAAATATTGTTTTTTATTGTATTTAACATGTCTTCTGTACACATATAATTCTAATTATATATATTTTTCATTGTATGAGGAAGTTTCTAAATGTCAGAGATTCTTCCAATTCATTAACCAGATTGGCGGTATTTCTGATGGATATATGCATTTTACCACAATTTTACCTATAATTTCAAATATTTAATTAATAAAACAATAAGAAAAATTAAATATACTTCCCAGAAAAAGTTATCAGAATGTCACTAAAACTGCTGATTTTTGACACTGATGTGTCATTTACAAACTATGTTATAAACATTGGAATTTGTCAACTGGTTTCCTTAGTGCCTTAACCTCTGCGATTAGATTACTCTATAAATTATAGTGTCTTTATCTCTAAATCTATACAAGATATAGTAAATTTTTTAAGTGTATTAGATGGAGAATTTTATGTTCTTCAATATTTAATAAAAAAACTCCCAAAAAATTATATTTAGAAGAATTTTTCTAAGAAACTACTACTTTCGGTTGTTCAATTGTTACCAAAACCTTTTCAGCTCTTCCCATGAATGTCAGATTGAGGAAACTGCAGTCAAATATTTTTTAAGTCTTATAGTTTTTGAGGAATCGTGTCTACAACATCCAGACACACATACACACATACACACATCCACACACACAGACATCATTTTAAAAATGTTATAATCTGATTCTAGGGACCTTAAATCGTGCTTATCCAATAAAATCTGGATATGCGAATATTAGCATGAATCCAGTACCTCTCTTAGCGAGAGGTAAAAAGGGATAAGAGTAAGAGCTCAGCTGACTCACTTAACCCTTTAATAACATTCTTCTTTCGCCTTGTCCACAATCATCATAGCATTCATACATAAGAACATATTAAAGTGACCGATTTTCGGTAGCAAATAACCGCATCCGGACCACAATAATAATTACGTAACAATCATCCTTCGCCACAAATCTCTATCCAGGCATACTTCTTTCGCCTCAGCCACATTCATAATCGTAAATGGCAATATATCCCTTGTGACATATTAATGAAAGCTCTTGAAAAATGCTATAAATTGATATTTGAATAAACCGTTTTAAAGTTAGAAACAATAGTTTATAATATTTTAATGCATGCAATGCTATGGAAATGACAAAATTACCAACGATTGGTAATAATTTTACACATTTTATTGTAACCCGTTTTCGTTAATCTTTTATGTATTAATAGCTGAAGATGGGCATGCCCTAAGCCCGAAACGTCCATAATAAAGAATTTTACAATAAACGTGAGCCATTTATACCCTTTGTTTTCATCTTTAAATCAGGATAAATGAATTTAACACGTAGTCCAACTAATATGGATTGGGGCACGTATAACATCGTCTTAATTGTTGCCGGATGTATGCTCGTATTCATAAACATTCGTAAAATTTTTAAACGGTTCGTTTTTTATCCAATAAAAACAGTCGACATTGAAAGAAAAATCGAAATTTTATTTGTCAAGTTGCGAACGTTTTGAAACTTTACGAGTGTTTATGAATATGGGCAGTAGTATTTTTTTGTAATTTCCTCATGAAATCTCTGAGGTGCGAACAATTCTCATGACATCACCCATCAAAAAATCCGAAAGCGTTTCAAATTACCAAAACAATCCCAAGATCCCCAGAGCCGAAATTCCCACATTGAAAAAACCAAAGAACCTTGACAAATTCTTAAGAACTCCAGACACTCAATCACCCTACCTCTCGAGCGTTAACCAAAACCATTCCCAAAGCAAACGTCTGAGTCTGTCCCCGTCCCGAAAGCGACGCTTTCGCAGCTAATTTCTCTGGCAAAGGAAACGGGCCTCGGTATTATGGTTGCCATATGTCATCGGGGAGAGGAGCACGGTCCTGCCAGAATAAACAAAACGCGAGCTGGCGAGGAGAGGAGGAAAGATGAGAGGAGCATTGTTTATGGAGGTGTCAAGAAGGGAGATTGATTTGAATGGTGCTGACCTGTGGTGGATGCTTTGAGTGATATTAGCTTTTAATTTGGGTACCAACTTTTGTAAGAATTTTTGTATTTAACTTTTGGGGATGGTCTTGTAAACCGAAATCAATCAAGTTGCTAAATAAAATTTGTGAAATTACACCAAGTGTTTTTTTCTGTTGTAATTATTTACAATATGTTTCACCAAGTGCCTACTATCGAATCTTTTAACATTAGTATCTTATTATTCACTTTTTTGGTTTTACATTTGTTAAAATACTTATCAGTTGACTTAGTCTCGAATTTTGAATGCTTTTACTATTTTTATTAGAATAAAAATACAGTAGTATCTTATGGACCCTAATAATAAAAAATCTGTTGTGGCCAGCACAAGACCTCTCGCCATTTCCATATTAGGCTATATAAATATTGTACATATTTGACATTTCTAGTTTCACACAAAAACATATTTTCTTTATATTTTTTAATTCATTCTATTCACTCTTACTCTTCTAATGTTCGAGATTCTTCCAATTCATTAATGAGATTGGCGGTATTTCTGAATGGTATATGTAATATACAGGGAATTTATTTTAACATGCAACATATGGCGAATCACTTCCATGGTTACTTACTATTGTCAAAATATGACAGCAATGTAATATTTGTCCATTTTAAAATGCAACATACAAAATTTCTAGTTTTGTATTATTAAAACTATTTTTTTAGAAATTAGCCTACATACCATTAACAAATAATCAAAATATGAATGTTGTACATCTTAAAAAAACTTTAGCTTACAAAAATTCATAACTTTCATGTAATAAAGGTTAAAAAATACCAACAATCACTCTGAGGCAATATTCTAGTCGGTCGTAATAGGAATTGTGCTGCAATACTATTTATAATGTTTATTTATTTATTTATTTATTTATTTACAACCTCCCAACAGGATACAAAGTATCCCAATAACAGGGGGGTTAGATAAACCAATACATCACAGTAACATGAATAGACACACAATAAACTAAAATATCAGTGTAAACAATAACATAACAAATTTCCGAATACAACAACAAAAGTAGCGATTGATTTTAATAAATTACATTAAATTTTTACATAAAATATTTCTAAATTCACAGTAGCTTAAATTGAAAATATCTATACCTTCTTTCATCATACTCTCAACTTCATTATAAATTAGACATAACCGTCTGATTGGATTTCTATTTTCATAATTTTTCCTACATAACTTAGTACAAAATGCTATATAGGACCTAGATGCCAACCGGGGAATATTTATTTGAATACGACTCATTGAATTAACGTCATCTATAGCATTTCGCATCAAACCATGTAAATATAAGCATGAGCGTATCTTACGTCTGGAATCCAATGTATGCATATTTAAATTAGATAAAGTTGCGGAGTAGCTGTAAGTAAATGAATCGAAAAAAGGAGAAAATTTCATCGCGCAATATCGGACAAACTTTCTTTGTACCCATTCAATTTTGATGCAATGAGTATGATACATTGGATTCTAGACAATAAGACAGTACTCAAGCTTGGATCTCACTAAAGAAAAGTATAAGGACTTGAGAGTTTTGATATTAGTGAAGTTTCGTGAATTTCTAATAATGAAACCTAATGTTTTATACGATGTGTTCACTAAATAATCATAATGAGGGCCGAAATGTAGTCTGGGATCAAAAATAACTCCCAATTCCTTATGAGTATTTACTCTGTCAAGACATCGGTCACCAATCCAGTATGACGAAGTAGTTGTAGTATGCTTCATTGTGTAAGACATAACTTTACACTTTGAGACATTAAAGAAAAGACGTGAGTCCATTTTAAAATGGACAAATTTTACATTGCTGTCATTTTTTGACAATAGTGAGTAACCATGGAAGTGATGAACTATAATGTTGCATTTTAAAATAAATTCTCTGTATGTATCTACAATTAGAAATATTTAATTAATAAAAAAATAAGAAATATTAAATGTACTTCTCAGAAAAAGTCTTCAGTAATGTCTTCGACACTCACATTTATCTATCAATTACAAACATTTTAAATTTTCCACTATAAACTATTACGTCCGGTTGTCCATTTGTTACCAAAATCTAATCAGCTCTTCCCAGAAATGTCAGATTGAGGAAACTGCAGTTAAATATTTTTAGTCTTATAGTATTTGAGAAGCCGTAGTTCCAACACACACACACACACACACACACACACACACACACACACACACACACACACACACACACACACACGGACATCATCGTAAAAATGTTATAATCGGATTATAGAGACCCTAAAACGTGCTTATCCACTAAAATCTGGATATGCGAATTTTAGCACGATTCCAATACCTCTCTTAGCGAGACTTAAAAATTAAGTAAATGACACTAATGAATTTGACAGAGTGGGCGGATCTAAAATCTTAATTCATACAATTAGTAGATGACCTTGATTGGACTTCTTTTTACTAATAAATAAATATATCATCACGGTATATTACCCATTTCTGGGTGTGCCAGTATCTACAACACATGTAGACATCGATAATGATGACGATATATTTTACCGTGTGGGTGCTTACCAGGCGTCACCTCACAGGCACTCATAGCTGCTGTAGAGAGGGCACCACAGGGGTCACTTTTGTGCCATTTAAAATTGGAAATATTTGGCTTCTGTCGGGATCGAACCCGGTTCCCCCAGGTTCGCGACCAGACACTCAGGCACGCGGCCACTTATTTTTACTGTAGTGTAAATATTACATATGAGTTCTTGTAGTTTTTCATGATTGCTAACTGTCATGCATATTCCATTTATTGAGCTTTAATATTTTATGAACTTTTTCATGTTGGAAATTTGTTTTGGAAATCCGTTTGAATAAAAAGTTTTTAAAATGTTCATATTAGCATGATATGACTAAATGAATAATTTATTGAAAATGTCTGACCCGGAAAATATTTTACCTACAAAATATTTAATATGTAAATCTCGAAATCCGAATATTTTATAATTCTGGATAATTCGACGCGTACATGTAGAATTAATTTTCATTTGTTTCAAAACAAAATAACGGCATTTGATTTAGGAATTTCCATGTAGTATAATTTAATATTTTGCCGTGATAATTGATTAGTTATATTTTCAACAATGTCAAAAGCTGATTGCGATAATTACAATATGGGTATTAAAGATATTTTCAAATGTATTTTCAATAAATTTCATATAGCAAATACCAGGAATATGAATTTCATGGTTTATTAATAATTATCCGGATTTTCATATTCAACCCTATATACTAAAACATTGTAAATATTAATTTTATATTCTGTATTTGTTCCGTAATACCCGAGACACACTACAAAAAATAATGATGGTTAACGGTTAGTTATAGTATTCGCACGTGAAATTGAGACTGATGGCAGATGTCAAAATTGCGTCTATTAACAAACCAGAAAATATTGACTGTAATAAGCACGAGTTACTTATTATTTTATACTGTACGAGTACAATACAATATGTAGCAGGTATTTACTACTTTCAATATTTTCTGGTTTGTTAATAGACGCAATTTTGATATCTGCCATCTGTCTCAAATTCACGTGCGAATACTATAACAAACCGTTATTGATCTTTTTACCTTCCGTCACCTTTAGGTAAGGAAGGTATTGTGGAAAGTATATGATCTGAAAGTGATATAAGTGACAGAGTGTCCCTCGCCAGTGACTTGCATTTGCGGCCTCGCCTCAAGATAGGAACTTATAATGCCAGGAGTACGAGAAAGGCAAAAGAGAAGATGGAAGGACTGTATAGCAGAAGATTTAAAGGAGGAAGAACTGTGTTATGAAGATGCGTTGAACAGGAATGAGTAGAAGAGAAGAGTAAGAAACAGCTATAATAAAATAGGGAAAAGTTGAAGAAGGAAGAAGTGTTAAGTGCAATATATAATGTACATACGTTCGTATTCGTATTATAATTGTATTAGATTGTAGAATCTTTTCAAAGGAACTTTCAGTATGGATTTGTAAAAAATAGTGTGTTCTTGTTACAATTTTGCAGGATATATAGAATCTTTTTCAAGGAACTTTTACAAAATACATCGAATTGACGGAAGGTTTTGTGCTGGCCATAACAGATTTTTTGTAGTATGTCTCGGGTATAAGTATACCAACCAATATGAAAATATAACATATAAACAGCCAAATTTACTATTAATCGGTTGTTCTAATGCACCAATGTGATTATTGACTTAGATGCAGAATTTAATTCTCTACATGTATTAGAAGCATTTTTGTCTAAAATTAATAGGACACTTTTGGCCAAGGAAAAAATGTTTTCCCATGTTAAACGCCTATGGCCCTGTTTTCGCGTTACACCCGGTGTATATATATATATATATATATATATATATATATATATATATATATATATATATACATACGGGTTTTCTCTTAAATATTTTACCATACTTGTTATTATTAGTGAACCACTAGTATATGAAACTTAGGTGTCTCAACATTGATTAGACCGTAACTTTTTAATGGTCACGCCGATAACGTAATTTTTTTTTTCAGTTACATTCAATAGCAAACTTTTCTCTCTGTGTTTAATTTGTGATATCTGTTACGCTTCAGACAGAAAAAAATAAAACCTGAGTGACTGCATCGTGAATCTAGCAGTCTGTCATACCAAATTTCATACAAATCGAATAAAGCGTTCTGTTATTATAAGCAAAATTATTTTTTTTTTCGAAAAACTTTGAAGCAGAGTTCTGGCTAAATGGTACACTTTCCGGTAGAAGCAAATTTAGTTAAATCGTCTTATTTTAGCCTCAGGAATTTGTGGTTAAGCCATGTCTCTCTTTTTAAGAGACACCCTGTATATATATAATAAATATGACGAATCAAATAATTGATTTTGATTAGTAGATCAACTTGATTTTTTTATGGTGAACTGGAGTAATGCAGAAGGATTGTTGATCAATTGATCAACTCGTGATTAAAGAATGATGAATTCGACCGTTAATGTACATAATTACCTGTTATATAAATTTATATTTTCGTCTTTAGTTTGTGACTTTATAATCCTAGTTCGCAATAGATTTTGGCTAGTACACCTTTATCAATAAATTGTTATAGAAAATAACGCTATACTTATTTCCGTCTATATTCTTGGAACTAGTTCATTGAACATTAAATCAAATTTAACATTAATTTTATGATGCCAAAAACTGGCGAACAACTAAAGAAAGCGACATTTCAAAAATTAAACTATTCTAGAGCACAATACGAACAAGTGAAATATAAAATGACAAATAACAGCGTCAGGCGAACAACGGCTAACGCGCTGCGCTATAAAATATACGCGCTCTATATAAATCGCTGCATTTGTCCGAAGAGATTAAGTTAATAGCCAGGGAGCAAGAGTTAAACTCCTGTGTGTTGTCCGAGGTTGAAAGTCTATTTTTGAGCTCTATTGTTTGTTTGCACCTGTCTTCAGACTTGCGTCTGGTGTAAACAGAATTAACTGTACGCATTTTGGCGCCAAATGTGTCATACGCTATTTTGCGTTAAGTAAACTGTGAAATAATCTTACTCTGTTGACCGAACACAAACAATCGCACTCAGATTGTTTTCTGCGCTCTTTTTTTACGGGGAATTTAATTTCTGGCTTAAGTGGCTTTTAGGCCAAGCACAACACAAACGAAAAAAATCAGATGTGGCCAGCACATTACCTTCCGTCAGTTCTATGTATTCTATAAAGCAAATAAAATTATAACACGAACGTATACTACGTAAATTGCACTTGACCCTGATATATGTCAATTAGAATTAATTAATTAAGGCTGATTAGATGTTGGTAACAATTGGACAACCGGACGTAATAGTGTCTTTAAAAAAATCTTCTAAATATAACTTTTTTGAAATTTTTTTGTAATTACACATATTGAAGAATATAAAGTTCTCCATCTAATACACTTGAAATTTTTATTATATCTTGTATAGATTTAGAGATAGGCACTATAATATATATAGAATAATCGGTTAAATAAACAATATTAAATCGGATTATTGACAGCAATTATAAATTTGTCATTTGACAGTTCATTTCGTTTCGATTTTGTGTGTTTAACTGGTAGTTAAAATTTTAATCAGAGGTGATAAGATTGGCACTAAGGAAACCAGTTGAAAAATTCAAATGTCTATAACATAGTTTATAAGTGAGAGGTCAGTGTCAAAAATCAACAGTTTTAGTGACATTCTGAAAGCTTTTTCTGGGAAGTACATTTAATCTTTCTTATTGTTTTATTAATTAAATATTTAAAATTATAGGTAAAATGCATACCTATATCCATCAGAAATTCCGCCAATCTTGTTAATAAATTGGAAGAATCTCTTACATTTAGAAATTTCCTCATATAATGAAAAATAGATATAATAAGAATTGTATGTGTACAGAAGACATGTTATATACAATAAAAAACAATATTTGGATAAAGTTCTGTAATTTTAATGTATGTGTGTATGTGTGTATGTGTGGATGTGTGTATGTGTGGATGTATGTATGTCTGGATGTTGTAGACACGATTCCTCAAAAATCATAAGACTTAAGAATTGTTTAACTATGGATCCCTCAATCTGACATTCCTGGGAAGAGCAGAAAAGGTTTTGGTAACAATTGAACAACCGGAAGTAGTAGTTTTTGAAAAAATTCTTCTAAATATAATTTATTGGAAATTTTTGTTATTAAATATTGAAGAACATAAATTTCTCCATCTAATACACTAAATTTTTATTTTATCTTGTATAGATTTAGAGATAAAGACACTATAATATATATAGAGTAATTTAATCGCTGAGGCTAAGACACTAAGGGCCGGTCTTTCCACCTTCAGATAAAGTTCCGGATAGCTATCCGCCAGATAAACTTATCTGAGACTTTATCCGACGGATAACTTTTTTCTGTCTTTCATTTCAAAATTATCTGACGGATAACTATCCAACAGATAAGTGCAGTATATGTAGTTCCAAAATCTCTGATAAAATTAAAAAGAGACAACAGCATTGCAAATGTAATATGGCAGAGCAAGAACATGCCATATAAGTTTTGTTTCGATCAAGTTGCTTAATATTTATGTTTTGACATTTGTGGTTATGATTTCTTTGGCGTAATTACAAATTTTACTGTGACAAAAAGTTATAATTTAAAAGTAATTTGGATAAATAACATCTGTGCAGGATATTCTGCTTTCTGTTCATATTTGGAAATGTATAAGGATTATAAAAATTGAAATAAACTTGAGATCTCCAATAATTTTGAAATACGGAATATTTTCATATTTGTACTTGTACTAAGGTGAAGTATAAGTATATCGTATATCATAGAAAATAAAAAGATATACACAGCGGCGAGGGATTAAGAATGACCTCCCTTGGACCGACAGAAAAAAAAAATGTATTGCCTCTAAAATTAATTTTAAAATAGTATACCTAATTGAAGACAAATTTTATGACAATAATGATAATACTTGATTATAACAATAATAAAATTTGATTACAACAATATTAACTACGTTAACAGTGAGAATGAGTAACCAGGGATGGACAAACTACAGTGAAATGATGATAAAACAAGGTCTGAGAAGCAAGAACTCTTGTCTCTCAAAGTTTAGTTGTGTAATGTTTTATTTATTTCTTTTTCTCCATATCCTTGATAATCATAATCGGGTGTGTATTTATTTAAAATTTTGGTATGACAAAAAATATGTACGGTTTGTAGAAATGAATATTATTTTTGCCCCATTGGAAAATTTTCTGGCGCCATATATAACAATAAATAATAATTAAATATGTGAAATTACATATGTGTATTCTATCAAAATATTACGTATTTGACATTTTTTTCCGATTTATTGCATCGATTCATATGTTTCTGTCAGATATCATATTTATCCGGTAGAAAAGTTCCGGATAACTTATCTGTCAGATAGGCAATATTTATCTGGCGGATAACCTTATCTGAAGGTGGAAAGACACATTTTTGATTTATCCATCAGATAACTTTATCCGGAACTTTATCTGAAGGTGAAAAGACCGGCCCTAAGGAAACCAGTTGACAAATTCCAATGTTTATAACATAGTTTGTAAATGACAGACGTCAGTGTCCAAAATCACAGTTTTAGTGACATTCTGATAGCTTTTTCTGGGAAGTATATTTAATCTTTCATATTGTTTTATTAATTATATATTTGAAATTATAGGTAAAATGCATATATCCATATATCCAAATACCGTCAATCTGGTTAATGAATTGGAGGAATCTCTCACATTTAGAAACTTCCTCATACAATGAAAAATAGATATAATTAGAATTATATGTGTGCACAAGACATGTTAAATACAATAAAAAACAGTATTTGGGTAAAGTTCTGTAATTTTTTTTGTTATAAAACGACGGTTCGATAGGAAGTGCAATGCAATACATAAAATAGAAATGGCGAGAGGTATTGTGCTGGCCACAACAGAATTTTTTTTTGCTATGATAAAGTGTTTCTGCCAACATCCGAATATTAAGCAATTCTAGCAAAATGAAAAAACTCATTTGAGAAGAAAATCTCACGTAAGCGTAAATGGTTTTTAATTAGAATACAGATCATTAATTTTGATCAGTGGAAAATACGAGTATAACGAGCTTGGAACGCGGTAATTTTGCTTATCAACGCCTCTTTTGCAATCAATCTTCGCGGTATTTTATATTTGTGGGTGCGGGGTATTTTATATTCGTGGGTGGGCGAAGACCATTAAATGATGATATATAAAAATTGCAGAACTTTACCCAAATATTGTTTTTTATTATATTTATTTTTCATTGTACGAGGAAGTTCCTAAATCTCAGAGATTCTTCCAATTCATTAATCAGATTGGCGGTATTTCTGATGGTTATATGCATTTTACCTATAATTCAAATATTTAATTAATAATACAATAAGAAAGATTAAATATACTTGCCAGAAAAAAACTATTATAATGTCACTAAAACTGTTGATTTTTGACACTGACATATGTCATTTACAAACATTTGAATTTGTCAAGAGGTTTCCTTAGTGCCTTAGCCTCTGCAATTAGAATATTCTATATATTATAGTGTCTTTATCTCTAAATCTACACAAGATATATTAAAAATGTATTAGATGGAGAATTTTGTTCTTTAATATTTGTAATAACAAAAATTTTCAAAAAATTATAATTAGAAGAATTTTTCTAAGAAAGTACTACTTCCGGTTGTTCAATTGTTACCAAAACCTTTTCAGCTCTTCCCAGGAATGTCCTATAATAGCAACAAAAATAGGAATTAAAAGTTGTAAGTTGACTTGAGGAATCGTCCCTCCAACATCCAGACATTAGACATACATACACACATACACACACACACACACACACACACACACACACACACACACACACAGACGTCATTTTAAAAATGTTATAATCGGATTTTACGAACCTTAAATCGTGCTTATTCAATAAAATCTGGAAATGCGAATTTAAGCATGAATCCAATACCACTCTCAGCGAGAGGTAAAAAAAGCAGTGTGACCGTTACCGTAAGCATCTTCAACATACTTTCCATAAACCACAGTACCGACCAAAATTTTCCTGAAAACTTAGTTAGCACTTTATTTTGAAATAATGTCTAAAATTCATGCAATTCTCGTATTATTCATAGTTTACCGCCATAGCTATTGGGAAATGCATACACGGATTTTCCGGGAAATATCGTTTAAGCTTTCCTGGAATTGTTTTCGAATCAGCGCATTCTTATTTTACAATTTGAAAAGTGCTTGCTCCATAGGTTTTGTTTGAAACTTTTTCAATATCGATTTCTCTTCATTCACTCGAAATCTTCCCTTGTGGTTTGCTCTACAAGAAAAAGAAGTATATTAAAGTTCTTTTATATATGTTTTTATCACCGTTTTCTTGTAACACATTTTCTGACACTAATAGTTTCAACAGTGGAACTAAATTTGGAATTTCTATAACCGTCCCAAATTAGTACTTCCGTTAATAAACAATTCGTTATAGACACCCTATACAATGTGCTTAGAATTGTACCTACAATTTACCTTACAAGCGTAGAAAGCAGTTGGTGATGTAACAATTTGTTTTCGTATATGGAAAATTGCGATCAGTGACAAGCTTTGCGAAAAATATGAGAATTAATGAAGATGATTCTTACTGTTCCTTTTTTATTGGAGCTTAATTCATCTTCTTTTGTGTGCTTATGAAAGCTCGCATTAATAATGAAATAATGCGGCTTAATTGGAGCTTGGCATGTTTTTGATCCATAAACTTGAACGTACCTACCTTATATTAAAGTAAAAAATCTCTTGTATATAACGATTTTTTCTAGTTGGAAAGTTTAGATTAAGTATGGAACAAAAGTTTTAAGAAAAAGATAGACCTCTTCATCAAATCTTTTATTTGAAACGTTGACATCTAATTTTACAACACTAACAGGTGATCATTCTCATTTGTTTCTGGACGATGTTAAATTTACTTACCAGATCGTCAGAAACATCCTTGTCTGTAATTGTTGGCCGTTTTGATATTCCTAGCCACTATTGTATACTTTTCAGCTAAGAAATAACCAAACGTCTTCAATCATTCGAGAAATATTTGGGGGATTATACTCTCTATCTTTCTCTGTCTCTCTCTCCCTCTCTCTCTTTTCTATCAAATGTGATCTGCAAATCGCACATAGAGATTTTAGTAAATAAGTACGTTTTGATGTCCTCAGAATCCGATTTTAACATTTTTACAATGATGTCTGTAGATATATATATTTAACCCAGTCTTGTATGCTGTAAATTAAAATTAGGCATTTCGTATTTCTGAATAATGTATTGTAGGTATTTATAAATCATACTAATTCCCCCATTTTACGTGATGTAAAAATTAGGATGTATAATAATGCAAAAAGATTCATTGCTTCCTATTTGACGTCGAGTTTACTAAACTTACCGTGAGTAATATCAGGAGCACGTAAACGTCCTATTCTTGTTCTGAGTTATTAATAAAGCCGCAACAAGAGGAAAAAACATTAATGCAGGAAAAGAGAATGAAACACTTGAAAAGAAACTTCATGTTTGTCTTTTTAATGAAATATTCTACATTTTTGAACCAGAGGATTTCAAAAGCGTTTTAGCTGCAAATTAGACATAAAGGACATTTGTAGCTTTTGTCTCTGCCGTGAAGAGTCAATTTGCCAATATGGCTTTATTGAAAAGGATAATAGATGATTAATTTTTTCTTTCAACTGTAATTAAACATGAAATTGAAATTCATCTACTTTTTAAACTCTAATAAATGACTTATGCCCTGGAGGTTTTTCAATTTATACTGCCTTTCATAACGCTTAATTAAATTTTAATTGACAAGATTCACAGAAAAAAGAGTTGAAATTTTGTCTAATTATAATTAATTAAGTTAAAAACCAATTTTCGAACGTGTTTGGAACGGAGAGCAGTAGTAATCCATTGTATTCATCCAAAATAAGTGTTTTAATTTCTGGCAATTTTCACTCTGTGATATGTGATTTTTAACTATTAATTTATTTATTTATAATTTTAAATGTACCTATAACAATCTCTATAATTAATTAATTAATTTACAAATCTTAATTTATCGTTTTAACTATTCCGAAATAGATTTTAGGATATGTTTTATATTTAGAGGTACTAATAAAAAATCCAAGTTGTCGACCTTGTTGCATTTCTGGGAGTACCACCAACCTCAAAATATGATGCAAAGAATCAATTTTTAACCCGCTCTATTTTATACAAGGACTATTAAGTTTCATTTCATCCCAAATGTTTCGATTAAATTAAATGCAAGAAAATATTTACTTATTCAAATGAAGCTCGCGTACTTATTACTAAAGAATAGAGAAGGTTCTTCCTAATAACATTTCCAAATTTAATCAGTTATTGTATACAAATGTCTACCATTAATATTCTCAGTATAACCATCACACACAAAAGTATTTGTACGTCTGTAATTTCGGAGTAATTTATTAAATATGTTGAAAACATCTTTCAGGATCTTGTAAATAAGTTTGTAATAGAATTGTTGATTACAAATTCCATCAGTCCGTCTTTTTGAAGAGGAAGAAGTTGTAATTTGATTGAACGAACCATTGAACTGTTAAAAGTATATTCAACAAAGATTTCTAGGGACTAAAAGTTTACTTAACTAATAAAGACCCACTTCACTGTAACCAAGGAATTCAAGTGGATAAACCAAGTTTACAAATTTGTAAAGAATGTTGGTTGAATTACACTAAAATCGCACTATAATGACTATCTAAATTTTCTAACTAATGTATATAATAAAAGTTTTAAGAACTATTTTACGCTCTAAATTTTATTAATAAATAATAATAAGTTTTCTTATTATTTAATAAGTTATAAATTTTTTCAGGATGTAACGCCAATTTTTTGAAATAATAAGCAATAATTGTTTTTGCCTGCCTTTTAAATCATATTTTCCTAAAGGTTTTTTATAAGGATCAGAACTATTTAATTCATGAGTTTCACTCATTTTCTTTTCAAAAGTCTATATATAATGCAATTTATAGGATTGAAATAAAAAGCGCACTTAAGTACTAACGAAAATGTCAGAATAGAAAATGACATTAACAGATTACAGATATTTGTACAGTTAGGCACTTAAAAAATTTGGCATCAGTGTAGAAATCTCCAGTCCATAATTATTTGACAGCAAGTATAACAGTTTGTCGATCACAAATTCTTATGAATATAAATAAATATATCATCACGGCATATTACCCATTTCTGGGTGTGCCAGTATCTACAACACATGTAGACTTCGGTAATGATGACGATATATTTTACCGTGTAGGCGCTTACCAGGCGTCACCTCACGGGCACTCATAGCAGGCGTGGAGAGTTCACCTCAAGGGTCACTTTTGTGCCATTTAAAATTGGAAATATTTGGCGTCTGTCGGGATCGAATCCGGTTCCCCTAGGTTCGTGCTTGCACTAAAATTCTTATTTCATCCCGTTCTTACAGAAAAAAAAATCTGTTGTGGCCAGCACAAGACCTCTCGTCATTTCCATATTAGGCTATATAAATATTGTATTGCACTTTGATATCGAAACGTCGTTTTATAACAAAATTTTACAGAACTTTACCCAAATATTGTTTTTATTGTATTTAACATGTCTTCTGCACACATATAATTCTAATTATACCTATTTTTCATTGTATGATAAAGTTCCTAAATATGAGAAATTCTTCCAATTCATTAACCAGATTGGCGATATTTCTGATGGATATATGTATTTTACCTATAATTTCAAATATTTAATTAATAAAACTATAAGAAAGATTAAATATACTACCCAGAAAAAGCTATCACAATGTCACTCTAACTGTTGATTTTTGGCACTGACATTAATATATGTCATTTACAAACTATGTTATAGACATTTGAATTTGTCAACTGGTTTCCTTAGTGTAGTTTCGCCTACTCGACTTTTGTATATTATAGCCTCTTTATCACTAAATTTATAGAAGATATATTAAAAAATTTAAATGTATTAGATGTAGAAATTTGTTCTTCAAAATTAGTAATATCAAAAATTTTCAAAAAATAATATTTAGAAGATTTTAAAAAAAAAACTGCTACTTCCGGTTGTTCGATTGTTACCGAAACCTTTTCAGCTCTTCCCAGGAATGTCAGATTGAAGAATTTATAGTTAAACAGCTCTTATGTCTTATAGTTTTTGAGGAATCGTCCGTCCAACATCCAGCCATACACACACACACACACATACACACATCCACATACACACACACATACAGACATCATTGTAAAAATGTTAAAATCGAACTCTAGTGACCTTGAAACGTGCTTATTCATTAAAATCTGGATATGAGATTTTTAGCATTATTCCAATACCTCTCTTAGCGAGAGGTAATAAATAAAGAAAAATGGTATGGGACCCTATTGATAATTTTGAACGCTTTTCCGACATTGCTATTCAGTGGTGCAAAAATTATTTTATGAATAGAAGTTTTACTGTCAGCCTGTCAAATAACTCGGTTTCCTTAAAATCAAATTCATTTTTATTACAACGTGGTGTTCCGCAAGGATCCATACTGGGACCATTGTTTTTCCTAATTTATATAGCAGTTATGCCATCTACACTAAACTTTTGTTCAGTACACTCATATGCTGATGACACGCAGCTTTTGGCAACAATTGATCCAAGCGAGGTCTATGAAAGTTGTGATAAAATTAACAATGACCTTAATAAACTTGCTACGTGGATTAGTGACAATGATCTCAAAATAAATGCTACCAAATCATCTATGTTGGTAATTGGCTTCTCTTCCGTTCCTATTCCTAATATAATTCTTGACAATGCCATCTTGCCTCAAAGTTCCTTTATCAAAATGTTAGGAATGAATTTGGATAAGGATCTTAAATTCAGACAACACTTAAACAACAAATTACAAGCAGCTAGAATTAAACTCCGATATTTATATCAATATAGACATATGCTGTCCACTGATCTCAAACTTCATTTAGTAAATTCTCTAGTTCTTTCTATTATGGATTATTGTGCCTGCTGTTATGTACCTCATCTTACGCAAGTAGATAAGAGAAGAATTACCATTTTGCAAAATTCATGTCTTCGTTTCGCCTATGGTGTCTGTAAATATGATCATATTTCAAGTTATAGAACTTTAGCTAATATGGATGATATTGAAACCCGTGTCAAGAAATTTTACATGTGCCTAGTCCATAAAATTAAACTTTCAGGTACTCCATCTTACTTATACAATAAATTAAACTTGAAGCATTATGACTACGGTTTGCGTGCCAAAGAGTTATACGTTGTACCATCTTTTAAAAAAGCAAAATTTAAATGTTCATTTTCTTATCTAGCACCTATGTTGTATAATATTCTGCCACATGATTTGAAATCTCTCTCGATTACTTCATTTATGTACCATATTAAACATTCAGTTACCCTTCGTGATTTAATTACTTGAAACATCTTTTGACATTTATGTACTTCGTATTTCTATTTATACTTCATGTATTTTTGTATTAGTTACCCTTCGTGATGCAATTAATTGAAACATTTTTTGACATTTTTGTAAATTGTATTTCTGCTTTCACTTTATATGATGTATTTTTGTATTGCTTTGTGTGACATTCATTTAATTTTGTTATATATATGTGTGTATTGTATCGGTTAGGTGGAAGAGCAGCCTTTGGCTGAACCTCGCCGTTGACGTGGGTCAATAAAGCTTATTATTATTATTATTATTATTATTTTCGTTCCAGGTGATGGTCTCCAGCTCTGTGGTCATCCTCCTCTTGGTTGGGTACACCCTGGCCACTGTGTGTCCCCCTGGTGAACAGTACTGGGCCCCAGAGCGTGCAGCCTGCGAA
Organism: Ophonus ardosiacus; assembly: GCA_943142095.1. Lineage (NCBI taxonomy): Eukaryota > Metazoa > Arthropoda > Insecta > Coleoptera > Carabidae > Ophonus > Ophonus ardosiacus. The sequence goes on from OW964830.1 coordinate 50,930,609, forward strand.
AACTGCACTAGGTGCGATCTTCGAGGCCTGGTGGTGTTACGTCCGTGTGAAGTGCACCGGGACGCACTTTGTGGACCGCTGTCAGATTTGGAGATCGATTGGAGTTGGTTGGAGAGCAAGCATCATCGGCATCACCACAAGGGACGACGTGGGGGCCGCAGGGAAAGTGTCACCGAGAAAGGAGTTACTAGTAAGTGGAAAATTTACAGGTAGATAAGAGGGCTAGTCTGTTTTTAGTAGTAGGTCTTGGATGGCAAATGTTCTTCTTTTGGGATTTATTTCTAAAAATCTGTTGTGGCCAGCACAAGACCTTCCGTCAATTCCATGTATTTTGTACAAATCCCATACCAAAAGGTCCGTGGAGCAGATCCTATACAATATCATGTAAAAACACATACTATTTTTTACAAATTCCATACCAAAAGTTCATTTGAAAATGTTCTATAAATCCAATAAAATTATAACATAAACTACACTAAGTAATGTCCTTCCATCTTCTCTTTGGCCTTTCTCTGCGTGTCACTTGCGAGCAACACTAAGACATACCAGTTTTAGATCCTATACTTTTTTCCATATTTGGTTTTGCACTTGCTACTGACATCTGTCAATTAAATTTTTTTGAATAATTATGTCAGCTGTTTCCATGATAAATAACAAAGCTGACTAATTTTTGAAAATTAATTTCTTTATAATGCTTTAAATTTACATCTATTGAATATGAAGGAAAATGTATAATCAAACCGTATAGAGAAGAGTATTTTCTTTAATATATATAATAACAAAATGTCAAGAAATAATATTTAACTGGGTTTTTTTTAAGAAAAACTGTTAAAAACTTCAAATAAGGGTACTTCCGATGTATCAATTATAACCAAAATCTAATCAACTTTTCATATGGATGTACAGAAGAGGAACACGAAAGAATTATAATTTTTAGAATTGTAGTATTGGAGTTATCGTCGGAGAAAAATTTGTCACACACGGACACACATACACACACATACATACATACAGACATCATCTTAAAAATAGTAAATTTGTATTGTGGGGACCCTAAAACGTGCTTATTCATTAAAAACTCACCATCGAATTTTTTTACCAAAGACTATACCTTCCTTACCTAAAGGTGACGGAAGGTAAAAAATTGTCAAGATATCTAATTAACACACAAAAATCTGTTGTGGCCAGCACAAAACCTTCCGTCAATTCGATGTATTTTGTACAAATCCCATTCCAAAAGATTCTATATATCCACTATATATACGCACTATTTTTTGCAAATTCCATCTTCCGCAAGTTCCTTTGAAAAAAATCTATAAATCGAATAAAATTATAACACGAACGTACATTAAGTAATTTGCGCATAAAAGAATACTTCCTCCTTCTTCAGCTTTTCGCTATTTTATTAGGGGTTGTTGTTTTTTACTCTTCTCTTCTACTCATTCGTGTCCAACGCATTTTTTTCATGTAGTTCTTCCTTTCTCAAATCTTCTGCTACACAGTCCTTCTATATTCTCTTTGGCCTTCCCGTACTCCCGGCATTGATAGTACCAATCTTGAGACGAGGCTGTCACGTACGAGGAACTCTATGACATACCATTTTTTGATTCTACATTTTCATCTTTGGTTTTGCAATTGACACTGACATATGTCAATTAGATTCTTTTGAATCCATGATTTTAGCAAAGCTGACTGATTTTTGAAGGTTAATCTCTTTATCTATTGAGTGTGAAGGAAAATGTATAATCAAACCGTATAGCGAATAAGATATTCTTTCATATTTGAGAAGCACATAAAATGTTGACAAATGATATTTAACTGCATTTTTTCAAGAAAACTGTTAAAAATTCAAAAAAGGGAACTGCCGGTTGACCAATTATAACCAAAATCTTATCAACTCTTATAAATGTAAAGAAGAGGAATACGAAAGAATCATAATTTTTAGTATTTTAGTTTTGGAGTTATCGTTGGAGAAAAATTAGTCACACATACACACATGCGCGCACACATACACATACATACATACATACATACATACAGACATCATCGTAAAACTAGTAAAATCGTATTTTAGGGAACCTAAAACGTGCTTATTCAACTCACCACCGAATTTTTTGACCAAAGACAATACCATCTTTACCTAAAAGTGGCGGAAGATAAAAATCTAAAAATTTATTCGGCAACATCGTGAAAGAATGCAATAGCGTTATAATTATTATTATTACTTCTATTATATTAATAGTCATTTTATTATTTTGTTCTCTTTCTTTATAATTTAATATAAAACCAAATCTTCATAGAATTCCGTCCATTGAATATCAATACATATTTGATCATTAATCCAGCTCACGTTCACATTGGTTGGATACGTTTATCCAAGATATCACAGAGTAAAGATTTCAAGCCTGGATCGCACCGCGTCAAAACCTCATTCCCGTGACATTAGTGACATGTTTAGTATGTACACAGCGTTCGTTACACGCTAACTCCAACTAGGCTGGTTTATGTACACCAGCTGTCATTGGGTGAAGTGAAAGAGACTACTACAAGAAGATCAGTATAAATCATATATTGTTGAATGATTTGTCCATTGAATAAATAAGGAACGTTTATTAAGTCTTTCAGCTTTTCAATTTCAAGTCAAATATTTAAAATGTTTTGAGCAAATATTTATTCACTCATGCATAGCATCGTGTCATGTTGAACAGACAATGAAGACCGGATTGAATTACAAAAATAAACAGACACTTTGAACTTTGGTCTTTATTTACCGCGAAGAACTTTCTCAAATTTAACGTGCCACAAAAGAAGTTGTTATACTTTTTGATGTAGTTTATGATGAACACGAAAATATAGACAACGCATTATGGTAGAGAAAATAGAATCTATTAAGGAATTCCGAGGTTTTCTTTCTTTTCTACATGAAGACTACATCAGGAAAAGATTATTCTACATATATACTGTTTGAGTTCTTGCTATATACGCATCTGTTGTACATAGTAATATTTAAGTAGCATTACGAAAGAAATAAAGTGACATTATAAATATAAATATAATCATCCATATCACAATAACAATGTTATAAATATATTATGAATTATTCATGGACTACATATGTATTGTACAAATTATTTTGTTAAATAGTATTCATGTGTAACACAAGACCTCTCGCCATTTGCATATTAGGCTATATAAGTACTGAGTGATCAAAAAGAAAAGTAACTTTGTTTCAATTCCATCGCTACAAATGAGCAATATTTATACAATTTCAAATTAGATTTTACAAGTTACCAATAATTACCTATAACTTTTTTTTGAATCATTTTTGTCTTAAATTAATTGGGGACTTTTATATACAGGTGTCTCTTAAATAGGGGGACATGGCTTAACCACAGATTCCTGAGGCTAAAATAAGACGATTTAACCAAACTTGCTTCTACCGGAAAGTGTACCATTTAGCCAGAATTCTGCTTCAAAGTTCTTCAAACAAAAATTAATTTTGCTTATAATAATCGGACGCTTTATTCGATTTGGCTGAAATTTGGCATGACAGTTTATATGGTTATAAGTCAACTTTTAAAGCGATAATTGTTATTATTAGTGAACCACTAGTGTATGAAACTTAGGTGTCCCAACATTAATTAGACCGTAACTTTTTAATGGCAATGCCGAAAACGTGAAATTATTTTTCTATAGAAAGATACATTCAATAGTAAACTTTTCTCTTTCTGTTTAATTTTTAATATCTCTTACCCTTCAGACAGAAAAAAATAAAACTTGAGTGACTGGATCGTGATTTTTTTTAAAATAAATGTAATCTAGCAGTCTATCCAAATGTCAAACAAGTAATTTTTAATGACAGTAACGAGTTGTCAATCTTCACAACTTGTTTAGGAGTAAGCTGAGATATGTAATCGTCTTATTTATAATAATGGTAGTAAAATATTATTAGGCCAAACAAACGGATGTTACTAATTTTAGAATATTGCGAAGAAAATTTTTGACAACTTGTAAAACAATTGTTACTGTCATTAAAAATGAGTTGTTTGACATTTGGATAGACTGCTAGATTAAATTTATTTTAAAAAATTAGCAGTACAGTCACTCAGATTTTATTTTTTTCTGTGTGAACCGTAACAGATATCACAAATTACACAGAGAGAAAAAAGTTTACTATTGAATGAATCTTTCTGAAAAAAAATAATTTTATGTTATCGGCGTGGCCATTAAAAAGTTACTGTCTAATTAATGTTGGGACACCTAAGTTTCATACATTAGTGGTTCACTAATAATAACAAGTATCACCTTAAAAGATGACTTATAACCATATAAACTGTCATACCAAATTTCATCCAAATCGAATAAAGCGTCCGATTATTATAAGCAAAATTAATTTTTTTTCGAAGAACTTTGAAGCAGAATTCTGGCTAAATGGTACACTTTCCGGTAGAAGCAAGTTTGGTTAAATCGTCTTATTTTAGCCTCAGGAATCTGTGGTTAAGCCATGTCCCCCTATTTAAGAGACACCCTGTATATATATATATATATATATATATATATATATACAGGGTGTTTCTTAAATAGGGGGCTATGGCTTAACCACAGATTCCTGAGGCACCATTTAGCCAAAATTCTGCTTTAAACTTCTTCGAAAAAAAATTAATTATGCTTATAATAACAGAATGCTTTATACGATTTGGTATGACAGTTGATATGGTTATAAGTCATCTTTTAAGGTGATACTTGTTATTAAGAGTGAACCACTAGAGTATGAAACTTAGGTGTCCCAACATTAATTTGACCGTAACTTTTTAATGGCAACGCCGAAAACATGAAATTTATTTTCTTCAGAAAGATACATTCAATAGCAAACTTTTCTCTCTGTGTAATTTGTGATATCTGTTACGGTTCACACAGAAAAAAATAAAATCTGAGTGTCTGCATTTCTAAATTTTTAAAATAAATTTAATTTAGTAGTCTATCCAAATGTCAAACAAGTAATTTTTAATGAAATAGGGGGACATGGCTTAACCACATATTCCTGAGGCTAAAATAAAACGATTTAACTAAACTTGTTTCAACCGGAAAGTGTACCATTTAGCCAGAATTCTGATTCAAAATTCTTCGAAAAAAAATTAATTTTGCTTATAATAACAGAAGGCTTTATACGATTTGGATGAAATTTGGCATGACAGTTTATATGGTTATGTCATCTTTTAAGATGATACTTGTTATTATTAGTGCACCACTAGTGTATGAAACTTAGGTGTCCCAACATTGATTAGACCTTAATTTTTTAATGGCCAAGCCGATAATATATATATTTTTTTTTTCAGAAAGATAAATTCAATAGTAAACTTTTCTCTCTCTGTGTAATTTGTGATGTCTGTTACGGTTCGCACAGAAAATAATAAAACCTGAGAAACTGCACCATGATTTTTTAAAAATAAATTTAATCTAGCAGTCTATCCAAATGTCAAACACCTAATTTCTAATGACAGTAACAATTGTTTATGAGTTGTCAAAAATTCAGAAACTATTAACATCCGTTTGTTTGGCCTAATAGTATTTTACTACCATTATTATAAATAACACGAATAAATATGTTAGCTTACTCCTAAACAAGTAGAGAAGATTGACAATTCGTTACTGTCATTAGAAATTAGGTGTTTGACATTTGGATAGACTTCTAGATTAAATTTATTTTTAAAAAATTCACGATGCAATCACTCAGGTTTTATTATTTTCTGGGTGAACTAGGGTAGACCTTATTTAGTAATAAAATTTAGAGCGTATTTTTTCGCAAAACTATTGTTACAAACATTATTACATTTCGAAGTGCAATGTACGACGTAAAGAAAACTACATTGAGAAAACTTCATGTTATTGAAAACTTTTCCAATATTACAACTTATTGGAACTGAATTTATCGGAAAAATTCGAACGAGCGTGCTTTAGGCGATAAATTGTAAATCCGTAGCAAACCTACCTCTTTTATTCAAAAGAATTCTAAATTGTATTTCAAAATTGTTTCAAGACGATCCGTAACTCTATCAATCGCTCGATTATTCTGTCGTTTATTGCGACATATTTGGCTCAGATTTAATGGAAATTATGTTTGAACCGAATGGGAAAAGCGGTTACATACTAGTTTATCTCGAATGCTAATACACATTAGCAGAGAATGGGCCGCAGGGGAAATTCAAGGGGATAGAAGGAAATCATCATAGACAGGCAGTGAACCACAAACTACATTATCAAGTCTACAAGTTTACTATTGGCTTCTTAGCATAGTTCAGTGACTGATCTTTGCCAAAAATGGGTAGTATGAGGCATTCAGTTTCTTTTTACCTCTCGCTAAAAATAGCATAAGCAGTTTTTAATGAATAAGCACGTTTTAAGTTCCCTAGAATTCGATAATAACATTTATACGGTGATGTCCGTATGTACAATGGATGCTCTAATGTATAGAGATATTTTAACAAAGGATATATTATGCTACTTTACGAAGAAAAAATATGCCACGGGGATGGGTTTTTCAATAGGATAACGAACCAAAACATTCTTAAAAACTAGTAAAGGAGTTTTAAGTCAAAAAAGTCCGAATACTTGTCTGGCCATGCCAATCTCTGGATTTATGGTGCTATTCTGTAATGTTCTATAAGCTCTATAGGCTTTATAAACAACCGACGTTATAGTATGTAAGAAAATAGCTATTCTGTAACTAGGTTACAGTACTATAAGGGCTATAGTCTTATAGAAATCTCTATGAAACTTACAGCGCCAAAATCTTGACTGTAAAGTATTTATAGCGCATATTGAAACGTCAAAAATATTTTTATTAAAAAAAATATTGTCAACCGTTACGAAATATTGAAATAGAAAATGAAAGAATTTATTGTGCCACTCTGAAAAACATAGTCAGTGTCCATTTTATTTTTAAAAAAATTCATACTGCTCTTCACTTGTGTTTGGGATCCTTTTTCGTTTCGTGTTAGATTTGCATATAAAATTAAATTAATTAAAGTGATTTTAAAACATTTTCTGTGATATAAAATTGAATCATATTTGTCACAAAATATATTAGTAACTGTTTTATATCTTTATCAATTTACAATATATGATATATAGTATAAAAATATGAGTGGCTCAAAACTTTTGCATTCCACTTTATATTTAACCAAGTTGAAAAAGAATTAAATATTCTTTTCTCCGAATTAATGAAAAAGTTTTGATTAAAATCTCCCTGGAGAGTTACAACTTATTAAAAGGCTATTTAATTATTTGGAAATTCAGGAATTATAATCACGAATGGCACAATAAATCTTTTCTCGAAGTTGTGAAACGTGATAGCTGTAGGGAACTTGATAACAAAAATATAATGGTTGTTGGAACGCCAGTTATTATGTAACTGGAGGACTAGTTTTGGCTGTAATGTGTGTTTAGGCTTTAGGGTGATACCATTAACACTAACATTAAGTGGAATTAAGTTGTTCAACGCGTTATCTAGCTAAATTTAATAAATAACTTAGATCAACATTTAAGCGGAATACACAAAGGTTGTTACATAAAATTTTAATCATTTCGATGAAACTCCCGAAGAATTGATACACAGTTTGAATATGGAACAATCAGAAAAAGCTTTTACTGTTCGAATAAACAACTGAGGAAGACTGAATAGTGAGCAGTTGACTAGCGTTGTTATTTGTAGAAAAATACTTCAAATAAAAGAGACGTACAATTAAAGGTGTATTAACAATAAATCTGTGGCAACACATTAAAACAACTTTACCCTAATATAAACTACAGTTAAATAACATATCTACACAAAAAAAATCCGCCGCTAATCTCATTTATTTTTTAAAGTCCAGTTAATATTGTCAAAACATTCACAAATTCATTTTTAATTATTCGTATGGAATTTCGTAGTCTGCCATTCCCAATAGATTCCACCGGAAACTTCTTTTTCTTGTTTTCATTAATTTCTCTCTAGCGATTTTCCGATGTCAACTTTTTTAATTATATCATAGTTTGCCATGGTATGCGCATTGGAACAAAATGACTAACGGTGAACGATTTTTTCTACAATCTTTGTTTTAAATAAAAATCGCCAATGACTCGCCTTCGATCATTTTTTTTCATTATAGCCCGCCGGGCTATAATGAAACTTCAAACCAAATTATAACCTACAATTTAAACAGGCAATATGAAAAGTTTTTATTACAAATCGAAAATTTTTATATTGTTTAGTGAAAAATGAAATTTAATTTTGTGATATTTATATGGAAAGCACGGATATACACAAAATAAAACTCAAATGACATAACTAATAAACAAACAAAAAACTTTTGTTCTCCGCTTTCATATCAACACTAGATAATGTACGAGGACACATTTTTTTCGATACAATTTTTCTAACACTCATAATTTGAAAATTTTCGTTCGTGCATAAAGTTTTGTATGTACCACGAGCGTAACTTGCTTTTATGGCCTTTGACGTGTTTTTATCCCTCGGCTTACGCCTCGGGCTCAAAATCCCGCCGCAAAAGCCTCCTTACGCTCTTAATACATAAATAACTATAATAAATTAAACTACATATGTGCAGATTTTTTGTTAACACCCTTAATTACCTTAACCTTAATATTATTTTTTGGAAATTTATTACAATTATTAAAGAATATAAAATTCTCTATTCAGTACATTGAATATTTCTATTATATCTTCTATATTTAGAGATAGGGAGTTATAAATATATAAGATAATTCATTCAATCAAATAGCCCATTTTGGCATTTAGTATTTAGAATTTAGGTCTTCTTCACATAAATACAACTCTAAATGGCAAGAACAACAAAAATGAATTATACAATTCGATTAAATTTGATGCTTGAGAGTAAATGTTAATATTATATTTCATAAAATAGAAGCTAAAAAGCTATTCTTTGACAGTAAATTTGACGTTCTGTACAAATTATAGCAACGAACATGATTTGTTTAATAAGTGCGCGTCAACTTCAAGGCATAGTATGCTCCTGAAAAACCCTAAAATCTAATTCCTAAAATCCTAAATAATCACTAGATTTAGGGAATAAAATTTAGGAATAAGATATTAGGGTGATAAATTCCAATGACTAGTTTTAACCAATCATGATGCAAAACACTTGAAAATTCAACCAATGGGAACAGTATTATAATGATAAAACCCAGTTACCCCGATAATTTTCCGCTACCAAGTAAATAAACAGTTGTTATTGTTTATAACTGTCAGTGTGACAATATGTCAAGTTTCATTTTTCGTTGTCTTTGGAATTTATCTCACCAAATACCACACGACCTCTCAGATTTTCTCAGATAAACTTTTACTTTAAGCAAACTGACATTAGGTAAAACCGCTCCTCCTTCGGAGTCGGGATTTACCATGCAGTTTGCTTTCGTGTTTGTTGCTAAGCAAAAAAAATCGTGCAAAATGAAAATTTATCGGTAAAATCAGGAGGTCTTGTGATATTACTTCTGATAAAAGTGCAACATCGGACACAGTCTAAGAAACCCTTTGTTTTTTTTTTGTGTTGCAGGCGAACAGCTAGTGGTCGAGGTGACTTCGACAGAAGCTCCTTTCACGAGCACCGAAGCTCTGATTTGGGACTGGCAGGCTGTTGCACTTACGCTGGCCGTTTTCGCTTGCCTGCTCTTCTTCTTAGTAGCAGGACTCTACTCCATACACCAGGCCCGGCAGTGGAAGAGATTGAAAGATAATTTCGAAGCTGGTGAGTCCAATTGACCTCTACCTACCGTTAGTTTTGAAGTTGTTCAGCAACGGTTATTGAATAATAATTCACGGGATAAAATATGAACTCCAACTAAAATTTTAGATTGAAAATACTTTTCATTTCCGTTTTGTTACATAAGTATCGAATTTAAACATTTATGTAAGCTGTAAACTTAAGAATGTCAGATATTCTTCCAATTAATTAGCAAGATTGGCGGTATTTCTTATGGATATATGCATTTTACCTACAATTTTAAATATTTGATTAATAAAACAATAAGGTAGGTTAATGGTGCGATTCTGTAACTTTCTATAGCACTATAGAACTATAATTCTCAACAAAATCGCAACAATTTTTGTTTAATAACACATTTATTATGATGCGTTTTTGTTGAGAGTTACAGTTTTAAAGTGCTATAGAAAGTTGCAGAATCGCACACTAAATGTACTTCCCAGAAAAAGCTTTCAGAATGTCACACAACACTTTACAATAGAAAAAAATTCTGTTGTGGCCAGCACAATACCTCTCGCCATTTTTATAACAAGAACTTTACCTAAATATTGTTTTTATTGTATTTAACTTGTCTTCTGCACACATACAATTCTTATTATATTTATTTTCATTATATGAGGAAGTTTCTAAATGTAAGAGATTCTTCCAATTTATTAACAAGACTGGCGGAATTTCTGATGGATATAGGTATGCATTTTACCTATAATTTTAAATATATAATTAATAAAACAATAAGAAAGATTAAATGTACTTCCCAGAAAAAGCTTTCAGATTGTAACTAAAACTGTTGATTTTTGACACTGACATCTGTCATTTACAAACTATGTTATAAACATTTGAATTTGTCAACTGGTTTCCTTAGTTCGTTAGCCTCTGCGTTTAGATTATTCTATATATTACAGTGCCTTTATCTCTAATTCTTTACAAGATGTAATAAAAATTTTAAATGTATCAGATGTAGAATTTCATGTTCTTCAATAATCATAATAATAATAATAACAGAAATTTTCAAAAAATAATATTTTTTTAAAGAAACTATTACTTTCGGTTGTCCAATTGTTACCAAAATCTAATCAGCTCATCCCAGGAATGCCAGATGGAGGAAACTGCAGTTAAATTATTAAAATATCTTTCAGAACTCATATTTTTTAAATCTTATAGTATTTGAGAAACCGTGGCTCCAACATCCACACACACAAACACACATCCACACACACACACAAACACACATCCACACACACACACACACACAAACACACATCCACACATACACACACACACACACACACATACACACACAGACATCATCGTAAAAATGTTAAATTCGGATTATAGGGACCTTAAAACGTGCTTATCCACTAAAATCTCGATAAGCGATTTTTAGCATGATTCCAATACCTCTCAGCGAGAGGTAATAGTAATTTACGTAACAAGACCTGAAAATGATACTTTACTGGGTGAGCAAGCATATTCCAGAGCGAGCCGTAGACGAGCTTTGGAAGCTTGTGAGCCCAGTATAGACACTTTCAGGTCTTGTTGGGTACAATATTTTTTTTGCGATCCTGAAAAAAGAATAAAAAATCTGTTGTGGCCAGCACAAGACCTTCCGTCAATTCCACGTATTTTGTACAAATCCCATACCAAAAGGTCCTTGGAACAGATTCTATATAATATCATGTAAAAACACATACTATTACTTACAAATTCCATACCAAAAGTTCATTTGAAAAGGTTCTATAAATCCAATAAAATTATAACATAAACTACACTAAGTAATGTCCTTCCATCTTCTCTTTGGCCTTTCTCTGCATGTCACTTGCGAGCAACACTATGACATACCAATTTTAGATCCTATACTTTTTTTCCATATTTGGTTTTGCACTTGCAACTGACATCTGTCAATTAATTTTTTTTGAATAATTATGTCAGCTGTTTCCATGATAAATGGCAAAGCTGACTAATTTTTGAAAATTAATTTCTTTATAATGCTTTAACTCTACATCTATTGAATATGAAGGAAAATGAATAATCAAACCATATAGAGAAGAGTATTTTCTTTAATAAATATAATAACAAAATGTCAAAAAATAATTTTTAACTGCGTTTTTCTAAGAAAAACTGTTAAAAACTTCAAAAAAGGGTACTTTCGGTGGATCAATTATAACCAAAATCTAATCAACTCTTCATATGGATGTACAGAAGAGGAATACGAAAGAATTATAATTTTTAGAATTGTAGTATTGGAGTTATCGTCGGAGAAAAAATTGTCACACACGGACACACATACACACACACGCACACACACACACACACGGACACACACACACACACATACATACAGACATCATCTTAAAAATAGTAAATTCGTATTGTAGGGACCCTAAAACGTGCTTATTCATTAAAAACTCACCACCGAATTTTTTGACCAAAGACAATACCTTCCTTACCTAAAGGTGACGGAAGGTAAAAAGTATTATTTTATTTTTTACTGCGAGCAAGTAAGAAATAAATAAACAACTGATCTCCATGGAAACATTTAGCTTTACCGGTCCCGGGATCGGTAAAGTACTTTCCGATCCCTTATAGACAACTTTCTGAGCTAGCTCAGCAAAGAAGGACTTTCCGGTCTAAATAGTGATCAGAAAGAGCTCATTTTTTGGGCGATCGCGAAAAAATATATATTATTCCACCAAATTAGCGTTTTTCTCCAAATGTCTAATGATAGGAAGCGTTATAGCACCTTTGTTTATTGAGATTTCTCGTGTTGGAATCAAGAATTGATACACCACTCTGCATATCAAAACAGCAAACTTTTTTCGTGATTTAATAAACATTTTCGCTTCCTCCATGGAAGTCCTTAATGCCAACATCATAATTCTTCTTCGGGAAACACATTCTCCACATTTTACTCTATTCTGATCGAGCATCAGTTGCATATGAGGCCTTGAGTTATCCGGCTGTAAATCTCCATGATTTAGCACTAATCTTGCAATGAACAAGAAGTTTGCACGCGATTCGGGAAACCGCGTACAACTCAGGTTAGTATTATTTACAAACACGGATGTTGACGGTTTTAATGCCAACTTCCTGTACCCGAAATGCGACGACTAACGTCCTGGAAGTTACGGAGAATGGCAACAGAATGGAGAGGAATTTTGGGGGACGACAGAAGGATGTAACAAAAAGTGTAACAGGTTTTTTACTATAGCGAGTACGATAGCTTAAAATAGTGAATAGGATTCGTATACATTTGGTAGATCAAAATTGGATAATGATATGTAAGCTGTATTATTTTTGGAATATTTTTTCTCAGCTCATTTTTAAATGACTTGGGATGAACTGAACTGAGATGTATATGAAAAAAATCTGATGCGGCCAGCACATTACCTTCTATCAATTCTATATATTTTATGTAATTACTAAGGGTTTCATAGCCGGCATTTATCATAGGCTGGATCTTTTTCCGGTTTCTGGGCCATGGTCTTTTAGGTATAACACCTAACGTTTCGCCCAACAATGTGTTAGGCATCATCAGAGGTTTTCTGAATGTTTACATTCAAAAATTATCTTTCACTAGAAAAGTGACAGATTTTAATGTCAATATTTGATGTATTTTTGACAAATTGATCTTAGATGGTTTTGACTGGAAATTTTAATGATCGATATTTTTATTTTTCAAAAGTTTTGAAATCTTTAGCTGTTGTACAAATCCCATACCAAAAAGTTCCTTAGAAAAGATTCTATATATCCAAGAAAATTTGAACACGAACATATACCACACAGAAAAAGAACCTTCTAAATTGTAGTTAAATTAACTAAACAAATTCTTTAATTTTCAGCCTTCTAATATGATTTATTAAATTATCTAAGTTCTATATAAATATATCATCACGGCATATTACCCATTTCTGGGTGTGCCAATCTGCTTTATCGCAGATCCCGACAGACGCCAAATATTTACAATTTTAAATGGCACAAAAGTGACCCCTGTGGTGCACTCTCCACACCAGCTATGAGTGCCCGTGAGGTGACGCCTGGTAAGCGCCCACACGGTAAAATATATCGTCATCATTACCGATGTCTATAAGTGTTGTAGATACTGGCACACCCAGAAATGGGTAATATGCCGTGATGATATATTTATTTATTTATTTATTTATCTAAGTTCTAAGTTAATTTAGTTCAATTTTCTAAATTTGTAATATCTATCTTTTATTTTTGATACGTTTTTCTCAATTACCAATAGTTTAGAAGTTAAAAAGTTCCATTTAACCGACATCGTATCTCTTATAGTTCTCGAGATCCCAATGGTGGCACTTCTAAATGGGACACTCTGTATACATACAGACATCATCGTAATACTGCAGTAATATCGTATTCTAAGGACCGTAAACGTGCTTATTCATTAAAAATTCACCACCGAATTTGTTGACCAAAGACAATACTTTCCTTACCTAAAGGTGACGCAAGGTACTGTGATTTTGATCAAAAATAATACAGCTACAGTAACAAAAATCATATCGAAAACTTTCATTCATAATAAAATATGTATTATTTATCAAATATGTAATGAATAATAATGTGTACGTGCAAATTATAAAACCGCAATAATTACTAACCACAGAATTTAATTAATATATATCCAATACCGTGCATATTATTGTCAAATCACAAATCTGTCATAAATTTTGTTAATTATGAAAATTTACATTTGATTTCGAAATTTTAAAATTATTATATTTACCGATGTTCGCATTTAATTGGACACCCAATCACTATAAATCAATGTTAAATATAACTAGTCACACCTTCAAATAGATAATTTAATGAATAAACAAAGTCGAAAAATCTTGTTAGTTCTGCCCCTATCTCATTACGAACGTGTAGCCCATAAATCTTTTTTTTATGAATATTTTGGAAAGCCACGTGTCTAAAAAGTTAGAGTATGATGTTTAGTAATTACAAGTCAAAAATGTCATGTTTCTTGACGTAAGTGCGTTTGTTTGTATGATAAAACGCTAAGAGAAAACTTGAGCCTCAAAGTGACGTTTTGATGTATGGTTGAAATAGTTAAACGATGTTTTTCTCTTCTAATAAAAATATATTTATGGAAGATAAAAATGAATGATTTCCTCTCTCAAAATAGACAACTATTTTCGTATTTTTCAACAAAGTTATTGTTTCTAAAACTAACCTTTACTTTGAAAAATAAATATTCTTGGTTCTGAGAAATATAAACCGAAAATGTGTGACGTCAACTTTTCAGAAGAGAGGAAATAAACAATTGGATTGACAATATTACTCAATACCCTACTTTAAATTTGGCACTTAATACTAATAACTCGTATGATTTTTATGTCTCGTTCTATTTAAGATGTAAACTAATTTATGTAAAACTGCGCACAGATTTTTGGAAATAGGTTTTGCGTAAATAAGATTATAATTTTGGATTCAGGAATAACATCATTTAATTTATTATTTGATCTGGAATATTATCAAAACATTCTTGCTTGTCAAGTTTAAAAACAAATATTCCATGTTTTGGAAGAAGGTGAAGATACGAACATGTGTTATTGTGCATACTTCTAATATTAGGTGGAGATAAAAATTCATTGTCACGAATATTTATTTTATTATTTATTTATTTATAAATGGCAATTAATAGATGTTTATTATTAGGTGTACGTTTCAAAGAAATATAAATAAATAAATATGAAGAAAAATAAACAAGTAAACAAATTAATAATAAATACAGACTCTACCGGTTTTAACCGTGATAATTGGATAATTAATCGACTAATTGAAAAACAAAATCTGTTGTATCCAGCACAAGACCTCTCGCCATTTCCATATTAGGCTATATAAGTTTTGTATTGCACTTCGCTTTCGAACCGTCGTTTTATAACAAAAAATTACAGAACTTTACTCAAATATTGTTTATTATTGTATTTAACATGTCTTCTGCACACATATAATTCTAATTATATCTATTTTTCATTGTATGAGGAAGTTTCTAAATGTCAGAGATTCTTCCAATTCATTAACCAGATTGGCGGTATTTCTGAAGGATATATGCATTTTACCACAATTTTACCTATAATTTTAATTAATAATACAATAAGAAAAGTTAAATATACTTCCCAGAAAAAGCTATCAGAATGTCACTAAAACTGTTGATATTTGACAATGACATGTGTCATGTTATAAACATTGGAATTTGTCAACTGGTTTCCATAGTGCTTTGGCCTCTGCGATTAGTTTACTCTATAAATTATAGTGCCTTTATCTCTAAATCTATACAAGATATAATACAAATTTTAAGTGTATTAGATGAAGAATTTTATGTTCTTCAATATTTAATAAAAAGAACTCCCAAAAAATTATATTTAGAAGAATTTTTTTAAGAAACTATTACTTTCGGTTGTTCAATTGTTACCAAAACCTTTTCAGCTCTTTCCAGGAATGTCAGATTGAAGAAACTGTAGTTAAATATTTTTTAAGTCTTATAGTTTTTGAGGAATCGTCCCTCCAACATCCATACATACATATACACACACACACAGACACACACACACACACACACACACAAACATCCACACACACACCCAGACATCATTTTAAAAATGTTATAATCGGATTCTAGGGACTATAAATCGTGCTTATTCAATAAAATCTGGATATGCGAATTTTAGCATGAATCCAATACCTCTCTTAGCGAGAGCGACTATTTTGTAATGTCTCGACATACTCTTGGTAGTCTTGGTTGGTGAATGTAAATGGCATTTTGAGAATATAAAAAAAAAAACAGAATATAAATTGTACGTCTATGTAAAAAAAAAACATTTCACGTCAGATTGACAATCAATATTTTTTCCAGAGTACACATTGATTTTTGCTTTTCTATAAAGTTTTGAACTATGACGTGATTGGTCAGTTTTAAAGGCCTCTAGTTCTTGTAGAAAGTATGTTAAACAAAAATTATTGCCAGATTTACTATCTTTGGGGTTAGTTCTACCATGGGTTAAGCGTTGATCACGTACTTACATAACACCCTGCATATTAATTGGTTAATAGCAATAGAAAATAATATTTCAGAAAAAGAACTTATTTATTTTCTAGATAACAAACCTAGCTTTTTATCCATTAGTAAAATCATTTCCGAAAGTAACCCCAGGGTATGGTAATATGGGGTGACTAACCGCCCTCCCTATTTAGTTTCCTTGGCTACGCCACTGCACGTGTTCGTGTCCAGAGACCACAATACACCAAATAACGCGTAAATCAATTCAGAGTCGTGTACTCGACTCCTTGAAATAGCCAAGCGACGGCAAGTCCATCGCTAGGAATAACCAGACATCAGACTGCCTTTGCGTCGAGTTCAGACCGTGGCAAGGACATGTGGGATGTAGGCACATTGTTCCAGCCTCCCATTGTGTAAGAATTTTAAATGGGGAGAATGTCATGTGGTTTTGTTTTTGTTTTATTCATTAGCTACTTGAGGTTTAAATGCTGCTACTGCTGTGCCATTGGGACCACTTAATTTTGAACGTAGACTTTGTTTTTTCCGACAAAGTGACGGTTCATGTTGTTTTATTAGCACAGTGATAAATGTACTGAGTTTCATGTGGTACAATACCTTTATTCATTGTACTTTAACAATTAATCATAAAAAAATTATTGTCTTGTTCTACTATAAAGAAAAATTAGTTGCACGCTTTAAACTCACAGAATAGCCCTAAGAACATAATTTTCATTAAAAAAATCTGATGTGGCCAACACATGACCTCCCGCCAATTCCATGTTTAAAATAGCAGTGAGCTTTAAGTAAAGTATCATTACCGGTTAATCGTTTGTAAATAAAATCGAATTTGTTGTCCAATAAATAGAAAAGTCTGTAATACGAAATTTTGGATTGTTTTATTGTTCTTCCTCAAAAATTTGTTAGAGCTCCAAATTAAGTACTACATCCGATTTATCATATATGGTTAAAATCTAATATGTTGTTTCAAATTATATATGAGTTTTAAATATAAAATTTGAGAAGTTTTGGATCATATTTTAATAGGCTTTAAGGAAAAATCGTCACACACGTACATTCTTATAAAAATCAGCATTATCTTCTAGGTGCTCTAAAACGCAATCTTTGTAAATTCTTCGCCGTACATAATCCATTTCGTAAATGTGTAGTTGTAAATTAATATTAATTTATAATGCTGCAAAAATAGCAATTAGCAAATTTAAATCAGATCATCCTGTTCATCTAACATTTATGTATGATGGAAAATATATTATTTTTACAAACCTTAATAAAATATTTTACTATTATATTCTCGTTAACACGGTTTCATTATTAATTTTTATATAATTGCTGCCCCTGTTCCTGCCTGTCAGTGACATTTGTTTAAATATGTCAAACCTGTCATTAAAATTATGATTTTGTTTGACGCATAGGCTAGGTGATGGAAATAAATTATATTATATATTCATATTTAATGTTATTATCGTAGAATTGAAGATTAAACCATTATATTCCATTTTAATTAGTAAAAGTTGCTAAAAAATTATATTCAATGAATTTTTTACAAGAAAAACTGTTAAAAGCTTGTATAAATGATACTTCCGGTAATCCGATATACACTAAAAACTAATGAGCTCTTCCCATATAAGTATAGAATGGGTATACAAAATTTCAAAATTTTCTGATTGATAGTATTTGAGTAATCGCGTCCACATGATCCACACACACAGACACACACACACACACACAGACACACACACACACACAGACACACACACACATACATACACACACAGACACACACACACAGACACACACACATACATACCTACAGACATCATTGTAAAAATGTTAAAATTGGATTCTGGGGATATCAAAACGTGCTTATTCACTAAAATCTCTATATGCTATTTTTAGCACGATCCCTATACCTCTCTTACCTAGGGTAGCGGGAGGTAAAAAATAACCACTGAAAATATTTTTAATTCAAAATAATATATTCGGTTATTCCCTTATATCTAAATCCTAAATTTATATGCCCTAAACAACATCGTTATTTAGGATTTTAGGAATTAGATTTTAGGGTTTTGTAGGAGCACACTATGCCTTGAAGTTGACGCTCAATAACTAAGCAAATCATGTTCGTTGCTATAATTTGTGCAAAAATCTCAAATTTACTGTCAAACAATAACTTCTTAGCTTCTATTTTATTAACATTTAATTTGAAGCATCAAATTAAATCGAATTGTATAATTCATTTTGTTGTTCTAAAGTGTTGCCATACAAACCGGTATCTGGATCAATTCTCGGTTTTAGAACCAAAGCAGTCCGAATCCCGATTTTGGAATCACCTAATCAGTTTTCGGACAATCGGCCTAATTCACTAAGCAAAGTTAGTAAAATTAACAACCATTTTTAGTTATTAAATTGAAAGTCATTTGCTAAGTTCAAACCCAGTTCACTAATATGTACTCTAAAAATGCGTGCACTTACGTAACATTCTCTTTACAATCAAATAATATTCCTACCAAGTTTATATCCCTACCCATTTTTGAATTATTGCCCCTAAAGTCAATATACCCCATATTTAGATAAAAGCTTCAAAATTTTCAAAAATCTAATTTTTATGTATCTAGATACTTCTCAGTGCGCTGATTCCAAATTTTGAAACCGCAGGTCAATATCACTTTTCGTTCACGAGATATTTAGATTCAAAGTTTTGCTGAAAACTGCCCATTTTTGGGTAATAACCCAAAAATGGGTCGAGATACGAATTTTGCGATTCTACGGGCAAAATTACATAAGTGCACCAATTTTCAGAATTTTTGAACACCGCATACAATCTCTAAAGCAAAATAACTGAAAATTGCCAAAAATCGCAAAAATCTAAGGGGTACCCCTTACGATTTTTTCCGATTTTGGCCATTTTTAGGGGTTTTCAAACTTTTATTCATAAAAAATGAACCGGTTGGACAAAAATTATGAAAATTGCTATACTTATGTATTTTTGCCCGTAGAATCGAATGGTGTTGTCGCCAAATTCATATCTCGACCTATTTTTGGGTTAATGCCCAAAAATGGGCAGTTTTGAGCAAAACTTTGAATCTAAATATCTCGGGAACGGAATGAGATAGCGACCTGCGGTTTTAAAATTTGGAATCAGCGCATTGAGAAGTATCTAAATATATAAAAATTAGATTTTTGAAAATTTTGAAGTTTTTATCTAAATATGGGGTATATTGACTTTTGGGGCAATCATTCAAAAATGGGTAGAAATATAAACTTGACAGTAATATTATTTGATTGTAAAGAGAATGTTACGCAAGTATACGCATTTTTAGAGTATTTGAACAACTGTGTGAATTTTTAGAAATAAAAGTATTGAAATAAAAATGGATAAATGCTATAAAAAAGTTCCAATAAAATTATAACACGAACACATACTATTTTTTACAAATTCCATACCAAAAGTTCCTTTGAAAATATTCTATAAATCCAATAAAATTATAACATAACCATATACTATGTAAATTGCACTTGACAATTCCTTTTTTCTTCTTCAGCTTTCTCTAATTTTATTAGGGGTCACTGTTTCTTACTCTTCTCTTTCACTCATTCCTGTCCAACGCATCTTCTTCACACAGTTCTTCCTCTCTCAAGTCTTCTGCGTACAGTCCTTCCATCTTCTCTTTCGCTTTCCTCGTACTTCCGACATTCTGATCCTACACTTCCCATGTTTGATTTTCACTTGGCACAGACCATGTAAGATAAAAAAATATAATTAAATTATAGTTTTCATGTTAGACAACTGCATCTTACAGAATGCAAGTTTTTTTTTATTTAAATATTACGGATTTATACATATATGTTTTATGTTAATATCTCTAAATTAATAAAAACGGAATTATCACTTGTTAACAACTTCAATGCTATATTAAACAACTATTGCTCATAACGACCGTTTTTAACGATATCTTTACTCATATATTTACTGAATACGATTTCATTTGAGTGGCAGTTGTTATAAGAGTTGCTAAATACTGTTACTAACAGCTCATAAGTTTCCATTGTTTCTATGATATTTATTCCTATTTGTGTTTTGGGAAATACGAGTATATTTATTTTACATTTGTAGGCGGATAAAATTTCTGTCCAACCGTAAAGTTTTAAATTTTCCAACTGTAAAATTCTTTGTATCCCACTGTGATTGCCTTTTCAAGAAACTTTACTCGTCGTGTTGTAGCAGTTGAAATAACTATCCGGTAAATTTGGTTTCTAATTTTGTAAGCCGTCTCCAGATGTTCATATTTTTCAAAATGTCTCGTCTTATAATTTTCTATATGTAAATTTTAAAAATTCGGCCTGTTGCCAGCACACGTTGGCTAAATTTAAAGTTTGTCGTTTTGTTCAACACATTTCCATACACCTGTGGCTCACGACAAACTATAAAAAACGAGAAGAAACTTTTCACGATGTTCAATCGGGATTATTATTCCCAGCAGGGCTTCACATGTTGGATGGTATTAATTTCTGGGGTCAAAATAATTTGCTAATAGTCAGATACCTTAGGGCTGGTTTATAATGAATTTATATTTAGAAATTTTGATTTAAATTTTACAATTTTCTCTCTGGTTTACGTTTGATTTTGGATCTGGCCAATCAGTATCGATCACGTGACTGTTTAGATTTTAGGTTACAATTTTATTTTCATAGCCATGAATTTGTTAGACGGTAATGAACAAGAAGATTTTTTAATAATATCGGGAATGTTTTTTACTATTGTTGATTTGTCTACTAAAGAAATAGAACAAACACGAACTTAAAATATCTGATGTGGACACCACATGACTTTCTTATACGCTTTTTAATCTATACATATTTTGTTAATAATTAAAATTTGTATTATAGCAGACCCAATCATAAAATTGCACGTATTTGACATAATTTGGCATTGACACTAAATTCTTCTTTTCGTTATTCTTTGTCTTAATTCATAGCAAACTTAATTACAGAAACCAAAAAGTACATAATTTTTAAATTTACATATCTCGCTTATACAAAGATATAATTTAATTATACTTGATGATTTTGACGCAGAATTCAATTCTCTAAAACTTTTATTTGAAGCATTTATTTCTAAAATCAAAATAACACAATTTTTACAATTGATAACAGCTTCAAGTAAAGTACCACTTCCGGTTAGACTATTTTAACCAAAATGTATTATGTTATTCCCATTGTTATAAAAGTATTATATACCAAATTTTAAAAGTTTTGGATTATATTTTAATACAGTTTTTCATTCAAATCTATTATAGGCTTCAAGTAAAGTACCACTTCCGGGTAGACCATTTTAACTAAAATCTATTATGTTATTCCCATTGATATAAAAGTCTTGTATACCAAATTTGAAAAGTTTTGGATTATATTTTAATATAGTTTTGCATTAAAATCTACTATACGCTTCAAGTAAAGTACCACTTCCAAAAGTTAGGTAATGACCAAAAAGGGAGGTGCACAACTAGATGTTATAACAGTCATAAATACAAAATTTTAACTTTCTACGGCTTCCCGTTTTTCAGTTATGCGAGATACGTACAGACGTCACAACGAAATTAGTCAAAATGGATTCAGGGATGGTCAAAATGGATATTTCCGTTAAAATCTGGAAACCGAAAATTTCGCGATTACAATACTTCCTTAACAAGGAAGTAAAAATCTGATGTGCCCAGCACAAAACTAGGAATGACGATGGGTACCCGGGTACTCGGAACCTACCCGATAATAATGTATCCGGGTATAATATTTCTTACCCGATTACCCGAAATATACCTGCTGCCCGTTAATTACCCGATATCCTTTAATTACCCGAACAGTTTTCAGCTGCCGCAAAGATTGTATCTAAAAGAAGAGCTTTTTATTACCATACCTTAGGTAATTAATATAATTTATGTTAAGTTTTTTATAGAGATATAATATATTATTTATTTGTATTACTTTTTATTTGATAAATATATCTAAACAATAATTATGAATTTTATTAAAAAGTAAACTGCTAATATAAGAGTAACTAGTAATTAACAAATTAACAAATTATGTATATGTACTTAAAGGATAATAGGTAATTAAAGGGTACCGGGTAATTAACGGGTAAAGGGTACTATCCGGGTAGTTGTTTCGGGTACTCGGGTACCAAAATTATCGGAATTCGTCATTCCTACTCAAAACCTCCCGTCAATTCTATAATAGCAATGAGCTTTAAGTAAAGTATCACTTCCGGTTGATCGTTTGTAAATAAAATCTAATTTGTTGTTCAAATAAAAAGAAAAGTCTGTAATACAAAATTTTGGTTTAAACCAGGCTTTAGTTGATGACAAAAATTCCTTACCATTCAAAGAATAAATTGTATTTTCCTACAAAAGCATATTTTTATCTCCTTTAGCGCATCTGCACATGTATGGTAATGTTTGCTACCTGTTTCCATCTTTAAGTACATTCCTTTTCAACCCCCCGAAAACCAGCGGAACCAGCCGAAGTTGGCCAAGCGCAGCGAAGTGATGGATGGTCCCACCCTTTGTGTTATTTAGACTTTTATGTACTTATATTTTATTTTATCTTTCTTCGAGATGTTTAGTTTCGACAAACTACCTCTCACATCCGCGTGATTTATGGACTCATGATTTTCGTTTTACTGGAATGGAATTTGAGATACTGGAAGTTTATGTTTTACTATTTTCACGTTACATTAATTTTTTGTTTTGCAGTGTGTAATGGAAAGATAATAGGATTCTTTTATAATTTTTCTTCTCAGATATAATTGGCAATGAGGTCAAGCAAAAAAAAGACATAAGACCTGTTTAACTATGAATTCCTCAATCTGACACTCCTGGGAAGAGCTGAATAGGTTTTGGTAACAATTGACAATCGGAAGTAGTAGTTTTTAAAAGAAATTCTTCCAAATATTAATTTTTGAAAATTTTTGATATTACAAATTTTGAAAAACAAAATTCTACACCTGATACATTTAAATTTTTTATTATATATCCTATAAATTTAGAGATAAAGACGGTATAATATATAGAATATCGAGATATAACAAGTCGAGTAAGCGAAACTGCACTAAGGAAACCAGTTGACAAATTCAAATGTTTATAACATAATTTGTAAATGACAGATTTCAGTGTCAAAAATCAACAGTTTTAGTGACATTTTGATAGCTTTTTCTGGGAAATACATTAATCTTTCTTATTGTTTTATTAATTAAATATTTGAAATTATAGGTAATATGCATATATCAATCAGAAATACCGCCAATCTGGTTAATGAATTGGAAGAATCTGTGACATTTAGAAACTTTCTCATACAATGAAAAATAGATATAATTTGAATTATATGTGTGCAGAAGACATGTTAAATACAATAAAAAACAATATTTGGGTAAAGTTCTGTAATATTTTGTTAAAATACTTATATAGCCTAATATGGAAACGGCGAGAGGTCTTGTGATGGCCACAACAGATTTTTTTCTATTTAAATCGAATTTACCGTTCAGTATGATTAAATTATTTTTTACCTCTCGCTAAGAGAGGTATTGGAATTATGCTAAAAATCGCATATACAGATTTTAGTGGATAAGCTCCCTATAATCCGATTACAACATTTTTACGATAGAGTCCTCGTGTGTGTGTGTATGTGTGTATGTGTATGTGTGTGTGTATGTGTGTGTGTGTGTGTGTGTATGTTGGAACCACAGTTTCTCAAATACTATAAGACTTAAAAAATTTTCAACTGCAGTTTCCTCAATCTGACATACCTGGGAAGAGCTGATTAGATTTTGGTAACTATTGGACAACCGGAAGTAATAGTTTCTTTAAAAATCTTAAAGAATCTCGAACATTAGAAGAATAAGAGTGAATAGAATGAATTAAAAAATATAAAAATATATAAAGAAGATATTTGTTTTGTGTGTATCAGAAATACTTATATAGCCTAATATGGAAATGGCGAGAGGTCTTGTGCTGGCCACAACAGATTTTTTTTATGAAAGTCCACCTCTGTGTATAGCAGTGACAGCATTCACTGTCTTATTTATGAGGAGTGGAAATTTGGGTTTCGTCATTTTAAACGAGAGGAATTCCAAATGTTTATGGCGATCTTTGAGTTTCGATAAGACATAGACTGTGTCCGATGTTGCATTTTGACAATTAGAATTTAGGATTTAGGTCTTCTTCACATAAATAAAACTCCGAATGCACACTAATTACATCCATTGGTTTGTACGACAACACTGTAGAACAACAGAAATGAATTATACAATTCGATTTAATGTTAATATTATATTTCATAAAATAGAAGCTAAGAAGCTACTCTTTGACAGTAAATTTGACGTTTTGCGTAAATTATAGCAACGATCATGATTTGGTTAATTAATGCGCGTCAACTTCAAGGCATAGTATGCTCCTGCAAAACCCTAAAATCTAATTCCTAAAATCCTAAATGATCACTAGATTTAGGGCATATAAATTTAGGATTTAGATATTAGGGTGATAAAAATGCAACATCGGACACAGCCAGAGTATACGCCATTCAGTGATTATAATACAGATAGGTATGATAAAAAAATTGTGTTTGATTATTTCGATTCATTCCTTTGAACAACAAAAGATATCAATTGCGTTTTATTGTATTGCATTGCAGCTATCATAAAATATATCCGAAAAACACATGTGTAAAATAGCTAAACGGTAGTAATAAATAAATAAATGTCAAATTGATTTAAATTTGTGCCGAAACCAATGCGCAATGAGTAAGCACAACATCCGTGTAATAAACGTTTATTTATGAAATGGAAATGAGCTCATATTCAGTTCCCGTGTAAACTGCATATCCGATATCTTTCATTTTAATTTTAAATGTACTACTATTTTCGTCCTGATTATGTAAAACACTTTTCTACGTGATATATTTCTCATTAACTTTAATTACGGGTTGTAATTAAAATTTAATCAGGGTTGAAATTCTAATTCCACACTTTCTGATACAGTGGATGCTGGGAATTTAATTCTGACCCCACTCTTAACCAGATTAGACTATTAGTGCACTCAGTTGTGCTTTATGAACTCATTTAGAACTCCAGTAAATACTCTATAAAAGTTTCAATTAAAAAAACAGACACACACCACCATTAAAGTAAATTCTTTATTTGCTTTATCCGATTAACGACCGGTTCTGAATATATTTGTTTTAAAAGGATTTTTTTCAGAACTAGGGTGTGTTGTTTCACTGAATATTTGAGTAGAGAAAACCAAAACAATTAATCCCATGGTATTTCTTACCTTTTTGTTGTGTATCGAGCTATGAGAAAAAATAAAAATCTGATGTGGTCAACACAATACCTCCCGCTATATAATTTTTATTAATTTAAATACATACCTACATATTTACTAATCCAGCAAACTATATTAAGTTCCTTTGAATATATCTATTGCTTTACATGATCTATTTCGTTAATGTGTAGATGTAAACTGATATTGGAACATAGAAATAGTTATTTTCGTAACAAGTTATGAAAAATACGAAATATCATGCGAGTGTAAATTGACGCACGACGCGTAGCGGAGTGCAAGTCAATACACACGAGCTTTTTACAAAACTGAAATTTAGGTTCAAACGTACATACAACTGACAAATGAATAATGTATATATATATATATATATATATATATATATATATATATATATATATATATATATAGCTAGAAAATAATGACAGTAACCTAGCAACCGTGTCAACTATTACGATATGAAATATATCGTAACACTAATGTCATAAGTTCAACTTTCAGTGTTAGGATACTACGTTGATATGTCATACTTATCACAATGGTCGTCTAAAAATATATTATTTTTACAAACCTTATTTCAGTAGTATCAATACAATCCCCTTAACACGGTTTCATAATTAATTTTAATGTAATTACTTCCTGAAAGTGACATTTGTTTAAATATGACAAAATTGTTATTAAAATATTATGTTTGTGTTTGACGCATAGGCAAGATGATGTCCAAATTAATTATTTTTAAATTTTATATTTAAAGTTATTTACCAAATACTATCGTAGAATTGAAGATTGTATCATTATATTCAATTTTTATTAGTAAAAATTGCTGTAAAATTATATTCAATGAATTTTTTTACAAGAAAAACTGTTAAAAGCTTGTATAAGTGATACTTCCGGTTTTGATTGTTAATAAACATATGCTGTACTATGCTAGATTTATCGGGATTCTAAATGATAGAAATGTTCTTTATACCATCATATATATAGTATCAATTTGTCTTTTAGTTTGTCCGATGTAAACTTTATTACAATCTTTACACTCGGTTTTAGAAATGCCGATTTTTTTATTATCTGTTATTATATATATATATATATATATATATATATATATATATATATATATATATATATATATATAGCCGTGTGCCTGAGTGTCTCGTCGCGAACCTGGGAAACCGGGTTCGATCCCGGCCGACGCCAAATATTTCCAATTTTAAATGGCCCAGAAGTGACTTCTGTGATGCATTCTCCACACCAGCTATGAGTGCCCGTGAGGTGACGCCTGGTAAGCGCCCACACGGTAAAATATATCGTCATCATTACCGATGTCTACATATGTTGTAGATACTGGCACACCCAGTAATGGGTATTATATATATATCACAATGTCGAACATCAGTTTCGAACAAAATATCCGATTCAAAACTTTTTATTGGTACACTGATAGATCAAATTTTATAAGCAGTTTGCAAAATTTCATACTTTTGAAATCGAATTTTGCTTCCTTATATGTTGTTAAATTAGAATAACATAGTATTTTCTTAAGAGAAAAGAAAACAAAGATTCCAATTTTGAAATAAAATATGAGAAAAGGAATTTGTGTCTCTTGGGAAATTACCGAAGAAAACACCATAGCTTGCGTAGAGACCTGAGCCAATATTAAATGATTAAATAATCTATCCTCACCCATTTCTGTGTGTGCCAATATGTGCATGTTTAGTAATAAGTAGATGAAGATTCACCTGGCTACAGTATAATTAATTTGGGTGCATTTGCATTCCATCCAAATAAACGAATTTGCATTTCCTTTTCGGAAAAAATGTCCTCTCTCTCAAGGCAATGAGATATAGAAAATGTAGTCACGTCTAAATATTATTTCGTTACTGATTTAAGTCTCTATGGTCTGAATGTGCAATGAGTAAGTTATTTACCATTTGCACTTTGTCCACGTATTCGTTAATAGGCGATTAAAAAAGCGCTAGGGAGAAATTATTATCTCGACTACAATTAATGGTGAAATATTCACAAGACTGTGGTATCAAAACCCAAAGGATCGCAATGAACAGGTTAAATACCCTTATACTCAAGGCCGTATTCAAGGGGGGGGGGGGATTTGGGGGTTCAAACCCCCCCTGAAATGTAAAATAAAATACTAAAAAAATTAAAGAAGTCTAACCAAGATGTTAGCGCTATCACAGCACGCGTCCCAAACTGCGAGTATAACATTCCCAATTTCTTTTTACAATTAAATAAAGATATACGTAAAGGCCAAAATATTGTTTTATTTTAGGAAGTGTCTACTGTACTGTCCAGACAGAGCCGCAATAAAAATTTGTGAACTGTCGCACCTGAACGGAATCTAGCGGACAATTCTAGCGGCCACTTCTCGAATCTACCTAAAAACCACTGTCTACCAATTAAGAATTGTCAGTTAGGTATTGTTTTAGGTTTGGTTCACTAATTTTTTTTTTTTGCTGCTCTGTCTGGACAGTGCAGTAGATACCCCCTTTATTTTATTATTTCCCCGAGAATTGTATACCGGGCATTTTTTTAAAGGTGTACATAGAAGATTAAAATGGGAAATCAGTTTTTTTGCAAACTGTTGCGCCCCGTTTTGACTGACAACAGTAGTTGTGGTATCAGTAGAAAGATAAAAATTGTATCAAATGACAACAAATAAATGTAAATTATGTAATATTTTAGTCCCACAACTATGGTTATCAGTCAAAACAAGGATAACAGTCTGCACAAAACTGCTCATCCTTGAAAAATAATATAATTATATAACCAGAACCCCCTCCGAAATGAAATCCTGGATACGGGCCTGCTTATACTATAAAATCAAAAGAAAGAGTTTAGTGCAGTGTATCGCAAATTGCCTTAGGTTTGTCATAATACTTGCAACTCCCAAGGTTGGATTAAAGGAAAAATTTTAATACGAGGTGTGGCAATTATATAAATATAAATAAATAAATATATCATCACGGCATATTACCCATTTCTG
Source organism: Ophonus ardosiacus (assembly GCA_943142095.1). Taxonomy (NCBI): domain Eukaryota; kingdom Metazoa; phylum Arthropoda; class Insecta; order Coleoptera; family Carabidae; genus Ophonus; species Ophonus ardosiacus. Next base: position 50,959,751 of record OW964830.1, read on the forward strand.
GGTGTGCCAGTATCTACAACAAATGTAGACATCGGTAATGATGACAATATATTTTACCGTGTGGGCGCTTACCAGGCGTCACCTCACGGGCACTCATAGCTAGTGTGGAGAGTGCACCACAGGGATCACTTCTGTGCCATTTAAAATTGGAAATATTTGGCGTCTGTTGGGATCGAACCTGGTTCCCCCAGGTTCGCGACCAGACACTCAGGCACGCGGCCATGGGACCCCCATAACGAGTTTAATTTTTTTCCGGCTTCCCTGTAAATTTGGCAACATTGCAGGCTATGTCATATTAATGTGTCATCTTCCCTCCATTCACTGTTAAAATTTCAAGATAATTAGGCAAACCGTTTGGCAGTAGCCTTTGATTGAAGTTAACTACTTTCTCGAACTCCGCGGGAATGGGCTACTTGCATGGTACTGAAAATCTGATTTCTTATCACTATATACATAATGTTATGTTGAAAATATATATAAATATAAATTTTATTTTTAAAAAAATATTTGTTTTTTAGTAAATTAAGAAAGAAAATTTTCTGTGACGTCATTATATTGAACTGGAACTGTTTAAAAATGTAACGTAGAGATGGCATTGTGTGCGAGAAACTTTTAATTTGAATTTGACATTAGTTCATTTTTCTCTCTCTCTGGGCTCTCAAATATATTAATTACTTCACAAATAAACACATAGGTAGTTACATGTAACTTGAAATATCGATACCAAAAAGACAAGCTAAAATACTAACCTCCAAACTATTGTTGAAGCGTCAAACAGGAGATCTACATTACCCGTACAAACAAACGCTATGGCTTTACGAACATTCATTGGTGCGGCGTAATTCTACGTCATACATGGGGGGAATTCAAATATTCAAATTTCATTATTTTTTTTCTGGTAATTAATAAAAATTTTGTCAAAAGAAAAAATATGGGTAACAAGTTTTTACCTACTCTTCAAAAATATTAAATAAAAAAGTACGCAAGTAGCCTATTATGTTAGTGTCAATATGAAATTCTGTGTGAAACAAAAAATCCGCTACAGAAATATACAAATTGTTGAAGAATGTTTATGGTAATGAGGTCTATCTAGTACTCAAGTTTTCGAGCAGTTTAGAAGATTTAAAGAAGGAAGAAAAGCGATCAGAAACGATTAGTGCCTCGGCCGTACACTGACATTGTTTTTTTTGAAATGCTAGTGATTGTTCACATGGATTGGGTGCCTGAGGGGCATTTCGTTAACCAAGCATATTACAAGAAAGTTTTGATAACCCTTCATGCACGGGTGAGAAGAAAAAGGGCTGAAATGTGATGAATTCTCCATGAAGACAACGCGCCGAACAATACACCCTGTCCGGCAAGATCCTCTGGATTTCGATTAGACAGAGCATAAAATATTCAAGACTGTAGTAATTTGTAGTTTAAACTAGAAACTGCTGCATTATAGATTTTCTAGAATTGGAAATTTATTTTCTCCGGTCATAAAATTGAAACGCTTCGGAATACCAAACTGTTTTTATCTTTTTACGATTCTAATATGTTGTCTGTGGGAAAATATTACAGTTTTCAATAGTTTGGAATAGTAAATTGTACTGAAAATTGTATGCAAATATTGTAGTTTTACTACTTTTCTCTATGGGTGGTTATAATAAAATAGAATATGTTTAGAATATGTAATGCTTACTTGCGTTTACGATCCTTTAAATATGCACATATACTCATAAAATTAATGGTGAACAAGGAAACTGCAACTTCTCAATTTTTTTTATGACATGTCATAAATTTAACCCACACAGGTTATTAATTTGATACTATCATAGAAATTTATATGAACTCCTACATGAGGACATTGTATGTTCATTGAAAAGTATATTATTTTTATTAGGATTTAGGAAAAAATAATAAATTGTAAACAATAATAAATTTATTAATATATATTGTAAATTACATAATATGTTTTATCTTTGAGGTGACGTCTGGTAAATGTCCACACGGTATAAATATATCATCATTAATGATATCAGTGAAAAAAGCAATGGGTAATATGCCGTGATGATATATTTGATTTATTTATTTATATGTATTCTAAAAATCTGATGTGGACACCACATGACTTCCTTGTACGCCTGTTAAACTATACATATTTTGATAATAATTGAAATATGTATTATAACAGACCCAATCATAAAACTGCACGTATTTGACATACATTGACATTAATTTTTTAAATTTTTTGTTATTTTTTCTAATCCATAGCAAACTTAATTACAAAAACCAAAAAGTACATAATTTAAAAATTTAGATATCTCGCTTATAAAAAGACACAGAATTCAATTCTCTAAAACTTTTATTTAAAGCATTTAATTCTAAAATCAAAATAATACCATTTTTTTCAAGAAAAACTGATAACAGCTTCAAGTAAAGTATCATATCCGGTTATTTTGCTATTCCCATTAATATAAAAGTCATATACCAAATTTTAAAAGTTTTGGATCACATTTTAATATAGTTTTTCATTAAAATTTATTATAGGCTTCAAGTAAAGTACTACTTCCGGAAGTTATGTAATGACCAAAAAGGAAGGTGCACAACTAGATGTTATAACAGTCCTAAATACTCGTACAAAATATATATATATATATATATATATATATATATATATATATATATATCAAAAGCAAAAGAAATTAGGGTAATAGAAGTAGATGTACTTTTCCCCGACTAAAAATTCTGTAAAAATAAAAAACCCGTTGATGTCTGCACTTCTTGACTGCAAGAAATGCATAATTGATTCAATTATGAGTCAGGGCTTGGATCTAGTTAATATTACAAAAGGAACTGGTACAGTCGCTCCATAAATAACTTAGCGTGTTCTACTACATCTTGCATTACGGCCCATTTAGGGTAAAATGAAGCGAACAGATGTATTTAGACAAACGAGTTCTTCTGAGATCATTACACACCAGCAGATTCATATAAATGTAGCCATTTCGAAGGAATATTGCGCTTTGTGACCAAATTAGGACTAACCCCAAGGACGACTCCCTTACAAATAACATATCATACTTGCTTTCATTCTTATAATAGCAGGTATAACAAATAGTAATGCAGAAGCTTATTATAGATTTTAATGAAAAACTATATTAAAATATAATTCAAAACTTTTCAAATTTGTTATATAAGACTTTTATATCAATGGGAATAACATAATAGATTTTGGTTAAAATAGTCTAACACTTTACTTGAAGCTGTTATCAGTTTTTCTTGAAAAAATACTGTACACTTACGTAACATTCTCTTTACAATCAAATATTTATTATATCTCTACCAATTTTTGAATTATTGCTCCAAAAGTCATATACCCCACATTTAGATAAAAACTTCAAAATTTTCAAAAATCTAATTTTTATGTATCTAGATACTTCACAATGCGCTGATTCCAAAATTTGAAACCGCAGGTCGATATCTCGTTTCGTTCTCGAGATATTTACATTCAAAGTTTTGCTTAAAACTGCCCATTTTTGGGTAATAACCCAAAAATGGGTCGAGATATGAATTTTGCGACATCACCATTCGATTCTACGGGCAAAATTACATAAGTACACCAATTTTCAGAATTTTTGAACACCGTATACAATCTCTAAAGCAAAATAACTGAAAATTGCCAAAAATCGCAAAAATCGTAAGGGGTACGCACCCCTTACGATTTTTTCAGATTTTGGCCATTTTCAGGGGTTTTCAAACTTTTATTCATAAAAAATGAACCGGTTGGACAAAAATTGTAAAAATTGCTATACTTATGTATTTTTAGCCGTAGAATCGAATGGTGATGTCGCCAAATTCATATCTTGACCCATTTTTGGGTTATTACCCAAAAATGGGCAGTTTTGAGCAAAACTTTAAATCTTGTGTCTAAGGTGTCCGTTAGGGTGTGGCACACATAATTTCATATATTTTTATATTTTCATTTTTTTATATATGTTAGACAATCATATTTTTATATGTATTATTTTATATTGACAACTGTGTTAAATATTATGTTTAACAATTTCAATTCCATGAATTTCCATGTTATTTATTAATTTATTTATTTATTTTTTAAACTACATTACACACTACATGTATTGCTACTGGTTTACAAAGTTCATGTAAGTCTCTAGTCATATAATTTATGTTAAAAATAGTAATTCTGTACTCATATAAATAATTGTTATTGTATAGCTCCTGAAGAAGACCCATGTGGGGTCGAAACTGTCGAGACTGAATAAATTTTAGTGGCTGATATCCAGAAATTCCTTTATTTACAATATTTATATTTTTTAATTTTTTGGTCTTTTAAAATAATTACAAACTAAAATTTATTATGTTTCCACCATTAAACCCGGTTGAACTTCTGAATATCCAACTAAAATCCAATTTTCGTACATGTATCGGTGTGCTTACTCAGTACGGATATTATTACCCTATATTTATTATCCTATTTCTAGCTCTTGAAGTATTTATAAATGTTTCCCCGTTTCTATTACCGTGAAAATCACTGAGGATGTTATTTTTTAATTAGAGTGAAATTACGTTTGCTACTAACATAAATACACATAATTTCAGCAGTTTATTCAAAGACTGTTAAGAATGTTAAAAGCTTTCACAGTGGGTGAAATTCATAAGCAGAGCAATTTTAACCTCATAGAGCACATGCCTACAAGATGCTGGCTATCTACTTGGAGTCATTAAATACAGGAAGTATAAACCAGGTGCAGATGGAGCTACGGTACCACTTACGCCTCATTACAGTTGATGGAAATAAGAAATAGTGTCTTAAAACTCAATTTGAATGTACTACAGTACCGTACAAAATTATAGGTACGCCTCTTTAATAGTAAATATTAATTTTCTGAAATTCTTAACGAATTTTACAAAATATCAAAAGGGGCTGTCCTTAAATTACGTAACGCTTCAGGGGAGTGGAGGAGGGGGTTTCCACAGTAGCGTTACGCAGCGTTACGAGGAGGTGGGGGAGGGTTAATGTGTGCGTTATGTAACGATAAAATATATTAGAAAAATATTGTTAAACTTGCTTTAATAGTTTTCAAACATTCAAATTTCATAGCTCAAGTTCGTACCAGTGGTCTGGAACGACATAAAAAAGAATAAATATAATTTACAGAAACTTATAGGCACGTACCACGATCACGGTTCTAAGACCGGTATTAGTTAAAACCTTGACGACGACTTGACACATACTTCAGGGATATAAACAAAAATCAGTGATGCCACTATACTGATTAAACCGAAAATGTACTGACAGGCATATTCAATACATTTGGCTTCAATATTCTAAATAATTTATCTTACAAACAAGTCCAGAGACAAATCATATTAAACAATTTAAAATAATGAAGCCAAAAGTATTAAATATGCCTGTCGGTACATTTTCGGTTTAATCAGTATAGTGGCATCACTGATTTTCTTTATAACCCTGAAGTATGTGTCAAATAGTTAGCACGGTTCTAGCTAACACCAATGTTAGAACCGTGATCGTGGTACGAGCCATATAGTTTATAAGAGTAAAACTTTATAGAAACAATTATAATTGTATATTTATTGATTGAAAACGCCTCATTCAAAATTATAATAAAAAATCTGTTGTGGCCAGCACAAGACGTTCCGTCAATTCGATGTATTTTGCACAAATCCCATACCAAATGGACCGTGGAACAGTTTCTATATAATATCATGTAAAATCGAACACGAACACATACTATTTTTAACAAATTTCATACCAAAAGTTCATTTGAAAAGGTTCTATAAATCCAATAAAATTATGACATAAACATACACTAGGAAAAATGTACTTGACACATTTTACTTTCTGCTTCAGCTTTCCCCTATTTTATTAGGGGTCGCTGTTTCCTCTTCTCTTCCACTCATTCCTGTCCAACGCATCTTCTTCACACAGTCCTTCCTTTCTCAAGTCTTCTGCGATACAGTCCTTCCATCTACTTTTTAGCCTTTCACTGCATGTTACTTGAGAGGACCACTAGGAAATACTAATTTTTCATCCCATACTTTCCATATTTGGTTTTGCACATGCAACACACATCTGTCAATTAGAATTTTGAATGTATCACCTGTTTCCATGATAAATAGCAAAGCTGACTAATTTTTGAAAATTAATTTCTTTATAATGCTTTATCTCTACATCTATTGAATATGAAGGAAAAGGAATAATCAAACCATATAGAGAAGAGTATTTTCTTTAATAAATATAATAACAAAATGTAAAAAAATAATATTTAACTGCGTTTTTTTAAGAAAAACTGTTAAAAACTTCAAATAAGGGTACTTCCGGTGGATCAATTATAACCAAAATCTAATCAACTTTTAGAATTATAGTATTGGAGTTATCGTCGGAGAAAAATTTGTCACACACGGACATACATACACACACACGGACACACACACTCACACACACACACACACACGGACACACACACACACACACACACACACATACATACAGACATCATCTTAAAAATAGTAAATTCGTATTGTAGGGACCCTAAAACGTGCTTATTCATTAAAAACTCACCCCCGAATTTTTTGACCAAATACAATACCTTCCGTCACCTTTAGGTAAGGATACAGAACTTAAATTAAAAAGGTAGTATTATTCCAATTATGTCTAATAATTTTAATTTCGTGTGTGTGTGTGTGTGTGTGTGTGTGTGTGTGTGTGTATGTTGAACCCACGGTTTCTCAAATACTATTCTCCATCTAATACACTTAAAATTTTTATTATATCTTGTATAGATTCAGAGATAAAGGCACTGTAATATATAGAATAATTTAATGTGGTACAACAGATTTTTATGTTAAAAAAACGAAATATAATAATTTTGAATATATTTATATTTTTACGATTGTAGAAAAAATACTGTGTGTACCTCATTGGATAGAGCTTGTTCGTTGTATTTTGCGACAATTTTTTCACCGTGCAACATACAATGATCTATCCATATTCGATACACAAATAACTATTGTGAGAATTGTTGATATATCTGATAACTTCCGGTGTAACTATAGTAAATAAGACATACGAATATGCAGATGAGTATCGCAATATAGGAGTAGGTACAACAACAAATAATCGTATATTGTATTGTGCTTGCCCGTGGAAGTAAATTAGCATCTAAAACAGGTAGTTTGTTAGCGGATAAAGAGTCGCACTCGAGCGCCGATGACCGCAAACACACCGCAAGCAAACGCTGCTAGAATCGCTTCCTCTTTGCGAATATCAGCGCAGTGCGCTCATTCGTCTTCTGTTTGTTTTCTTCGCTTTTCCTTCGCGATCCTCATTTTTTCCCTTACTAGCCAATTACAACACTCCAATTTCCGCTTTATAAATGAGTTTATGAAAATTGACAATCTGCAGACGGACGAGTTACGAAACACACGGGAAATTGATGGTTGTTTATTCCTTTGGGATTTTTTTATTCCAGTTGGATGATATGGTTTATGATTTGTGGAAAGAAGGACGAATTGTAATTAAAAATTATTCAGTTTCTTAAGAAAGTTGTTTAACTTTTAATTGGACTGCATTATACACTTTGGACCAGTAAATGAGATTAAGAAAAAGAATTCTTTTTATTTTATCCGGCGACTTCACAATTTAAAAATCTTGAAATTCGTTTGCAATTTCAAAATTACATTTTTTTCGAAGAATAAGAAGAAGTGTCAAGTGCATTTTACTTAGTGTATGTTTATGTTATAATTTTATTGGATTTATAGAATAGAAATAGTATGTGTTCGTGTTTGATTTTACATGATATTATATAGAATCTGTTCCAAGGACCTTTTGGTATGGGATTTGTACAAAATACATCGAATTGACGGAAGGTTTTGTGCTGGCCACAACAGATTTTTATATAATTATTCATTTTTTTGTGATTTCCCAAATATGATCTAAGTGGATTTATTGGAATTTGAAATTAGGCGATTCATTTTACATTACTTGAAATAACTGCAAATTACAAAACCATAATACAATATTATTTTTCATAAGTGTTAGTGGGTGTACGAATAGAAACCTTGTGTGTGCTACTACATAACACATTTAAATATTCATGTATCATCCTCCCCAACTCGTTTTGTTAGAAACTTCACCGTAAATGTTTGAGAGTTACCATTCAAAATTTATAAACGATTACTAACAAAGCAAAGAGAAAGTTTCAATTACTTTACATATATACTACCCGATACACCACTTCCCTACTTTGTTAAGTGGTTCATCGGATCTATATTAAGACATCAATGAGATTAATTTTGATAGGCCTAATTAATTCTTGTGAAAACATCGCTGACAGCTTTAAACACTAATAGGAAGAGTGGTTTATGTTCCGCAAGACAGATATTTCCCATAAACATCTGTTAGTTATTTTTTGACTCCCACGTTTGGCGGAAAGATAATTTCAAGCTTCAAAGATTTGCAAATATATTGCACAACACAATATGCAAAGATTGTACAATATTTATTGTCCGTAATATTTAAAACAAATTTGTTTTTCAACATAATCACCATGTACTTGAACACACTTATTTCACCTATGTTCTAACATAGTAGGTAACACCTTTTATTTATTTATTTATTTATTTATTTAAATACAAAACTCAACAGGTAAAGCCCAATAATAGGGTTGAAAGTAAAAACTACATAAATTTAAAGCATAGAAATTAGAGTAAAAAAACACATTAGAAATTAAGCAATTAATTTTTTAAAGTAACTAGATTTGTGAAGGAAAATATCAATATGTGAGTACCTATGTTCAAACAAGAAACACATACGGTAAATAGGAGAGATCATCAGAATATTAGAGCAAGCAAAAGGGAGATAGAATGTTACAGTTGATCTAGTTCGAATAGAGGAAAACTGGAAATTAAGAAGGGAAAGGCATTGAGGGTCATCAACAGTACTATCTATCAACTTAGACAGGTAACTCACTACATTGAGTTCACGCCGTTCATACTTTTCACATTAAACATAGACAGAAGTTCTAGATAAGAGATTGTTCTATCAAGATAGAGATTAAAAACCTTAAAATATAAAAATTAAAGAAACTTTTTTTGGACTGCCACAATAATGTTTTTATGAGCTTCATAGATCGGATGCCACACTATATTACAATATTCTAACTTCGACCGCACAAAAGAGAAGTAAATAGATATGATGGTCTGTATATTGTTAAATGATTTCGTATTCCTAATTACGAAGCCCAGAATTCTGATAGCAGATTTGTAGATAGTATTGTAATGACTTACGAAATTTAATTTTTCATCGAAAATCACACCCAAATCTTTAACTGAATTAACTCTAGTGAGAGATGTGCCATTAATTGAATAATTGTAAAGTTTGGGTTTTAATTTTCTAGTAAAAGATAAGATAGAGCATTTAGCAAGATTCAGGTGGAGATTATTAATTGTGCACCACGCTGATATTTTATTGAGGTCATTCTGAAGTTTCACATATCATCAATGGTATTTATACTGTAAAATATTTTTAAATCATCAGCAAATAAAAGTTTCTCACACTCGATAACATTGGCGATGTCATTGATGAAAATGAGGAAAAGTAAAGGGCCTAAGTTAGAGCCCTGAGGGACTCCTGACGATGCAGTGAAGTGAAAGGATGTATGACCTTGATAGTTGACAAACAGTTCTCGTTGATGAAGATAGGAAGTTATAAGTGATACAAGGTGAGGGGAGAAAGAGAAAGAATGAAGTTTACCAATCAGAATACCGTGATCAATTTTGTCGAAAAAAATCGGAGCCTTTATCGCAGATGAAGTTCTGAATTGCTATCATAACAGCTTCGTCGTGATAAAACCATGTTTCATCACCTGTACCAAACCAAGCCAGAAATCTGTTTGGATTTTGATTAAAGAATGCCAAACTGGCTTCTGAGGAGGTGACTCTCTCTCACTTTGTTAGGGAGCCAATATTCCGGGTACCCATCTTGCTGACATTTTATTAAGCCTTGTAAATGATTAGCACTAGAATAATCAAATTTGGTACTTCGTTTGACAGATAAACAATAAACAATTGCTGTTGATATGAAGACAGTATTTCAAAGCCTGCTATGTTAGGTAGTGACAATAAATACTGCACAATCCTCGTACCTATATCATTTTCTCTATTTTCTGTCTTTACTCTGTACATATTTGATCGATAGAGAATTGCAAGACTCTTGTTCAAATCTACCGCATTTATTTCCCATTAAATGTGCTCCTAAATTCCTGGGTTGAGCACAATACGCATTCCACATGTGAGAGCCCTTGAGATATCGACGGCTAACCGTTCTCAAAGCCGAAATGCGAGATGTATCATCTTTCGATTCTGTTTTCGCCTGGACCACTGCAATCTGAAAAACGTCGGATGTGATAACGTTTTTTCTCGTAAATATCTGGGTCAGATATTAAATATTATATAATAAAAGAAACGATTTTTTTACAGATATAACAGTAAAAATATTTGAAAATCCCACAACAATTTGAACAAATGTAATGATTATACAGTGGCGTGCAAAAGTTTTCATTCCTTGACATATATCTTTCAGCCATAGTGTTGAACTTACATCCGATTGAACAGCTTCAAGGGCCTTACACGGCAATACTTTAAATTTTGATATAATTTCACAAAACATGAAAATTTTCACTTGAATGTTCATAACAAAAATCTGATGTGGCTAACATAAAACCTCCCGCTATTTAATTTTTACATACATACATACGTACATAAAATCACGCGATTCCCACTTAGGGGAAACAATAGTAACAATAAGAAAAGGGATAAGAGTAAGAGCTCAGCTGACTCACTTCACTCTTTAACAACATTCTTCTTTCGCCTTGTCCACAATCATCATAGCATTCATACATAAGAACATATTAAAGTGACCGATTTTCGGTAGCGAATAACCCCATCCGGACCACAATAATAGTTACGCAACAATCTTCCTTCGCCACACTTTCCTATCCATTTTTATTAATTTAAATACATACTTACGTATTTACTAACGCTGCAAACTGTTCCATTGCATAAAACTATTGATTTATATACTATTTTCTTTTTAAAATTATTAATTTGAAGTGATTAGATTTTTGAAATATGAACTGTGTAACAAAGGAATTGAGTTTATCTTAGGCTTCGGGACTAATAAAAAAAATTATTTTTAAATTTATCTGTAAAATATATAGCAAAAGTATTAATGTATTCCTGTAGAATATTCAATATTCTTTAATTGTCATAAGACATAAAATGCGATTTACACCAAAATCTAATGGCTTCTTTTCATATTAGAATAGGATAGAAATGCAAGGTTTCAGAATTTTCTGAATGATAGTATTTGAGTTAGAGCGAAGACAAAATCCATACACATACACACATACAGACATCATCGTGAAAAATGTTAAAATTGGATTCTAGGGACCATAAAACGTGGTCATTTACTAAAATCTCGATATGTGATTTTTAGCACGATCCCTATACCTCCCTTACCAAGGGTAGCGGGAGGTAAAAATGAGTTTATTGAGTATTTGAGAAAATCTCAGATTTCGTATAGCATTTGGTGAGATAAATTCCAAAGACAACGCAAAATAAAACTTGACATATTAATTGTCACACTGACAGTTAAAAACAATAACAACTGTTTATTTACTTGGTAGCGGAAAATTATCGAGGTAACGGGGTTTTATCAGTATAATACTGTTCCCATTGGTTGAATTTTCAAATGTTTTGCATCATTGGTTAAAAACTAGTCGTTGGAATTTATCACAAAAAAATTACATTCTTTTATGAGATAAAATCAGTTGGCTCAAAATTTGACACGCAAATGTACGGCAAATTGTTTTCACAGCAGTTATTATATTAATCATCAAGTTACACAAATTTTGACAAATTTCATTTGCAGAATAATTTATCGCAAAAACAAACAATTAAAACAAAACACGTTGTGTCGGTACATTTATATTTTACACTCCCATTAATATGACGTTAACTAGTTTTATAAAACGAAATCAAATAAACATAAAGCAGGCCTGAATAGCCTCGCTTGACAGGCAATTTCTACACAATACATTCATGTCAAATGCAACGCCTGTTGAAATATCATAGTAGGCCAGTCATCGCCAAATCGATTTTCTCGTCAAAATAAAATAACAAATGCTCGGGATGTTCAGCCTTATCGGGTGGGTAGTGACAATGGAAAAACTTTTCACGCCTAGTGTTTTCTCTTATCGCTATGGAAATTATTTTTTGCTACTGCGAGGTGCATATGTTTTATCTAAATTATGTTCGCGGTACAGATTGCATATTGATTTACTTTTTTACCTCTCGCTAAGAGAGGTATTGGAATCATGCTAAAAATTGCATACCCAAATTTTAGTGGATAAGCACGTTTTAAGGTCTCATAAACAGATTGTAACATTTTTACAATATGTCCGTGTGTGTGTATGATGTGTGGATGTATGTGTGGATGTTGGAACCACGGTTTCTCAAATACTAAGACTTAAAAAATATTTAACTGCAGTTTCCTCAATCTTACATTCCTGGGAAGAGCTGGTAACAATTAGACAACCGGAAGTAATAGTTTTTAAAAAAAAATCTGCTAAATATAATTTTTTGAAAATTTTTGTTATTACAAATATTGTAGAACATAAAATTCTACATCTAATACACTTAAAAAAATATAAGCACGATTTAAGGTTCCTAGAATCCGATTATAACATTTTTAAAATGATGTCTGTGTGTGTGTGGATGTGTGTATGTGTGTATGTCTGGATATTGTAGACACGATTCCTCAAAACCCATAAGACTTAAGAATTATTTTACTATGGATTCCTCAATCTGACATTCCTGGGAAGAGCTGAAAAGGTTTTGGTAACTATTGAACAACCGGAAGTAGTAGTTTCTGAGAAAATTTTTTCTAAATATATTTTTTTTGGATATTTTTGTTATTAAATATTGAAGAACATAAAATTCTACATCTAATACACTTAAAAAAAATTATTATATCTTGTATAGATTTAGAGATAAAGACACTGTAATATATGTATAGAATAATCTAATCGCAGAGGCTAAGGCACTAAGGAAACCAATTGACAAATTCATATGTTTATAACATAGTTTGTAAATGACAGATGTCAGTGTCAAAAATCAACAGTTTTAGTGACATTCTGAAAGTTTTCTGGGAAGTACATTTAATCTTTCTTATTGTTATATTAAATATTTAAAATTGTATGTAAAATGCATATATCCATAAGAAATACCGCCAATTTTGCTAATGAATTGGAAGAATCTCTGACATTTAGAAACTTCCTCATTCAATGAAAAATAGATATAATTAGAATGGGCCCATAAACCATTTTTTTTTTAAATTAAATAACAGTTCGTTTAATTTTGAAGCAAATGTGAGTTTCATTTGTCTTATGATAAATGAGGTTGACACGCTGCGTCATTATTTGTCTAAATAATCAAGCAAGCGTCTTGATTCATCACATATGCTCCTAATATTCTGCACGTCTGCAAACATGTCGTACTCATTTGTTTGTTGTTTACAGTTTACTGACATATGTATATTTCGCTCAGTGGCGTAGCTAGAAATTTTGGGCCCTTAGGTAAAACTTAATATATATATATATATATATATATATATATATATATATAGGGTGTTAAAAAATAAGTGTCCCAAATTATGAGGGCATATAGTACTGACTAAAATGAGTAAAAAAAAGTTTATCATTACCGATATCTGCGATAAAGCAGATTGTGACACTCAGAAATGGGTAATATGCCTTAATGATATATTTATTTACTTTTCTAATATTGAAAAATCTAAATGTAATGGGCCCTTAGGCATTGCCTGGTCTTACCTATCTATAGCTACGCCACTGATTACGCTGCAAGGTATACGAATATATGTCTCATGTCTCCTATTTTCTAATCGTTGACATATGTGGAACTCATATAATTTTATATGATGCATGTATGTATATACAACGTGCTTTGTATGAGCATACATATAACGTATTTTCTTTCTTGTTTTAAATTTTTGCACGGTGTACTGTTAATTAGTTTTTACTGAGACTTTTTAATATTAAATAGAAGTAACGCTTTGACAGCAAAGTTTCAAAGAAGTTTTACCTTTTGAATTAACGTTTTAATTCATATTTTTCCTTTACAGGTGAGTAGAAAGTTTTTTCCTATTCGTCCATTCATCCAATTGGTGAGTTACATATTTTAAACATTGTTAATCCTTATCATCATACAGTTTTAAGGTCTAGTTTTAACCCGAAAGATGGCGCCGGGTCTGAGAGTCTCAGAGAGATCTATGTAAAAATACTACCGGGGTATTTTTGTTACAAAATAGTGGTATGAGTTGATGAACCTTTTTTGCTTCTCGCTAAGAGAAGTATTGCAATCATGCTAAAAATCCCATATCCATTTGGTTAATAATAGCTACGTATTTATGTATTAAGGGCGAAATGATATAGATTTTGGCCCGCGGTACAAGTTTGAACAATGCACCTAGGGCCAAAATATATTTCGCCCGAAAACTCAATTTTATTTTTAACTCATTTTGGTCAGTACTATATGCTCTCAAAATTTGTAACACTTATTTTTTAACACTCTGTAAAACATGCGTAAGAACTAGTACCAGTTAATATCAATAATTGTTACGATAAAGCAACTGAATGGACTTTTAAATGAGATGACGACCAATTAATTGTAATGAAAGATATATGAACGTCATCTCATCTCGTTTGGATGATATTTGAATAGTCTTCCGCGAGTACAAATGAGGAGAATGGAATATCTAATTGGCAATAATGAAATCATAGGATACATTCCCGCTCAGAATTAGCAATTAAGCGTTACATTGTCGGCCTAGAGCGAAGCAAGTGCCAAGCGTAAGATATCCGTTTTATTGGCTGCGGGTGTCCTAAATGCAGACCGAAAAGCGCGCGATGAATTACCAATCGAGTTTATGAACACAAACTCATATAAATTTCTAACATAGCATTCCATATCGAGAGGAATTTAATTATTTCAGCCGAATGACATAATCTGGTGAACTTCTTTTAGTGTGGACCTTAACATCGCCTAAATATTTGATAAATTTCAGCTATTTTTCATTAACACATTTCAATGAGCTCTTTATTCTCTTAATAGCATTTAAAATTATTTGTTTTTTACCTCTCGCTAAGAGAGGTATTGGATTCATGCTAAAATTCGCATATCCAGATTTTATTGAATAAGCACGATTTAAGGTCCCTAGAACATTTTTAAAATGATGTCTATGTGTGTGTGTGTGTGTGTGTGTGTGTGTGTATGTGTGTGTGTATGTATGTATGTATGTATGTATGTCTGGATGTTGTAGACACGATTCGTCAAAAACTATAAGACTTAAAAAATATTTAACTGCAGTTTCCTCAATCTGACATTCCTAGGAAGAGCTGAAAAGGTTTTGGTAACAATTGAACAACCGGAAATAGTAGTTTCTTAGAAAAATTCTTCTAAATATAATTTTTTGGGAGTTTTTTTTATTAAATATTGAAGAACATAAAATTCTCCATCTAATACACTAAAATTTTTATTATATCTTGTATAGATTTAGAGATAAAGACACTATTTATAGAGTAAACTAATCGCAGAGGCCAAGGCACTAAGGAAACCAGTTGACAAATTCCAATGTTTATAACATGACACATGTCATTGTCAAATATCAACATTTTAGTGACATTCTGATAGCTTTTTCTGGAAAGTATATTTAATTTTTCTTATTGTTTTATTAATTAAATATTTGAAATTATAGGTAAAATTGTGGTAAAATGCATATATCCATCAGAAATATCGCCAATCTGGTTAATGAATTGGAATAATCTCTGACATGAAAATGTTATAAAATAGATATAATTAGAATTATATGTGTGCAGAAGACATGTTAAATACAATAAAAACAATATTTGGGGTAAAGTTCTGCAATGTTTTTGTTATAAACGACGGTTCGATAGCGAAGTGCAATACAATACTTATATAACATAAAATGGAAATGGCGAGAGGTATTGTGCTGACCACAACATAAACTTGAAAGAAAATTGTAAATTTTAAATTAAAATTTTTAAAATCATCTCTTAGTTACAAGTTATTATTTTAAAGATTTTGCGTTCCTAGAAAAACTTTCTATAAAAGGTATAATATTTATTTAAATAAATAAAAATAAATAAATATATCATCACGGCATATTACCCATTTCTGGGTGTGCCATTATCTACACATATGTAGACATCGGTATTGATGACGATATATTTTACCGTGTGGGCGTTTACCAAGCGTCACCCCACGGGCACTCATAGCTGGCGTGGAGAGTGCACCACAGAGGTCACTTTTGTGCCATTTAAAATATTAATATATTTTAATATTTATTTAAGATAGTAAATAATTTTATAATATTTAGAAATCTATAAAAGTAAGGAAACTAGAAAGTTATTTTTTTGATTTTCTTAAATTCAAAAAAATGGACTATGGTTGTTTTTGCTAAGAGCTTTTTCAATTTCAGTAAATACACAGTGGATTGCGGTCGAATACCTCGAATAACAACAATCTTAATTCCACCATGGAACATACCTGAGAACGCTCCCATTCTTTGAAAGTTCAATACCATAGTTCAACGACATGTCACGCTGTTGATTCTTCGGGTCTTAGTCTCACGATTTTTTGCAAATTATAAAATGATTTGGCTGTTCTTTCCCGGAGCATTTCCGCGTATTTCTTTATTAAGAAAAGAAACGCGAGAGAAATCCAATGTTTGTAGGTGACGGATGGGGAATAAATATTGGTTACTTTGACATTTTTGGTATTTCTTCTCTTCTCAAATAATCAATCATAACAATTTTTTATCTGTCGGAGGATCAATTTGTTTTCTTTCAGACGTTTCGTGTTCTTGTTTATCTTGTTTCGAAAATATAGCAGTATAATTAATATTTCGACCACGAAAAGAGATATTGTTTTTATACATTTATCAATAACGAACAAGCAAAGATCCCTTTTTAAATACGAGTACATAATAAAAAAATCTGTTGTGGCCAGCACAATACCTCTCGCCATTGCCATTTTATGTTATATAAGGATTGTATTACATTTCGCTATCGAACCGTCGTTTTATAACTAAAAAATTACAGAACTTTACCCAAATATTGTTTTTTACTATATTTAACATGTCTTCTGCACACATACAATTCTAATTATAATTATATCTATTTTTCATTGTACGAGGAAATTCCCAAATGTCAGAGATTCTTCAAATTCATTAGCAAGATTGGCGGTATTTCTTATGGATATATGCATTTTACCTACAATTTTAAATATTTAATTAATAAAACAATAAAAAAGATTAAATGTACTTTTCAGAAAAAGCTTTCAGAATGTCACTAAAACTGTTGATTTTAACTATGTTATAAACATTTGAATTTGTCAACTGGTTTCCTTAGTGCCTTAGCCTCTGCGATTAGATTATTCTCTATATTACAGTGCCTTTATCTCTAAATCTGTACAAGATATAATAAAAATTTTAAATGTATCAAATGTAGAAAAAATAATATTTAGAAGATTTTTTTAATGATACTATAGCTCTTCCCAGGAATGTCAGATTGAGGAAACTGCAGTTAAATATTTTTTAAATAAAAAATAAATATATCATCACGGCATATTACCCATTTCTGGGTGTGCCAGTGCCAGTATCTACAACATCGGTAATGATGACGATATATTTTACCGTGTGGGCGCTTACCAGGCGTCACCTCACGGGCACTCATAGCTTGTGTGGAGAGTGCACCACAGGGGTCACTTTTGTGCCATTTAAAATTCGAAATATTTGGCGTCGGTCAGGATCGAACCCGGTTCCCCCAGGTTCGCGACCAGACACTCAGGCACGCGGCCACGGAATCCCAATATTTTTTAAGTCTTCTGGTATTTGAGAAACCGTGGTTCCAACATCGTAAAAAAGTTATAATCGGATTATAGGGACCTTAAAACGTGCTTATTCACTAAAATCTGGATATGCGAATTTTAGCATGATTCCAATAGCTCTCTTAGCGAGAAGTAAAAATAATATAAAGAAGTAAATATAAATTTGTCGTGATATGAAAGAAATAATAATTATTTCCTTAGTACAAGTGAAAGAAATACAATGTCAAGAATAAATTACATAATGTTACTCGGTTAAACTTCCTACTAAGTTCTTTCTTTCATGAAAGTTTTTTTGTTCCGTTTTAACTTCTGGTAATAACAGAAGTCATTGTGGCCAAGAAAATGTATATCAGAGAAACTACGAATCTGGCATTTAACTTTAAGTGGCTTCTCTGTTTATTGTAACATAAATAAGAAATATGATCCAATTTGTCTTTTCATAAATGATGCTAGTAATTCAAACAACGTGATATCTTCACTACAACATGTGAAATTAATAACTACTGTCTTGGTTAATAACCGGATTACTCTATACATGACGTTAGTTCACATTCTCAGTTGCTATGTACAATAACGCTGTCATTTTAATTCATATTTATTGCATGCTACGAAAGCAATTATTGTTATACTGAAAATTGTAATGAAATGTTTATTACATTATACAGTAATAACCGAGACAGACGACAAAAATTAATGATCATTAACGGTTAGATATAGTATACGCACATGAACTTGAGACTATTGACAGATGTCAAAATTATGTTTATTAACAAACCAGAAAATATTGATTGTAGTAGTACCTGTTACTTATTATTTTGTACTGAACGAGTACAATACAATAAGTAGCACGTGCTTATTACATTCAATATTTTCTGGTTTGTTAATAGTTGCAATTGTGACATATGTCAATAGTCTCAAGTTTACGTGCGCATACTATACCTAACCGTTAATGATCATTAATTTTTGTCGTCTGTCTCGGCTATAACGGTTTTTGAAAATGAAACACCAAAAAATATTAGGGTTATTAAAATATCTTTCCGAACTCATATTAATAGTTGGAATAATACTACCTTTTTTGGTGCCGAAACGTTGGGTTTTAATAATAAATAAATACAGAACTTAAACTAAAAAATCTGTTGTGCCCAGCACAAGACCTTCCGCAATTCGATGTATTTTGTACAAATCCCATACCAAAAGGACCTTGGAACAGTTTCTATAGTATCATGTAAAATCGAACACGAACACATACCAAAAGTTCATTTGAAAAGGTTCTATAAATCCAATAAAATTATCACATAAACAAATATTAAGTAAAATGCACTTGACACTTCATTCTTTTTGCTTCAGCTTTCCCCTATTTTATTAAGGGTGGCTGTTTCCTCTTCTCTTCCACTCATTCCTGTCTAACGCATCTTCTTCACACAGTCTTCTGCGATACAGTCCTTCCATCTTCTCTTTGGCCTTTCACTGCATGTCACTTGCGAAGAACACTATGATATACAAATTTTTGACCCTATACTTTCCATATTTGGTTTTGCACTTGCAACAGACATCTGTCATTTAGAATTTTTTGATTGTATCAGCTGTTTCCATGATAAATAGCAAAGCTGACTAATTTTTGAAAATTAATTTCTTTATAATGCTTTAACTCTACATCTAATGAATATGAAGGAAAATGTATAATCAAACCGTATAGAGAAGAGTATTTCCTTTAATATATATAATAACAAAATATCAAAAAATAATATTTAACTGCATTTTTTAAGAAAAACTGTTAAAACCTTCAAATAAAGGTACTTCCGGTGGATCAAATGTAACCAAAATCTAATCAACTCTTCATATGGATGTACAGAAGAGGAATACGAAAGAATTATAATTTTTAGAATTGTAGTATTGGAGTTATCGTCGGAGAGACTTTATTATAAGAAAAAGTTACTCTTTTTTACCTTCCGTCACTTTTGGGTAAGGAAGGTATTGTCTTTGGTCAAGAAATTCGATATTGAGTTTTTAATAAATAAGCATGTTTTAAGATCACTAGAATACGATTTCACTAATTTTACGTTGAGGTCTGTATGTATGTATGTATGTGTGTGTGTGTGTCCGTGTGTGTGGCTGTGTATGTATGTGTGTGTGTGTGTGTGTGTGTGTGTCCGTGTGTGTGTATGTGATAAATTTTTCTCCGACGATAACTCCAAATCTACAATTCTAAAGTGCTGATTAGATTTTGGTTATAATTGGTGAACCGTATTTGAAGTTTCTAACAGTTTTTCTTGAAAAAACGCAGTTAAATATCAGATTTCGATATTTTGTGATTATCAGTATGAAAGAATATCTTATTCTCTATACGGTTTTATTATACATTTTCACACTTATAAAGAGATTCACTTTCAAAAATTAGTCAGCTTTGATAAAATTATGGAAACAGCTGATATATTAAAAAAATTCTAATTGACAGATGTCAGTGTCAAGTGCAAAACCGAAAATGCAAAGAGTAGGCTCAGAAAGTTGTATAACTGACAGAGTGTCCCTCGCAAGTGACTTGCAGTTTAGCCTCGCCTCAAGATTGGAAATCTCAATACCGGGGGTACGAGGGAGGCCAAAAAGAAAATGGAAGGACTGTGTAGTAGAAGATTTGAGAGAGGAAGAATTGTGTGAAGAAGATGCTTTGGATAAGAAAGAGTAGAAGAGTAAGAAACAGCGACCCTTAATAAAATAGGGAAAACTTGAAAAATAAAGAATTGCATAGTGTATGTTCATGTCAGAATTTTATTGGATTTGTATAATCTTTTCAAAGGAACTTTTGGTTCGAATTGACGGAAGGTCTTGTGCTGGCCACAACAGATTTTTTCAAAAGCACTTTACATGCAAATGACAACTCTATTTCTATTGCTAAATTCTGTACGTGATCAATTGAAGTGAAATCAAAAACCATTGACAACATTTTAAAAGAACCTTGTACGTATTCATTTGTATTAGTAACCACAACAACACTTGATCAACACAAGCATCTCTTGAACGCTAGTGACGATATCATAACTATGGCAATTACCAATTCTAGCTTCTGTAAAAGGGAGTAGAATGATGATACGTCGCAGTAGCACACTTGTAGCTGTCTGGTCTCTGAGATTGCGCCAATCAGTTCAGCCAATCACTGTCAACAAGACCAAGTAGAAGACTACTTGTCCTTATAACCCAGCTAAGCTGCGAAGTACATCTTTATAAATCTGATGACGCGATCTACAAATTACATGACGTGAATGATAAGAGGCCAAGACTTTGTGATAAATAAACCTTGGAGGCGATTAGACGCATCACTTTCTTTAAATATGAATTAAGTTTTGCGGACACCGTTTGCAGATTACGCATGAATTTCGATCGAAAAAATTCACCAAATCGTTTGGAATTTCACAAAACAGTATAATTCAAATTTGAACTCTACATGGCTTAATTTATAGTTAACCGTCAAAAAATTCGTTGGTGAGTTTTTAATGAATAAGCATGTTTGATGGTCCCGAGAATACGAATTTAGTATTTTTAAGATTATGTCTGTATGTGTGTATGTGTGCCCGTGTGTGATAAATTTTTCTCCGACGATAACTCCAATACTACAATTCTAAAAATTATAATTCTTTCGTTTTCCTCTTCTCTTTACAATCAAATAATATTACTATCAAGTTTATATCTCTACATATTTTTGAATTATTGCCCCAAAAGTCAATATACCCCCCATTTAGATAAAAACTTCAAAATTTTCAAAAATCTAATTTTTATCTATCTATTAATTAAAAGTTTTAATAACTGAAACATGCGTTTTAATTCAAGCAAAAATTTTTCTTCCCTTGGCATTTTTTCGTAAAAACAAAAATAAAAATTTTTTTCCTCTTGTAAACTCAATCCGGGGACATACTATATAAACTCTACTCATATATAAATACTCTAAAAATGAGTACACTTACGTAACATTCTCTTTACAATCAAATAATTTTACTACCAAGTTTATATCTCTACCCATTTTTGAATTATTGCCCCAAAAGTCAATATACCCCACATTTAGATAAAAACTTCAAATTTTTCAAAAATCTAATTTTTATCTATATAGATACTTCTCAATGCGCTGATTCCAAATTTTGAAACCGCAGGTTGATATCTCGTTTCGTTCTCCAGATATTTAGATTTAAAGTTTTGCTTAAAACTGCCCATTTTTGGGTAATAACCCAAAAATGGGTCGAGATATGAATTTGGTGACATCGCCATTCGATTCTACGAACAAAAATACATAAGTACACCAATTTTCAGAATTTTTGAACACCGCATACAATCTCTAAAGCAAAATAACTGAAAATAGCCAAAAATCGCAAAAATCTAAGGTTACGATTTTTTCAGATTTTGCTCATTTTCAGGGGTTTTCAAGCTTTTATTCATAAAGAATAAACCGGTTGGACAAAAATGATGAAAATTACTATACTTATGTATTTTTCTCCGTAGAATCTAATGGTGTTGTCGCCAAATTCATATCTCGACCCATTTTTGGGTTATTACCCAGAAATGGGAAGTTTTGAGTAAAACTTTGAAGCTAAATATCTCGAGAACGAAACGAGATATCGACCTGCGGTTTCAAAATTTGGAATCAGCGCATTGAGAAGTATTTAGATACATAAAAATTAGATTTTTGAAAATTTTGAAGTTTTTATCTAAATGTGGGGTATATTGACTTTTGAGGCAATAATTCAAAAATGGGTAGAGATGTAAACTTGGTTGTAATATTATTTGATTGTAAAGAGAATGTTACGTAAGTGTATTTTTAGAGTATTTATAACCAAGTAGCAAAGATTATTCGACATGTCAACCAAGACCTCTGGTATGATGAGAACTTACTTTTCGAAATACGTATTTAGTTTTATTAAAATTAAATTTTAAGGCTAAGGAGTAATTTTATTAGTGTCATCTGTTCTGGAACTTGTCAGTTTTATTATCGAATGCAACAAGAGAAACCAATAGCAACATCATTTCATCTGTTGCTCTTAGCCAATCGATTTCTTCTGTGTTAGTTTCCCGTTTCTCGTTTCCCATTTTCTCATTAGCGGAAAAGTCGGGATGTGGCATTGCTAGAATTTAGCCAAATAAAGATTTATTTCATGCTAAATACGAAATTTATCGCCAATGGCGTCAATGGAATCGGGTTTCCCATTCGAGAATGCGAGGATAATTTAATTAGAGTTTGGATTAAATTTTCGTTTATGAATCAAGTTTGTTTTACTGCTTTTGTGAATTTGTGAACACAATTTACCCGACTTAGTTTACGTCGAGGTCTGTGAGTGTTGAGTTGATGCGTAAAGTTGATGACAATAAAATTCATTTGATTGCATGATTACGAAACGTTAATTAAAATAAAATAAATATATCATCACGGCATATTACCCATTACTGGGTGTGTCAGTATCTACAACATATGTAGACATCGGTAATGATGACGATATATTTTACCGTGTGGGCGCTTACCAGGCGTCACCTCACGGGCACTCATAGCTAGTGTAGAGAGTGCACCACAGGGGTCACTTTTGTGCCATTTAAAATTGGAAATTGCATTATTAGGTAACACTATTCTGGCCTTCCATTGTCTTTATTTCAATAAATAAAATACAGACAATGGAAGTCCAGAATAGTGTTATTAATTCAAACGAAATATTGTCTCCTTCATTCCAATAAAAACCTACTGCCTTGGAAACCCTATCAGTAAATATTAAAAATCCCAATTTCATTTATAACGTCTCCTGATTTGCAACAATTAGGCATAGTAAAGAATATAAAGTAAATAAAATAGTACAAAATACTTACAAGACAAAGACAGTATGCTCAATAACACGAAGAAGTACAAGAGAAGTTGAGCATTCATTTCAATAAAATGGAAGAATATAAAATTTGTAATAAATTTTCTTCAAGTTTATATACCATTTTTCCTATCATACTGTGTGGGATTTTAATTTTTGAAACAATACTTTATTAATTTAAAGTTAATTAATAATGTCCAAAACTCGCGGGATCGGCATAAAACTATTAAACTGCAAATGCATCCTGTTTTTGTAAAAAAAATACAGTTAGAAAACAGTCACAAATATAATACTAATATAATAAATGCGAAAGTAACTCTGTCTGTCTGTCTGTCTGTTACGTTTTCACGCCTAAACTGCTGAACCAATTTTTATGAATTTTGGTATAGAGATAGATTCGATTTTGGAGAAGAACATAGGCTACTTTTTGTCGCGAAAATAAAACTTGAAGAGGTGAAATAGGGGAAGAAAGTTTGTATGGAGAACTCATCATTTCTCAAGTTAGGGATATAAAAATTCTTATTTATGCTTTTGGTAAGAAATAAAGAGTATTTTGTTTTTGAAAAATAGTTAAGTTTTAACCGTTAGCAGATTTTCGATATTTGTCGGAGAGATAGCTTGCATCATAATATAAATATATAAGTAAAAGTACCCGAGACATGTTTAGAAAAGGGCGCTGTTAGGTAAGGAGCCTATTACATTTACAATGCGAGGCAGGTTGTCGGCTCCCTACGCAGCGCATGTCTCCGAAGTAAATGTGAAAAATTACTGGTACACGTATAGCTAATCGTTATTCTAGCTTTACCCGTGCGAAGCCGGGGCGGGTCAGCTAGTATATATATACGGGGTGTCTCAATAAGCTTGCTCACTATTGGTAACTTTTTTATTTGAAGAGTTACGAGGTTGTTTAAATGAGCAAAATTGTGCCATTTTATATTAGAAAATTGGTCATGTAGACAAAATAAAATTTATGTCAGCGGTTCTCAAAATTTGGACCAATATATATATTTTTTAAATGGAACCATATATTTTTTATTATTTTATTGGACAGAGTATTTTTTTCTCTTTCCAAGAAGATAATGTTGTTTATGTACAATTTTTTCAAATAAACGACTTATTTACGGTTAAAAATTTAAATTTTGTAAACTATTTTATTAATCTTTTAGTCAAGTAAGCCATGGAAATAATTGATTCTTTGTTTGTTTGACGTTTAATAATTTCTCCTGTAAAGTTCTCTGTGTTTAATAATGTTTAATAACTTTACAAATGAAGAAAAGTTAGATATGATCGTGTTATATGGAAAGTTATATCTAGACACCAGTTACGTAGAACGGTCGGCTCTCTTTCCAAAAGAGTTTAAATGTGCGAAAGAAATAATTGTTTCCATAGCTTACTTGACCTAAACTAATAAAAGATAATTTTTATCTTTAAACATAAATAACTCGTTTACTTGAAAAAATTGTACATAAAAAACATTACCTTATTGGAAATAGAAAAAAGTTACCAATAGTGAGCAAGCTTATTGAGACACCCTGTATATGAATGCAAAGGGACATAATATAGTTTGCTGCATCAATAAATACGTAGGTATGCATTAAAATTAATAAAAGTAACATGCCGGGAGGTATTGTGTTACCTACATCAGATATATTTGCATATAAAAGTCTTAAAATAAAAAAAAAATAATATAAAGGACTCATTAGACTTTTTTCGCACTTATCTTTAAATACTTTTCTTGAGTCTTATGAATGAATAATTGCAATAAGTCAGACAGTAATGTAAATTATGATAATATAGTGGTAGTTAAATAATTTTTAAGAGCATGTAAGTTATTGCTTGTTTTACGCAATATAAAGTGACTATTTCAATTAACTGTTTTAGCGTGGGTCTAACACAGTCTGTGGGCAGTAATAAATAAACATAAGTGTTCATTGTTATCTGTACAAGCATGAAATTGTACTGGTTTCAGATTTAATTGTCAAAGTATTTTAAGAAACCGTAAAAATCATGATTTTATTCAATCCTACAGGAAACAAATTCAGTGAGAAGTGAATACGGAACTAGATACGTGGGCATAAATATTAAATGAAGTCTTGAAAACTTAAAACCACTTACTTTAAAAGCATTACAAATTACACAGAAAAAAATTATGCCTAGGTGGTTCTGCTATTTTCACTGGCATAAATATTCAAATACAAAGTATCGCTGGTAGATTAAAATCATTTTTAACGAAACTTTTTCAATATTTGTTAATATATTCAGAAATTTGAATCTTTCTTAAATGTGTTGAATTTCAAAGCAGTCGCATTGAACATTATTAAAAATAATTTACATATAAATTATATTTTTTTACATACCAACTAAAATACAAAATCATTCAAGCATCACCTGTTTTTTTGTATAATTTGGAGAAAAACTAAATTCAGCAAATCGAATGGGGTCAAATCTAGAGATATAGCAATCAGATAGGTTTTCCCAGTTTTCCTGGATGATCGGACATTTTCACACTTTTCTTTTTCTGCCAACTGGTAAATCGGAGGATAAGTTACAGAAGGATATGTCAAAGGATATCATTTTCCCAAGGACGATCGTAAACCCCGTCGTAATAAAATAGAAGATAGTTTTTGTGAGAACTTAAAAAATCTGATATTTGCAGCAGATTTACAGATATTTTAATTTAAAATAGACTTCGTTTGAAATTTTTACCTTCCGTGACCTTTATGTAAGGAAGGTATTGTCTTTGGTCAAAAAATTCGATGGCGAGTTCCTAATGAATAAGCACGTTTTAGGGTCCCTATAATACGAATGTACTATTTTTAAGATGATGCCTGTATGTATGTATGTGTGTGTGTGTGTGTGTGTATGTATGTGTGTATGTGTGTCCGTGTGTGACAAATTTTTCTCCGACTATAACTCCAATACTACAATTCTAAAAATTATAAGTCTTTCGTATTCCTCTTCTGTACCTCCATATGAAGAGTTGATTAGTTTTGGTTATAATTGATCCATCGGAAGTACCCTTATTTGAAGTTTTTAACAGTTTTTCTTACAAAAACGCAGTTAAATATTATTTTTTGACATTTTGTATATTAAAGAAAATACTCTTCTCTGTACGGTTTGATTATACATTTTCTTTCATATTCAATAGATATAAAGTTAAAGCATTATAAAGAGATTAATTTTCAAAAATTAATCAGCTTTGCTATTTATCATGGAAACAACTGATACATTCAAAAAATTCTAATTGACAGATGTCTGTTGCAAGTGCAAAACCAAATATGTAAAGTATAGGATCAAAAATTGGTATGTAATAGTGCTCCTCGCAAGTGACATGCAGTGAAAGGCCAAAGAGAAGATGGATGGACTGTATCGCAGAAGACTTGAGAAAAGAAGGACTGTGTGAAAAAGATGCTTTGAACAGGAATGAGTGGAAGAGAAGAGGAAACAGCAACTTCTAATAAAACAGGAGAAAGCTGAAGCAGAAAGAAGGAAGTGTCAAGTGTATTTTACTTTTACTTAATGTATGTTTATGTTGTAATTTAATTGGATTTATAGAACTTTTTCAAATGAACTTTTTGGTATGGAATTTGTAAAAAATAGTCTGTTCGCGTTCGATTTTACATGATATTATATAGAAACTGTTCCAGGGTCCTTTTGGTATGGCATTTGCACAAAATACATCGAACTGACGGAAGGTCTTGTGCTGACCACAACAGATTTTTTAGAATGAATTAAAAAAATAAAAATATATAAAGAAGATATGTGTTTTTGTAGCCTAATATGGAAATGGCGAGAGGTCTTGTGCTGGCCACAACAGATTTTCTAATTTAGTTTGCAAATTGTCTGTGTATATTTTGATAAAAGCTTGGAATGTAATCCACCCATACGGCTTTAGAGCGTAAATTTTCAAATGTAAAATTAATGTGAGTTCTGTTGCAAAGCGTATCGGCATAAATCAATTACACAGTTCATATTTACTGTATTTTCCAATATAGAACTAAAAAGCACATAATTTTAAACTTCCGACAAACGCTCGCTGTCGGAATTTATTATTTAGTAAGCTTCGGAACTTCGCAGCAAATAAATAATGAAAATTTAATAAAACACTCCATTAATCTCGACACCGACAAACTACGCTCCATCAACGAGGAAACGAAGTCAGGAAGAAATGTTTTCTGTTTATATTTTTCCACTTTTTCATCTTCCAGTTCCTTTCCACCCCAGGGCCGGCTTCCAGGATATAACCCTACAGTTCGGCTTGCCAACGTGCCATTATTTGTGCCGCTCTGTTGAAATGATGACATGCGTTGAATGGATTCTCTGTCTATTTTTTTCGTAAAATATACATAATATATATAAATACTCTAAAAATGAGTACACTTACGTAACATTCTCTTTACAATCAAATAATATTACTAGCAAGTATATATCTCTACCTATATTTGAAATATTGCCCCAAAAGTCAATATACCCCACATTTAGATAAAAACTTCTAAATTTTCAAAAATCTAATTTTTATGTATCTAAATACTTGCGCTGATTCCAAATTTTGAAACCACAGGTCGATATCTCGTTTCGTTCCCCAGATATTTAGCTTCAAAGTTTTGATCAAAACTGCCCATTTTTGGGTAAAAACCCAAAAATGGGTCGAGATAGAAATTTGGAGACAACACCATTCGATTCTACGGGCAAAATTACATAAGTACACCAATTTTCAGAATTTTTGAACACCGCATACGATCTCTAAAGCAAAATAACTGAAAAAGGCCAAAAATCGCAAAAATCTAAGGTGTACCCCTTACGATTTTTTCAGATTTTGGCCATTTTCAAGATTTTATTCATAAAAAATGAACTGGTTGGACAAAAATGATGAAAATTGCTATACTTATGTATTTTTGTCCGTAGAATCGAATGGTGTTGTCGCCAAATTCATATCTCGACCCATTTTTGGGTTATTACCCAAAAATGGGCAGTTTTGAGCAAATCTTTAAATCTAAATATCTCGAGAACGAAACGAGATATCTACCTGGGGTTTCAAAATTTGGAATCAGCGCATTGAGAAGTATCTTAGATTTTTGAAAAATTTGAAGTTTTTATCTAAATGTGGGGTATATTGATTTTTGGGGCAATAATTCAATAATGAGTAGAGATATAAACTTGATAGTAATATTATTTGATTTTAAAGAGAATGTTACGTAAGTGTACGCATTTTTAGAGAATTTATATATGAGTATACATTCATGTGATAATTTTATTGGATTTACAGAATATTTTCCAATAAACTTTCTGTACTACTACTTCCGGTTGTCCAATTGTTACCATAATCTAATCAGCTCTTCCAAGGAATGTCAGATTGAGGAAACTACAGTTAAATATTTTTCAAGTCTTATAGTATTTGAGAAACCGTGGTTCCGACATACACACACACACATACACACACACACACACATATATATATATATATATATAGTGTGTTAATTAAGAACCTGTAGGCGTTTCACATGGGAAAAGTTTTTCTTTGCGCAAAAGTCCCCAATTAATTTTAGACAAAATGTTTCAAATAAATGTGGTAGATATTAATATTCTACGCCTAAATTACTAAATAGATTTAATTTTTCACTTTCAATAACTTGTAAAATCTAATTTGAAATTGTATAAATATTGCTCACTTGTAGCGATACCCATGAAATTGAAACAAAATTAGAAAGAAATTCATTTCGTTTGAACTGTCAGAAATTTAATTTTATAGATAGAATGTGAAAAAATAATAATAATAAAAGTTATTTAAGTGTTAGATTTTAAAAATAATACCTGTGTAGTAATTTAGGTGCAGAATTGAATTATCTGCAACTTTTAATTGAAAACTGAATTTCTGACAGTTCAAACGATACGCATTTCTCTGTAATTTTGTTTCAAATCCATGAGTATCGCTAGAAATGAGCAATATTTTTATATAATTTCAAATTAAATTTTACAAGTTACCAAACGTGCAAAATAAAACTGTTGACTGATTTAGGCGTAGTAAATAATTATCTGTAACACTTATTTGAAACATTTTGTCTAAAATTAATTGGGACTTTTGCTCAAAGAAAAACTGTTTTCCCATGTTAAACGCCTATGTATATACATACATGGTAATGGTAGGATCTTTTCTGCTCTAAAAATTATTCGACATGATTCATTATATTTCAAATTAAATAAATTCCTTACTGCGCGTTTTTGAAGTTTAAATAATCTTACTCCTTCTGCTGTAAGATTATTTAAACTTCAAAAACGCGCAGTAAGGAATTTATTTAATTTGAAATATAATGAATCATGTCGAATAATTTTTAGAGCAGAAAAGATCCTACCATTACCATGTATGTATATACTTTCTGTAATCTTGCATATTCGGTCTATCTCTAACACAATTTTGACACATGAAAACATACACAATTATAACACAAGAAATAAAACTAATCTTGTTGTTCCTAAGCACAGATTATCTCTATGCACATACAATCCTAACATAATGGGAGTAAAACTCATAAATAAACTACCCTTTACTATAAAGAATTTAAAATCGGAAACATTATTTAAAAATAAATTAAAAGCTTTCTTAATTGACAAGTGTTACTACTCTGTGGACGAATATTTAAATGATGATTTAGCACTAAACTAATGAAAGATAAATGT
Source organism: Ophonus ardosiacus (assembly GCA_943142095.1). Classification (NCBI taxonomy): domain Eukaryota; kingdom Metazoa; phylum Arthropoda; class Insecta; order Coleoptera; family Carabidae; genus Ophonus; species Ophonus ardosiacus. Next base: position 50,990,269 of record OW964830.1, read on the forward strand.
AATATTATGTATTTAATTTATAACTGTATTTTATAATGACGAGCCATATATCAATGTAATTGGTCTATTGGCAGAATAAATTTATTATTATTATTATTATTATTATTATGGCCAGTTTTTTTAGTTAACACACTGTATATATACGGACATCATCGTAAAAATCCGATTATAGGGACCTTAAACCGTGCTTATCCACTAAAAAAAGATCTGGAAATGCTATGATTCCAATAACTCTCTTGGCGAGAGATAAAAATTATAATTATTTAAAAGAAATAGTTCCCCAACCAAACTTTTGACTGCAGCAAGCCGAAATTTGTTGCAGAAATTTCTTGTTGAAACAAACCTATGGTTTTATTGTTAAACTAGACAGAGATATTAAAAAGAAACAAATAAAAATTATGAATGTGTAAGCCGACCCTGTCTTGTGGGCATTTTTTTGTTCGACGACCTTCTCGCCTTTGTTTGGAATTTGTAATGAGAACGGGATTTTTATTCGAATCCTCCCTAGTGTATGTAAATTATATACGTTTGGTATTCGCCAGTTGCTTCCAAGTTTCTTTGTCGGTTGCAAGCACTCGAGCTTCGAGCTTCGAGCTGTTTTCGGACGATCTCGCATCATCTTAATTAAGATTCATTTGTGTAAAGCCAGACTGACGATTGGCTCACAGTCACAGTGAATTATTAATCGAAGTATGCGATGAATGTAGCGACGCAGCTCTTTGTTTTAGTTTTAGGAACAAGTGTTTTGGACAGGAGGTATTTTTATTTGACCTAATCACATACAATAAACAAACGTGACAGTCTCATAGGTAGCATTGTTGTTTTCATTTTTGGATTTTCAGTTACCAAATCAAGCATGGAATATTAACACGCTTAAATATTATACAACTGTATCAACAATTGTACATTGTGTTATTAGGAGTAAAGGTGATACTTTGTGTGGCGAGCATGTAAGTTTGCACGACGAGCATTAGCGAGTCGGACAATTTTACTTACACTTTTACTCCGAATGACACATTATATTTTTTCTCCAAACGTAAATATTTAATTAAAATAATTACAACTTGACGTTACAATAATTACAAATATTTTACGTGAAGGACATTTGCTGATTTCAATTGATCTGTTGCTATGGATACTTCCGTATTTGTTTACTTTTTACCTCTCGCTAAGAGAGGTATTGGATTCATGCTAAAATTCGCATATCCAGATTTCAGTGAATAAGCACGATTTAAGGTCCCTAGAATCCGATTATAACATTTTTAAAATGATGTCTGTGTGTGTATGTGTGTATGTGTGTATGTGTGTATGCCTGGATATTGTAGACACGATTCCTCAAAAACCATACGACTTAAGAATTGTTTAACTATGGATTCCTCAATCTGACATTCCTGGGAAGAGCTGAAAAGGTTTTGGTAACAATTGAACAACCGGAAGTAGTAGTTTCTGAGAAAAAAAATTCTAAATATAATTTTTTGGATATTTTTGTTATTAAATATTGAAGAACATAAAATTCTCCATCTAATACACTTAAAATTTTTATTATATCTTGTATAGATTTAGAGATAAAAACACTATAATATATAGAGTAATTTTATCGCAGAGGCTAAGGCACTAAGGAAACCAGTTGACAAATTCCAATGTTTATAACATAGTTTTTAAATGACACATGTCAGTGTCAAAAATCAACAGTTTTAGTGACATTCTGGGAAGTATATTTAATCTTTAAAATAAATAAATATATCATCACGGCATATTACCCATTTCTGGGTGTGCCAGTATCTACAACACATGTAGACATCGGTAATGATGACGATATATTTTACCGTGTGGGCGCTTACCAGGCGTCACCTCACGGGCACTCATAGCTGGTGTGGAGAGTGCACCATAGGGGTCACTTTTGTGCCATTTAAAATTGGAAATATTTGGCGTCTGTCTTTCTTATTGTTTTGTTAATTAAATATTTGAAATTATAGGTAATATGCTTATATCCATCAAAAATACCGCAAATCTGGTTAATGAATTGGAAGAATCTGTGACATTTAGAAACTACCTCATTCATTGAAAAGTAGATATAATTAGAATTATATGTGTGCAGAAGACATGTTAAATACAATAAAAAACAGTATTTGGGTAAAGTTCTGTAATATTTTGTTATAAAACGACGGTTCGATAGCAAAGTGCAATACAATATTTATACAGCCTAATATGGAAATGGCGAGAGGTCTTGTGCTGGCCACAACAGATTTTTTAATTATATATTCTTCTAATGTTCGAGATTCTTCCAATTCATTGGCCACAACAGATTTTGTTTTGATGTTGTTTTTCAGATTCTCCAAGGTTTTTAGTTTGTTGGTGTAGATACACACACACACACACACACACACACACAGACATCATTGTAAAAATGTTAAAATTGGATTCCAGTGACCTTAAGACGTGCTTATTCACTAAAATCTGCATATGCGATTTTTAGCATGTTTCCAGTACCTCTCTTATCGAGAGGTAAAAATTGATATTGGGCATGCTGTTTTTATGTAAAATATTATTAAATTTTTATTTGAAATTGACTAATAAGTAAGTGTGTTTCATAATTTTTGAATTATTTTAAAGCAAGTTATTAATCTTCAAACTCAACTGACTATAATTCTGAAATGGATAGTGTTTTGTCTAAAACTATAAACCTTTAATAAACTTATATTGCTTAGTGTTTAGGTGCCAGTTGAAACAAAGTATTATTACGTGGTCTTTACTCTTTCTCTTTACTATACTATCGGTACGGTGTTGCTCATAGTACACTACACTACACTACACACTTGTTCCTCATCGGCTTCCGATCTAAGCGTTCCTCATTCGCATCACGTGCACAGCTATCCTTGACTACCGCTGAGAGGAAGTGACGTCGTTAAACTCATCTCACACTCGATGTGTGCTACACACGCTGTCCAACTCACTCGCTGCTCGTTGCTTATCGCCCGCAAATCCTTGCCAAGAAGGCGTTCGCGATTGGATTGAGAGGGTAACATCAGAGCAGGAAACCGAACGGTGGTTTTAATTACATTAAATATTAACATTAATTCATAAAAAATCTGATGTGGCCAACACAAAATCTCCCGCTATTTAATTTTTATTAATTTAAATACATACCTACGTGCTACGTATTTATTAATGCTTCAAACTATATTATGTTCCATTGCATATAACTATAGCTTTATTTACTATTTTTTTTTTAAAATGTAACTATTATTATGAAAGATTTTTCACAAAGATATGCGAAACAAATATGAAAAATCTGTTGTGGCCAGCACAAGACCTCTCGCCACTTCCATATTAGGCTATATAAGTATTGTATTGCACTTCGCTTTCGAACAACAATAACAAAAAATTACAGAACTCAAATATTGTTTTTTATTGTATTTAACATATCTTCTGTACACAATTAATTCTAATTATATCTATTTTTCATTGTATGAGGAAGTTTCTTAATGTCAGAGATTCTTCCAATTCATTAACCAGATTGGCGGTATTTCTGTTGGATATATGCTTTTACCACAATTTTACCTATAATTTCAAATATTTAATTAATAAAACAATAAGAAAAGTTAAATATACTTCCCAGAAAAAGCTATCAGAATGCCACTAAAACTGTTGATATTTGACAATGACATATGTCATTTACAAACTATGTTATAAATATTGGAATTTGTCAACTGGTTTCCTTAGTGCCTTGGCCTCTGCGATTAGTTTACTCTATAAATTATAGTGTCTTTAGCTCTAAATCTATACAAGATATAATAAAAATTTTAAGTGTATTAGATAGAGAATTCTATGTTCTTCAATATTTAATAAAAAAAAACTCCCAAAAAATTATATTTAGAAGAATTTTTCTAAGAAACTACTACTTCAGATTGTTCAATTGTTACCAAAACCTTTTCAGCTCTTCCCAGGAATGTCAGATTGAAGAAACTGCAGTTAAATATTTTTTAAGTCTTATAGTTTTTGAGGAATCGTGTCTACACCATCCAGACATACATACACACATACACACACACACACACACTCTCACACACACACACACACACACAGAGAGAGAGAGAGAGAGAAAGACAGAGAGAGAGAGAGACATCATTTTAAAAATGTTATAAGAGGACCCTTAAATCGTGCTTATCCAATAAAATCTGGATATGCGAATTTTAGCATGAATCCAATACCTCTCTTAGCGAGAGGTAAAAAGAATAAATGTACGGCAATAATATTAATCAAAAGTCAAATGGCATACACCTGTCATCATCTGTCATATGTAGAATATAGTTTTGACGAATTATGAAAAATGAAATATATTTTGATATTATTTGAGAAAAGTTGTCACGTGCCCTTCAGGCATTTTTGATCACTCTGTATATGAGTATCTTTTCGTTGCTTAAGTAATATTCTGATGGTGACTATACGAGTATCATCTGCAAAACGTTCTGTGCATATCGTAGCTTATGCACGTGAATCCAGAGATCAACAACATGAACAACAAAACAATACATGTTCAGCGGGCTGTTGTAAACACGTGCTTTGTTGTTCCATCAACAGAACAAGCGACGGTCGCTAAAGATGTATATCAACGGAACGCCGGGCGTGGTCGCATATCCACTTCCGTGTTTACGGTTCCGGATTTGAAGACGCCAAGTTTGTATTTTTTGCAATAACGGCAGGGGGAGAGAAAACAAGAAAAAATGTACGAGAACGTCGAAATATTTGTTTTTATGTAATTTTTCTAAACAAATGTTAACAAAACCTATTTAAATGTACAATGGGGGATTCCACCATCTTTTTTTTTTATAATTTCATCTGAAAATATTAGGTAAATTAAGACTATTGATGAAAATCCGGTGAAAAATTCCTATTAATAAGCGAGTTATGGTCTCCCGAATTTTGAAAAGATTGACGTGACGTCACGCTTATGTGTCTTTATATCAAACTGTTTTCATCATGGACCTAAATGTTCTTGAAATATATGTTATTTTAAGTTATATTTACATAAAATAAATGAATATTATAACACTGTATAAGTCTACATACTTTATAATTACAAGTGTATTTAAATTATTAAGTTTAATGCAAGAAATTTATGTTAAAATAAAAACTGTTTGAAAACTGCAGTACAGGAATGTTAGACCCTCCTTTCGAATTTGAATTTCTTAACTTCCATTGGTAGTAACCCCCACCTCCTAACACGCTATTTGTTATTTCCGAAATATTTCAATTATACCATTTCATTTTTTTATTAATACCAACTCGCTTTAAAATGCGTTTTCTTGACGAAGTATGTGTTTTTTAGAGTATTTTACAGTAAATTCCATGCTTCAAAACAGCACTTTAGTTGCGTAGGCGAGTGCACTCTGTATTGTACACAAAATAATAGTCGAAAAAAATTAGGCCTTGTTAATAACCATAACAAAATAATTGAATGCTGTTGTCATAGTTGTATATCTATGCTACAAGGTCACATTGTGTTTTTAGATGTACAATTGTAATTAATTAAAATTTTATTACATTTGTTTTATTATCAATAGTGAAACTAACAATGACAGAACATGACACATAAAATATAAATTACAAGGTTATATTGATTTTTACTTCTTCTTCTTCTTCATCTTCTTCTTATTCGTCTTCTTCTTCTTTGATGTGTTCAGCGTTTTTTGCAATAGAAGACATTAAAATTTTGCTGTCCGTTAGAGAAATCAACAGTGGAAACTGTCACAATTCTTCGGAAAGCTTATCTGAAGGAAACTTTGAGACTAACAAGGGTTTACGAGTAGTTTTCTCGTCTTAAAAATAGTCAAATCTGTATTAAAAATCTGATGTGGCCAGCACATGACCTCCCGCAAATTCCATGTTTAAAATAGTAATGAGCTTTAAGTAAAGTATCTTTTTCCTTTCCGGTTGATCGTTTATAAACAAAATCTAATTTGTTGTTTTAATAAATAGAAATCTGTAATACGAAATTAATTTAATGCCAAAAATAATCGATTATCATGGGCCTATAGCGCTCACCATCAACTATAACAGTTCGACCTTCATCATTTTCGAAAAAGTAAGTTCCAATGACGCCACCTGACCATAGTACGCACCAAACAGAAGACATTTGGACATGTAATGGTACCTCGTAAATCACATGAAGATTTTCCTCTGCCCATATCTGGCAATTTTGATTATTAACATACCCAGAGAGGAGAAAATGTGCCTCAGCAAAGAAAAAGATAATCCTCGAAAAATCATCATCAACTTCCAAGTGCTCTAAAAACGCAATCTGTGTAAATTCTTTGCTGTACATGATACATGTCGTAAATGTGTAGTTGTAAACTTATATTTGACATTTTGAAAACACGTACTTATACTGACAGATTTATATTTACAAATCAAATATATTTCTACTAAATTCTTCTTAACACGGTTTCATTATTAATGTAAATGTGACAGTGACATTTGTTTAAATACGTCAAAATTTTATTAAAGTATTATGTTTTTGTTTGACGCATGGGTCAGATGATGTACAAAAATAAATTGTTTTATAAATTTATATTTAAAGTTATTTAAAGTTTTTTAAAGTTATATTATCGTAGAATTGAAGATTGTACCATTATATTATATTTTTAATAGTAAAAGTTGCTGAAAAATTATATTCAATGCAATTTTTTCAAGAAAAACTGGTAAAAGCTTGTATAAGTGATACTTCCGATTATTTGATATACACTAAAAACTAATCAACTCTTCCCACATTAGTATAGAATGGGTATACAAAATTTCAAAATTTTCTGATTGGTAGTATTTGAGTAATCGTGTCCACAGGATCCACACATCCACACACACATACACACACACATACATACCCACAGACATCATTGTAAAAATGTTAAAATCGGATTCTGGGGACATCAAAACGTGCTTATTCACTAAAATCTCTATATCGATGAATTTGATATAATGGTGCTGCGAGAATTTCACGTGGACATCACTATATAATAAATACAAATAATTTATATGTGTCTGCGTGTCTGATTATTTTCCAATTTTTCCATTCTGCAATCAGTCGATCATCGTAATCAACCACAATATAAAATGTTTTAATGGTTAATTTTTTTTTTTTGTCGGGTGCACTTGACCCCATGCACCCTACAAGTCGGCGCCCATGATTGGAGGGACTCGCTGAAATGTCTTGGAGTTTGTGCCAACGAATTTTGACTGCAAATTTGAAAATTAAACGTAGGCATTTTATAAAAAGACTGGTTCTAGAGTCTGGAGACAAAAATATAAAATAAACCAATTAAATTACCGTTTGTAGCATCTTCTCTGCAAAATACTCGTTCGCCGTCAACAATTTCATTTGGATTCTAGTTTAATTTGATTTCACGGCCTGTAGGAAAAATTAGATTTATTTTATTGATGTATCGGCATGAAATCAGCGGGCTAGGATGGCCTGTTTACAGACATAAACGGTTTATATCGTAACACTAGAGCACGTATTGACTTCCTTGGAAAATAAACACTACCTTTATTCTACAAATAAACCAAAGTCACAGCACAAGGCAGACGTCTTGCTATCATGGACGCACGTGTGCAAGGGGCACGTAAATAAATATTGCGGAGAATATTTGTATAAACTCAACTTTATAAATAAACTGGCAAATATTTAGCTTACATTAAATTGTTTGGATAATTGCGCTTCATTTTTTATATAGTATTCTTTTAAAAAAAATCTGATGTGGCCAGCACAAAACTTCTCGCCATTTCCATATTCCACAAATTCTAATGGGCTACTTGCTTGGTACTGAAATTCAATTTCTATCACTATATACGTAATGTTATGTTGAAAACATATATAAAAATATAAATTTTATTTTTAAAAAATTATTTGTCTTTTAGTAAATTAAGAAAGAAAATTTTCTGTGACGTCATTATATTTAGCTGAAGAAGGAAACCATGTTTAAAAATATTACGTATAGATGGCATGGCGTGCGAGAAAATTTTGACTTGAATTTGACATTAGTTCATTTTTTTCTCTCTCTGGTCTATCAAATACATTAATTACTTCACAAATAAACACATAGATAGTTACATGTAATTTAAAATATCGATAACAAAAAGACAAACTAAAATACTAACCTCCAAATTATTGTTGAAACGTCAAACAGGAGATCTATATTACTCGTACAAACAAACACTATGATTCTACGACCATTCATTGGTGCGGCGTAATTCTACGTCATACATGGCGGGAATTCAAATAATCAAATTTCATTATTTTTTTTCTGGCTAATTAATAAAAATTTTGTCAAAAGAAAAAATATGGGTAGCAAGTTTTTACCTGCTCTTCAAAAATATTAAATAAAAAAAGGTGTGCAAGTAGCCCATTACATCTATTATTCATATATTTTTTAATTCATTCTACAAATAAGTGTCCTCCTACTCTTCTAAATGTTCGAGATTCTTCAAGTTCGTTGACGAGATTGACGGTATTTCTGATGCGTCTGTGTAATATATGTAGGTATCTATAATTTTAAATATTTATTTAATATTAAAATAAGAAATATTAAATGTACTTCCCAAAAAAAGCCTTCAGTAATGTATATGAATTTTTGACACTGACATTTTTCTGTCAATTATAAACATTTTAAAATTTCAACTGGTGTCCATGGAGTTATTACAACGGATAATTTTAAATAAATAAATATCATCGCGGCATATTACCCATTTCTGGGTGTGCCAGTATCTACAACACATGTAGACATCGGTAATGATGACGATATATTTTACCGTGTGGACTCTTACCAGGCGTCACCCCACGGGCACTCATAGCTGGTGTGGAGAGTGCATCACAGGAGTCACTTTTATGCCATTTAAAATTGGAAATATTTGGCGTCTGTCGGGATCGAACCCGGTTCCCCCAGGTTCGCGACCAGACACTCAGGCACGCGACCACGGGACCCCATATAATAATAATTTTATATATTTATAATTCTTTATCTCTAAATCTATAGAAGATATAATAAAAATGTTCAATGTATCGGATAGAGAATTTTATATTCTTGTATATATTTGTAATAACATAAATTTCAAAAAATAATATTTAGAAGATTTTTATTAAGAAACTACTACTTTCGGTTGTTCAATTTTTACCAAAACCTTTTCAGCTCTTCCCATTAATGTCAGATTAAGGAATACGTAGTTAAATTGATCTTTAGAATTTGAGAAACGGTCCCCCAACATCCAGACATATACACATACATCACTGAAAAAATGTAATTTTTTTTAACATGAATCCAATACCTCTTTTAGTGAGGGATGAAAAAAAAAAGTTATAACATTGGTTGTTGTTGCATTGGAATAATACAATGTTTTATTGGAATTTCTAAGAATTATTAGTTTATAGTAACAATCATATTTATTTATTCATTATTAAATACATTTAGTGCAAAGTAGTTTTCTTTGACTCTGATTTTGTTAGGGGTCCTATTTCTTCTTTTTGCATTCACACCACTTAGGACAATTTTGGCTGTCCAGATCCTCTGAGCAATTTACAATTATTTCATCTTTCTTACATTTGGCCAGGCAGTATGAAGGTATTTCTTTAAATAATAATAAGTAATTTATTAAATATCCTAAAACTAATAAATTATTTACCTTATTATATTTTTTCAATGTTGTTATTAATACGAGTATACTTACCATTATTATTTTTCTGCCTTTTTATAATTTTTCCAGAGCGAGCTTTGCATATACACCAAGAATGACATCCAGAATTCGATTTCTCGCGAGAACACATTACAAGTCTTTCTGTTTTCTTGCAATGAGAATTACATTTTTTTGCTTTATATATTTTTCTTTTAACTTCCGTCCTTATTGTTTTTTTATTTACATTTTTTTGCATAATATTTTCTTTTTGCTTGTTTTGCGGCTCTTTCGTTTTCTTATCTATAGTAAGAATCGATGCATTACTCCTCTCCTTTTCTTCTTTATCTTTAATCGCAATTGTTTCATCTTTCTTGTTTTTGGGCCCTTTTTTCTGTTTAATGATAATCGTTTCATCTTTCCCCTTTTCTTTTTTATCTTTATTTGCAATTGTTTTATCTTTTCCCTTTTCTTTTTTATCTTTATTTACAATCGTTTCATCTTTCCCCTTTTCTTTTTTATCTTTATTTGCAATTGTTTTATCTTTCCCCTTTTCTTTTTTATCTTTATTTGCAATTGTTTTATCTTTCCCCTTTTCTTTTTTATCTTTATTTGCAATTGTTTTATCTTTTCCCTTTTCTTTTTTATCTTTATTTGCAATTGTTTTATCTTTCCCCTTTTCTTTTTTATCTTTATTTGCAATTGTTTTATCTTTTCCCTTTTCTTTTTTATCTTTATTTGCAATTGTTTTATCTTTTCCCTTTTCTTTTTTATCTTTATTTGCAATTGTTTCATTTTTCATGTTTTTGGGCTCTTTTTCTTGTTCATTTACAATCGTTTCATCTTTCCCCTTTTCTTTTTTATCTTTATTTGCAATTGTTTTATCTTTTCCCTTTTCTTTTTTATCTTTATTTGCAATTGTTTTATCTTTCCCCTTTTCTTTTTTATCTTTATTTGCAATTGTTTTATCTTTCCCCTTTTCTTTTTTATCTTTATTTGCAATTGTTTTATCTTTCCCCTTTTCTTTTTTATCTTTATTTGCAACTGTTTTATCTTTCCCCTTTTCTTTTTTATCTTTATTTACAATCGTTTCATCTTTCCCCTTTTCTTTTTTATCTTTATTTGCAATTGTTTTATCTTTTCCCTTTTCTTTTTTATCTTTATTTGCAATTGTTTTATCTTTCCCCTTTTCTTTTTTATCTTTATTTGCAATTGTTTTATCTTTTCCCTTTTCTTTTTTATCTTTATTTACAATCGTTTCATCTTTCCCCTTTTCTTTTTTATCTTTATTTGCAATTGTTTTATCTTTCCCCTTTTCTTTTTTATCTTTATTTACAATCGTTTCATCTTTCCCCTTTTCTTTTTTATCTTTATTTGCAATTGTTTTATCTTTCCCCTTTTCTTTTTTATCTTTATTTGCAGTTGTTTTATCTTTTCCCTTTTCTTTTTTATCTTTATTTGCAATTGTTTTATCTTTCCCCTTTTCTTTTTTATCTTTATTTGCAATTGTTTTATCTTTTCCCTTTTCTTTTTTATCTTTATTTGCAATTGTTTTATCTTTTCCCTTTTCTTTTTTATCTTTATTTACAATCGTTTCATCTTTCCCCGTTTCTTTTTTATCTTTATTTGCAATTGTTTTATCTTTCCCCTTTTCTTTTTTATCTTTATTTGCAATTGTTTTATCTTTTCCCTTTTCTTTTTTATCTTTATTTGCAATTGTTTTATCTTTCCCCTTTTCTTTTTTATCTTTATTTGCAATTGTTTTATCTTTTCCCTTTTCTTTTTTATCTTTATTTACAATCGTTTCATCTTTCCCCTTTTCTTTTTTATCTTTATTTGCAATTGTTTTATCTTTTCCCTTTTCTTTTTTATCTTTATTTACAATCGTTTCATCTTTTCCCTTTTCTTTTTTATCTTTATTTGCAGTTGTTTTATCTTTTCCCTTTTCTTTTTTATCTTTATTTGCAATTGTTTCATTTTTCATGTTTTTGGGCTCTTTTTCTTGTTCATTTACAATCGTTTCATCTTTCCCCTTTTCTTTTTTATCTTTATTTGCAGTTGTTTTATCTTTTCCCTTTTCTTTTTTATCTTTATTTGCAATTGTTTTATCTTTCCCCTTTTCTTTTTTATCTTTATTTGCAATTGTTTTATCTTTTCCCTTTTCTTTTTTATCTTTATTTGCAATTGTTTCATCTTTCATGTTTTTGGGCTCTTTTTCTTGTTCATTTACAATCGTTTCATCTTTCCCCTTTTCTTTTTTATCTTTATTTGCAGTTGTTTTATCTTTTCCCTTTTCTTTTTTATCTTTATTTGCAATTGTTTCATCTTTCCCCTTTTCTTTTTTATCTTTATTTGCAATTGTTTTATCTTTTCCCTTTTCTTTTTTATCTTTATTTACAATCGTTTCATCTTTCCCCTTTTCTTTTTTATCTTTATTTGCAATTGTTTTATCTTTTCCCTTTTCTTTTTTATCTTTATTTGCAATTGTTTCATCTTTCATGTTTTTGGGCTCTTTTTCTTGTTCATTTACAATCGTTTCATCTTTCCCCTTTTCTTTTTTATCTTTATTTGCAGTTGTTTTATCTTTTCCCTTTTCTTTTTTATCTTTATTTGCAATTGTTTCATCTTTCCCCTTTTCTTTTTTATCTTTATTTGCAATTGTTTTATCTTTCCCCTTTTCTTTTTTATCTTTATTTGCAATTGTTTTATCTTTCCCCTTTTCTTTTTTATCTTTATTTCCAATTGTTTTATCTTTTCCCTTTTCTTTTTTATCTTTATTTGCAATTGTTTTATCTTTCCCCTTTTCTTTTTTATCTTTATTTGCAATTGTTTTATCTTTCCCCTTTTCTTTTTTATCTTTATTTGCAATTGTTTTATCTTTTCCCTTTTCTTTTTTATCTTTATTTGCAATTGTTTCATTTTTCATGTTTTTGGGCTCTTTTTCTTGTTCATTTACAATCGTTTCATCTTTCCCCTTTTCTTTTTTATCTTTATTTGCAATTGTTTTATCTTTTCCCTTTTCTTTTTTATCTTTATTTGCAATTGTTTTATCTTTCCCCTTTTCTTTTTTATCTTTATTTGCAATTGTTTTATCTTTCCCCTTTTCTTTTTTATCTTTATTTGCAATTGTTTTATCTTTCCTCTTTTCTTTTTTATCTTTATTTGCAACTGTTTTATCTTTCCCCTTTTCTTTTTTATCTTTATTTACAATCGTTTCATCTTTCCCCTTTTCTTTTTTATCTTTATTTGCAATTGTTTTATCTTTTCCCTTTTCTTTTTTATCTTTATTTGCAATTGTTTTATCTTTCCCCTTTTCTTTTTTATCTTTATTTGCAATTGTTTTATCTTTTCCCTTTTCTTTTTTATCTTTATTTACAATCGTTTCATCTTTCCCCTTTTCTTTTTTATCTTTATTTGCAATTGTTTTATCTTTCCCCTTTTCTTTTTTATCTTTATTTACAATCGTTTCGCCTTTCCCCTTTTCTTTTTTATCTTTATTTGCAATTGTTTCATCTTTCATGTTTTTGGGCTCTTTTTCTTGTTCATTTACAATCGTTTCATCTTTCCCCTTTTCTTTTTTATCTTTATTTGCAGTTGTTTTATCTTTTCCCTTTTCTTTTTTATCTTTATTTGCAATTGTTTCATCTTTCCCCTTTTCTTTTTTATCTTTATTTGCAATTGTTTTATCTTTTCCCTTTTCTTTTTTATCTTTATTTACAATCGTTTCATCTTTCCCCTTTTCTTTTTTATCTTTATTTGCAATTGTTTTATCTTTCCCCTTTTCTTTTTTATCTTTATTTGCAATTGTTTTATCTTTCCCCTTTTCTTTTTTATCTTTATTTCCAATTGTTTTATCTTTTCCCTTTTCTTTTTTATCTTTATTTGCAATTGTTTTATCTTTCCCCTTTTCTTTTTTATCTTTATTTGCAATTGTTTTATCTTTCCCCTTTTCTTTTTTATCTTTATTTGCAATTGTTTTATCTTTTCCCTTTTCTTTTTTATCTTTATTTGCAATTGTTTCATTTTTCATGTTTTTGGGCTCTTTTTCTTGTTCATTTACAATCGTTTCATCTTTCCCCTTTTCTTTTTTATCTTTATTTGCAATTGTTTTATCTTTTCCCTTTTCTTTTTTATCTTTATTTGCAATTGTTTTATCTTTCCCCTTTTCTTTTTTATCTTTATTTGCAATTGTTTTATCTTTCCCCTTTTCTTTTTTATCTTTATTTGCAATTGTTTTATCTTTCCCCTTTTCTTTTTTATCTTTATTTGCAACTGTTTTATCTTTCCCCTTTTCTTTTTTATCTTTATTTACAATCGTTTCATCTTTCCCCTTTTCTTTTTTATCTTTATTTGCAATTGTTTTATCTTTTCCCTTTTCTTTTTTATCTTTATTTGCAATTGTTTTATCTTTCCCCTTTTCTTTTTTATCTTTATTTGCAATTGTTTTATCTTTTCCCTTTTCTTTTTTATCTTTATTTACAATCGTTTCATCTTTCCCCTTTTCTTTTTTATCTTTATTTGCAATTGTTTTATCTTTCCCCTTTTCTTTTTTATCTTTATTTACAATCGTTTCGCCTTTCCCCTTTTCTTTTTTATCTTTATTTGCAATTGTTTTATCTTTTCCCTTTTCTTTTTTATCTTTATTTGCAATTGTTTTATCTTTCCCCTTTTCTTTTTTATCTTTATTTGCAATTGTTTTATCTTTCCCCTTTTCTTTTTTATCTTTATTTGCAATTTTTTTATCTTTCCCCTTTTCTTTTTTATCTTTATTTGCAATTGTTTTATCTTTCCCCTTTTCTTTTTTATCTTTATTTACAATCGTTTCATCTTTCCCCTTTTCTTTTTTATCTTTATTTGCAATTGTTTTATCTTTTCCCTTTTCTTTTTTATCTTTATTTGCAATTGTTTTATCTTTCCCCTTTTCTTTTTTATCTTTATTTGCAATTGTTTTATCTTTCCCCTTTTCTTTTTTATCTTTATTTGCAATTGTTTTATCTTTTCCCTTTTCTTTTTCATCTTTATTTACAATCGTTTCACCTTTCCCCTTTTCTTTTTTATCTTTATTTGCAATTGTTTTATCTTTCCCCTTTTCTTTTTTATCTTTATTTGCAATTGTTTTATCTTTTCTTTTTTCTTTTTTATCTTTATTTGCAATTGTTTTATCTTTCCCCTTTTCTTTTTTATCTTTATTTGCAATTGTTTTATCTTTTCCCTTTTCTTTTTCATCTTTATTTACAATCGTTTCACCTTTCCCCTTTTCTTTTTTATCTTTATTTGCAATTGTTTTATCTTTCCCCTTTTCTTTTTTATCTTTATTTGCAATCGTTTCATCTTTCCCCTTTTCTTTTTTATCTTTATTTACAATCGTTTCGTCTTTCCCCTTTTCTTTTTTATCTTTATTTGCAATTGTTTTATCTTTCCCCTTTTCTTTTTTATCTTTATTTGCAGTTGTTTTATCTTTTCCCTTTTCATTTTTATCTTTATTTGCAATTGTTTTATCTTTCCCCTTTTCTTTTTTATCTTTATTTGCAATTGTTTTATCTTTTCCCTTTTCTTTTTTATCTTTATTTACAATCGTTTCATCTTTCCCCTTTTCTTTTTTATCTTTATTTGCAATTGTTTTATCTTTCCCCTTTTCTTTTTTATCCTTATTTACAATCGTTTCATCTTTCCCCTTTTCTTTTTTATCTTTATTTGCAATTGTTTTATCTTTTCCCTTTTCTTTTTTATCTTTATTTGCAATTGTTTTATATTTCCCCTTTTCTTTTTTATCTTTATTTGCAATTGTTTTATCTTTTCCCTTTTCTTTTTTATCTTTATTTACAATCGTTTCATCTTTCCCCTTTTCTTTTTTATCTTTATTTGCAATTGTTTTATCTTTTCCCTTTTCTTTTTTATCTTTATTTACAATCGTTTCATCTTTTCCCTTTTCTTTTTTATCTTTATTTGCAGTTGTTTTATCTTTTCCCTTTTCTTTTTTATCTTTATTTGCAATTGTTTCATTTTTCATGTTTTTGGGCTCTTTTTCTTGTTCATTTACAATCGTTTCATCTTTCCCCTTTTCTTTTTTATCTTTATTTGCAGTTGTTTTATCTTTTCCCTTTTCTTTTTTATCTTTATTTGCAATTGTTTTATCTTTCCCCTTTTCTTTTTTATCTTTATTTGCAATTGTTTTATCTTTTCCCTTTTCTTTTTTATCTTTATTTGCAATTGTTTTATCTTTCCCCTTTTCTTTTTTATCTTTATTTGCAATTGTTTTATCTTTTCCGTTTTCTTTTTTATCTTTATTTACAATCGTTTTATCTTTCCCTTTTTCTTTTTTATCTTTATTTGCAATTGTTTTATCTTTCCCCTTTTCTTTTTTATCTTTATTTGCAATTGTTTTATCTTTCCCCTTTTCTTTTTTATCTTTATTTGCAGTTGTTTTATCTTTTCCCTTTTCTTTTTTATCGTTATTTGCAATTGTTTTATCTTTCCCCTTTTCTTTTTTATCTTTATTTGCAATTGTTTTATCTTTTCCCTTTTCTTTTTTATCTTTATTTGCAATTGTTTTATCTTTCCCCTTTTCTTTTTTATCTTTATTTGCAATTGTTTTATCTTTTCCCTTTTCTTTTTTATCTTTATTTACAATCGTTTTATCTTTCCCTTTTTCTTTTTTATCTTTATTTGCAATTGTTTTATCTTTCCCCTTTTCTTTTTTATCTTTATTTGCAATTGTTTTATCTTTCCCCTTTTCTTTTTTATCTTTATTTGCAATTGTTTTATCTTTTTCCTTTTCTTTTTTATCTTTATTTACAATCGTTTCATCTTTCCCCTTTTCTTTTTTATCTTTATTTGCAATTGTTTTATCTTTTCCCTTTTCTTTTTTATCTTTATTTGCAATTGTTTTATCTTTCCCCTTTTCTTTTTTATCTTTATTTGCAGTTGTTTTATCTTTTCCTTTTTCTTTTTTATCTTTATTTGCAATTGTTTTATCTTTCCCCTTTTCTTTTTTATCTTTATTTGCAATTGTTTTATCTTTTCCCTTTTCTTTTTTATCTTTATTTGCAATTGTTTTATCTTTTCCCTTTTCTTTTTTATCTTTATTTGCAATTGTTTTATCTTTTCCCTTTTCTTTTTTATCTTTATTTACAATCGTTTCATCTTTCCCCTTTTCTTTTTTATCTTTATTTGCAATTGTTTTATCTTTCCCCTTTTCTTTTTTATCTTTATTTACAATCGTTTCATCTTTCCCCTTTTCTTTTTTATCTTTATTTGCAATTGTTTTATCTTTCCCCTTTTCTTTTTTATCTTTATTTACAATCGTTTCATCTTTCCCCTTTTCTTTTTTATCTTTATTTGCAATTGTTTTATCTTTTCCCTTTTCTTTTTTATCTTTATTTGCAATTGTTTTATCTTTTCCCTTTTCTTTTTTATCTTTATTTGCAGTTGTTTTATCTTTTCTCTTTTCTTTTTTATCTTTATTTGCAGTTGTTTTATCTTTTCCCTTTTCTTTTTTATCTTTATTTGCAATTGTTTTATCTTTCCCCTTTTCTTTTTTATCTTTATTTGCAATTGTTTTATTTTTCCCCTTTTCTTTTTTATCTTTATTTGCAATTGTTTTATCTTTCCCCTTTTCTTTTTTATCTTTATTTGCAATTGTTTTATCTTTTCCCTTTTCTTTTTTATCTTTATTTGCAATTGTTTTATCTTTCCCCTTTTCTTTTTTATCTTTATTTGCAATTGTTTTATCTTTCCCCTTTTCTTTTTTATCTTTATTTACAATCGTTTCATCTTTCCCCTTTTCTTTTTTATCTTTATTTGCAATTGTTTTATCTTTTCCCTTTTCTTTTTTATCTTTATTTGCAATTGTTTTATCTTTTCCCTTTTCTTTTTTATCTTTATTTGCAGTTGTTTTATCTTTTCCCTTTTCTTTTTTATCTTTATTTGCAGTTGTTTTATCTTTTCCCTTTTCTTTTTTATCTTTATTTGCAATTGTTTTATCTTTCCCCTTTTCTTTTTTATCTTTATTTGCAATTGTTCCATCTTTTCCCTTTTCTTTTTTATCTTTATTTGCAATTGTTTTATCTTTCCCCTTTTCTTTTTTATCTTTATTTGCAATTGTTTTATCTTTCCCCTTTTCTTTTTTATCTTTATTTGCAATTGTTTCATCTTTCATGTTTTTGGGCTCTTTTTCTTGTTCAGTTACAATCGTTTCATCTTTCCCCTTTTCTTTTTTATCTTTATTTGCAATTGTTTCATCTTTCATGTTTTCAGGTTCTTTTTCTTCTTCATTTCCAATCGTTTCATCTTTCTCCTTTTCTTTTTTATCTTTATTTGCAATTGTTTCATCTTTCCCCTTTTCTTTTTTATCTTTATTTGCAATTGTTGCATCTTTCATGTTTTTGGGTTCTTTTTCTTCTTCAGTTACAATCGTTTCATCTTTCCCCTTTTCTTTTTTATCTTTATTTGCAATTGTTTCATTTTTCATGTTTTCGGGTTCTTTTTCTTCTTCAGTTACAATCGTTTTATCTTTCCCCTTTTCTTCTGCATCTTTGTTTGTAATTGTATCATTTTTCATGTTTTCTGGATCTTTGTTTTCTTCAGTCACAATCGTTTCATCTTTCCTCTTTCCTTCTGCATCTTTGTTTGCAATTGTTTCATCTTTTTTGTTTTCGGGCTCATTTTCTTCTTCTTTATTTGGAATCGTTTCTTTTTTTTCGGTTTCAGACCCTACTTTTCCCTCATCTTTATTAGGATCCGGTTGCATTTTTTTGTCAACTTTATATTGTTTTTTGTTAACTATCGTCCTTTTTTTATTTACATTTTTTTGCATAATATTTTGCTTTTTCTTGTTTTGTGGCCCTTTCTTTTTATTTTTCCTCTTTTTTACTTTATATTGTTTTTTGTTAACTATTCCTTTAAATAAATAAATAAATAAATTAGTAAATATCTTAAAACTAATAAATTATTTACCTTATTATATTTTTTCAATGTTATTATTAATATACTTACCATTATTTTTTTTCTGTCTTTTTATAGTTTTTCCAGACCGAGCTTGGCATGCACACCAAGAATAACATCCAGAATTTGATTTCTCGCGAGAACACATTACAACTCTTTCTGTTTTCTTGCAATGAGATTTACATTTTTTTACTTTATATTTTTTTCTTTTAGCTATCGTCTTTACTTGTTTTTTATGTACATGTTTTTCCATAATCTTTTTTTTCTTGTTTTGTGGCCCTTTCTTTTTATCTTTTCCCTTTTTTACTTTATATTGTTTTTTGTTAACTATTCCTTTAAATAAATAAATAAATTATTAAATATCTTAAAACTAATAAATTATTTACCTTATTATATTTTTTCAATGTTTTTATTAATATACTTACCATTATTTTTTTTCTGCCTTTTTACAACTTTTCCAGACCGAGCTTTGCATTTACACCAAGAATGACATCCAGAATTCGATTTCTTGCGAGAACACGTTATAAGTCTTTCTGTTTTCTTGCAATGAGAATTACATTTTTTTACTTTATATTTTTTTCTTTTAACTATCGTCTTTACTTTTTTTTTATGTACATGTTTATCCATAATCTTTTCTTTTTTCTTATTTTGTGGCTTTTTCTTTTTATCTTTCCTCTTTTCTACTTTATATATTTTTCTTTTAACTTTCGTCCTTATTGTTTTTTTATTTACATTTTTTTGCATAATATTTTCTTTTTGCTTGTTTTGCAACTCTTTTGTTTTTTCATCTATAGTAAGAATCGATGCATTACTCCTCTCCTTTTCTTCTTTATCTTTAATTGCAATTGTTTCATCTTTCTTGTTTTCGGGCACTTTTTTCTGTTTAATCACAATCGTTTCATCTTTCCCCTTTTCTTTTTTATCTTTATTTGCAATTGTTTTATCTTTCTTGTTTTCGGGCTCTTTTTCTTCTTCAGTTACAATCGTTTCATCTCTCCCCTTTTCTTCTGCATCTTTGTTTGCAATTGTTTCATCTTTCTTGTTTTCGGGCTCTTTGTTTTCTTCAGTCACAATCGTTTCATCTTTCCTCTTTTTTTCTGCATCTTTATTTACAATTTTTTCATCTTTTTTGTTTGCGGGCTCTTCTTTTTCTTCAGTTACAATCGTTTCATCTTTCCCCTTTTCTTCTGCATCTTTGTTTGCAATTGTTTCATTTTTCTTGTTTTCAGGCTCATTTTCTTCTTCTTTATTTGGAATCGTTTCTCTTTTTTCGGTTTCAGACCCTACTTTTCCCTCATCTTTATTAGGATCCGGTACTAAAAAAGTTGCATTTTTGAATAAAAAAAATTGAATAAAATTTATTCGCAGTATAAAGGTATGACGTCACAATAAATGATTATTAGCATTAGAATGTAACATTTTATTTATTATTATTTATATTATTAAATGCTTAACTTGTATGTTTAGCTAAAGATCTTAGATTATATTTTGAATTTTAGCTTATTTACAGTAAAATAAACGGAATAAGATATTTACCTATCCGAGAGAAAACAGCAGATATTAGAATAAAATATATCAAAAATTTAACTATCATTGTATTTAAGAGTATTAAGTTTGTATTTCTGTAAAATTCGTATTTATATACATATTTTACTAATCTTGATACGTAGGTGTTCAATTTATAAAACAATGCTTCATTAAGTTGATTTTAATTATTGGAACGCCTTCAATAGTTCAGACATTTCGTCATTACTGAAATCTGCAAATAGAGGTAGATTGGTACACCCAGATTTGGGTAATATGTCGTGATGATATATTTATTCATAAACAAATTATTGAAAATGGGAAAAATAAAAACTGCACAGTAAACTATAATTGTATTTTAAACGAATAAAGTATGTACATGAAGTACGGTATTCCTTGGAGGATTTTAGTATTCTGAATTACATTAGGGAATGTTGTGGGTAACGCAGGGCAAATAAACCAAAAAACTACTAAAATCAGATGGAAGATTGCTTCTAAAAAGGTTTATGGTAAATAAAAAAATGTACGTCGCTTTATACAGGGTGTTTTGTAATTAAGTGTACAACGCTTAACCCATGAGAGAACTGATCCCTTAAATAAATATTTTTTCCAGTGTACACAATGACCGGTAGTATTTTCTCAAAATTTTAGCCACTCTATCTAACAAATTACATTGGGTGGAATTCAGTGGGTTGTATTAAGGTCTGTATTAAATCTTGTATTAAGTATATGGCAACATTGTAATATTTTCCACATGTATCAATGAGATTTAATTGTGATTTAGAAATTTTACCACAGGGAAAAGTAATACAGATATCCTTTAGTCAAATGAGGAAATATTATTGTAAATGGAACGTGTAAATGGAAACTCATTATTGCAAAATTAGGTTAGAAATATGTCAAATTTTATTTGTCAAATATTTCATACCTGAATGTAATGAATTTTAAAATATCTCAACCCCCATTTTGATCAGTTTTGACATTTGTCCTTTTTTTCTTACTTCTGTTAATAATATGTTTTTCTTTATTTGATCCTTTGGTCTCTCACTTTTTTCTGACAGGTATTACAAAGTTGCCAAAATATTTTTGACAAAGGACTATTTTAGCTTAAAACACGCTAATACAACCCACTGAATCTCACCCAATGGCCTTTATTTAACAATACATTGAAATGATTAAAAACAAATGAATTCGACTAAGAGTAAATACTGTCGGTCATTGATTTTAATTTTTTTACAAAATTTTGAACTATGATGTAATTAGTCAGTGTTCCGTCTAAAATTCTTGCTCACAAAAGTGTTCCGCGGTATTGAAAAGGTTGAGAACCACTGCGTTAACAAATATATTTTGATTCCTATAAATGTTCAGATTTTTTACCTCGCTAAGAGAGGTATTGGAATCATGCTAAAATTCGCATATCCAGATTTTAGTGGATAAGTACGTTTTAAGTTCCCTATAATTCGATTAAAACATTTTTACGATGATGTCCGTGTGTGTGTGGGTGTGTGTGTGTGTGTATGTATGTGTGTGTGGATGGTGGAACCACGGTTTCTCAAATACTTGACTTAAAAAATATTTAAGTGCAGTTTCCTCAATCTGACATTCTTGGGAAGAGCTGATTAGATTTTGGTAACAATTGGACAACCGGAAGTAATAGTTCCTTAAAAAATTCTTCTAAATATAATTTTTTGAAAATTTTTGTTATTACAAATATTGAAGAACATAAAATTATAAATTTCTACATCTGATACATTTAAAAAAATCATTATATCTTGTATAAATATACAGCCCGATTCACAAAAAAGTTTAAGCTAATCCTCATTCTTGGATTAGCGAATTCTACTCTAACTTTGACAGTTTATAACTTAAAATATAGTCTAATCTATTCCTAGTATCTACCTTTATTGATAATATCATGAAAATTAAATTTTATTTACCGGAATAGAATAGAATTCGCTAATCCAAAAATGAGGATTAGCTTAAACTTTTTTGTGAATCGGGCTGTTAGAGATAAAGGCACTGTAATATACCGTGAGTATTTTTTAACGTGAAACATTGGGTTTGTACATCCATGGTTACGACTTGATATTTGATTGACAGCAATGTATTTGCCCGTTCCATTTAAAATGAAACATAGGGAACGAATCTGACAGAAGAATTATATTTAAATATTGTAAGAAATTTAGCGGAATCAGAAAACCACTGGAGAACACTAAACATATTTCGGGCACAAGGTGCACACAGTATTTTTTCCACATCTAAATTTAATTTTTAGAAAATAGGTATAATTATTTAAACAAAATTAACCTCTAATGACATCTTGTACATATGACAGAAAACCGTTGAATTTTCCTATATGTTATAATTTGACATTTGATTGACAGCAATGTATTTGTCTGTCTCATTAAGTGACACATGGGAAATGAATTTGACAGAAGTATTATATTTAAATATATTTTTTCTACAACTAATTTTAATTTAGAATGCAGGTATAATTATTTAAACAAAATTAACCTTTTTGACGTCTTATCAAATATCAAATTCGTTCCCTATGTTTCATTTTAAATGGAACGGGCAAATACATTACTGTCAATCAAATGTCAAGTCGTAACTATGGATATGACAAACCCAATGTTTCACGTTAAAAAATACTCACGGTATAGAATAATCTAATCGCAGAGGCACTAAGGAAACCAGTTGACAAATTCAAATGTCTGTAACATAGTTTGTACATGACAGATGTCAGTGTCAAAAATAAACAGTTTTAGTGATATTCTGAAAGCTTTTTCTGAGAAGTACATTTAATCTTTCTTATTGTTTTATTAATTATATATTTAAAATTGTAGGTAAAATGCATATGTCCATAAGAAATAGCGCTAATCTTGCTAATAAATTGGAAGAATCTCTGATATTTAGGAACAACAGATTTTTTTAAAAATTTATTACCATTTAGAAAACAAAGAAATGAATGTTTCAATGCTCTTTTGTATTTAATTTGCATGAAATCCAATGCATTGCTAATAAAATTCTGTGATGTACTTCACCAAGGGAATAAATATGCAACAAGCATACAATATTCTATGAGAAAACTTTTTTTGTGCAGGCTGTTGTATACTCGTATTTCTCGGAACAATTTTACAAACGACAAAAGTTGTATTTACTGGAAAAGGTTGCCAGGTTTTGATGGTTCGTCAATATTTTATAGAAATCCATTTTCAACGAAATAGAACATCTCGGATCTTACAACTTCTCATGCTGGATAAATATCAGATTCTGGTTTCTTGTTGTAAATTGCTGGGGTTATAATTCCCTCGGATAGATTGAAAATCTATTTCTAGTGGTGTGCAAACGAACAGCTTCACGATACTAACGCACGTAACAAAAGTTTTGAGAAAATTTTATTACTAAATAAGGTCTGATCTACAGTATTGGCCATAAAGATAGCAACTTAAAAAAAATTCAATTGCTCTAATGTAAAAACTGGGATTTCAGAAATAAATTACTGCAGTATTAGTGTCTTGAACCAAGTTTAATTTACATTGAAATAATTTGCATTATATTAACAAAAATTGATTCACTTGATAACAATTGGAGATTTTATCAATCGAAACTTTGTGTAACTCAAAAAAAATAAAGACAGTGAAAGTTCGAAATACTTCTTTTATTCTTAAAAATTGATTTATGTGCAAAAAAATATTTTTTATTTGGACATAAAAATAAAAATAGCAACTTTTATAAAATTAATATAAAAACTAAATTTTCTAATATTTAGTGTAATAACCGGAACCACGAGAATTTATTACTTCTTCTCGTTTCATCATGAATTCAAGTAATTTTGTTATTACATTTCTATCAATTAATCTTAGTTCATCACTAAATATTACTCTTTTCCACAAGTCAGTTGTCCAGTTTACATGGTTTTCTGCAAAAAAAATAATCGGGCCTTCACGTTCTTCTTCGAAAGAAGTGGTTTCTTTGCAGGCCGACGACTATAAAGTTCTCCGGTAACTAATATTCTTCTTCCATGTCTTGAAGATATTTTATCTTTAACATTACTTAGTAGAAAGCCTAAAATTTTCTTTGATGATAACAACGGATTTTTAACGATATGTGTTTTATCATTCTGTCGCTTCGGTTTGATGTTTTTTTTTTTGTCTACTAGAAATTGTAGAAGGCTCAATATTACCCTTCCTTTGAAAATGGATTATTATTCGTGCTATTGTAGATTTATGCAAATTAAAGTTCTTCTACATTTTATTCCGCGAAGCACCATTTTCATATGATTTAATTATTAAATTGCGAAATTCTTTAGTCAAAGTCTTATTACGACCCATAATTTTGAAGTACTAATTTATATTTTTTAAACAATTATACGATATAAACGTTGAAATTGAGAAAATACGGACATTCATTATGTAGTTGCTATTTTTATGTCCAGACAAAAGTAAGAATTATGCAAATTAAATAAATTCTATAAATTTAATATAAATTATTTTAACATAAAATAAACTTATTTTAAGAGGTTATTCTTTATGTAATTTATTTTCAATATTCTTATGTTCACTTCAGAGAAATAGAAATTTTTTAAAAATTGCTATCTTCATGGCCAATACTGTAGTTCTCACTGAATATAATAAATACTTAGTAGTTGATTTGTAATATACCAGTTAAAATTGTCAAGAGAGAGTATAATTCCCAAAATGTCTACAGGCGAATGTATATTCATTTGTTTCAAATCCTCCTCCAAATAGGTATGTAACATATCTTCTGTAGCTGGCCAAGAAAATGGCGGAAGGTACAATGAAAAAGAAACAAAAAACACTAACAGTTTATTTTCGCGTTGCTATGCCAAAGAGAAATCAGTTGAATGGACAAACATTTCGTACACATTTGGAATTCAACACGTAACGTCGATTGAGCTCTGCATGTATTATTTATTTACTGGATGAAATGCTAGTCCTATTTGAATATTGTAACTGTGTAACAGAATAACACAAATTCTGAAAAAGAAAAGTATCTTTCAAAATATTTATTTACTCAAGTTATTCAAGAATATTTTACTACGATGAAGTTATGTGCTCATGCCATATGATTTATTAAATAAATATTTATGTTAAGGCTTTCATTTTGAAATAAAAAGAGCTAAAAATAAAATTAATAGCGGAAAAAATTAATCAAAAAAATGACGAGCTTATCCGGTTAAGCTTACACCTTGGTGTTTATAAATTTATTTTTAACTTTAAAAATCTGTGTTTTATCAGCATCAACTATATATTATTTTTATAAAAATTGATTAAAATGATAATAAATTAATGGCAAGTTTAATATTTAAACACTAATTTCAAACATTTTTAACGAAAAGTAGTAGGAACCTAGATACTAGACATTATTAAGGATTAATGGGGACATTTTTAAGGAGATTTGGATAACCAAATAATAGAAAAGGGAGAACGCGGAAAGCCAAAAGAAAATTGGAATGCCAAGAATGAGAATATTGTCAATTACCCTTTTAACCTAAAGTGCAGGGTGTACAATAGCTACTTTTTTTTACCTCTCGCTAAGAGAGGTATTGGATTCATGCTAAAATTCGCATATCCAGATTTTATTGAATAAGCACGATTTAAGGTCCCTACAATCCGAATATAACATTTTTAAAATGATGTCTGTGTGTGTGTGTGCACGGGTGTATGTGTGGATGTGTGTATGTGTGTGTGTGTATGTATGTATGTATTGATGTTGTAGTCACGATTCCTCAAAAACTATAAGACTTAAAAAATATTTAACTGCAGTTTCCTCAATCTGACATTCCTGGGAAGAGCTGAAAAGGTTTTGGTAACAATTGAACAACCAAAAGTAGTAGTTTCTTAGAAAAATTCTTCTATATATAATTTTTTGGGAGGTTTTTTTTATTAAATATTGAAGAACATAAAATTCTCCATCTAATACACTTAAAATTTTTATTATATCTTGTATAGATTTAGAGATAAAGACACTATAATTTATAGAGTTAACTAATCGCAGAGGCCAAGGCACTAAGGAAACCAGTTGACAAATTCCAATGTTTATAACATGACACATGTCATTGTCAAATATCAGCAGTTTTAGTGACATTCTGATAGCTTTTTCTGGGAAGTATATTTAATTTTTCTTATTGTTTTATTAATTAAATATTTGAAATTATAGGTAAAATTGTGGGAAAATGCATATATCCATCAGAAATACCGCCAAACTGGTTAATGAATTGGAACAATCTCTGACATGAAAATGATATTAAATAGATATAATTAGAATTATATATGTGCAGAAGACATGTTAAATACAATAAAAAACTAAATTTGGGTAAAGTTCTGTAATATTTTGTTATAAAACGACGGTTCGAAAGCGAAGTGCAATAAAATACAGCCTAATATGGAAATGGCGAGAGGTCTTGTGCTGGCCACAACAGATTTTTTTTTATTGATAGCGGCAAAATGGTATATTGTCGATTGACAGGTTGTTGCCGCGCGACATAGATTCGTAGGAGCGCGGCATTCTTTCAAAATATCCATTTGCGTTCGAAACACACAAGATTTTTTCTACAATCACCACAATGGGGTCTTCCACCATAACAAAAAATAATAAAATGTACACTACTAATTGATTGTTATTTTCCATTCTTCTTGAGCTATTGCTTCGACCTAATCTAAGCATTTTGACTTTCGTTTTTGTAAATAAATGCCCTATTTTATTTCTGTACTCCTTTACACAGGGAACGACATTTTTTTGGTTATGTAATATGTCGACAGAGCAGTCATATATCAGATTAGTTCCTGTCTAAACGTTCCCATTAAGAATGTAGACCAGTGACATTTCTCAGCATTTTATACTTAGAAATTCGTACAGCGAGCGGTTTTTCTACTTTGTCGCTCATGAGCGGCAAAATAACATTTTGCGTTGACAAGAGCGAGCATAAATGCCTACTTTGTATATAGATTGTAGAAAAATATTTTTTAATCTTGTTACGAATTTTGCTTATTGATTCTTATTCCTTACCATCTTCCTAGCTTATTGAATCGGCGTGTTTTTCTTCTCCAAGATCTTCAGTATTACTTTATCTTCGTTTTGTTGTTAATCCTCTTCTTTTCTATGTAGCTGTTCTTTATTACATAGAAGACTTTCTCTATTTTCTGAATTCTAACGTTTATATCTTGTGATCCATTAATTGCAACTTGTTGACCTGTTCTATTTTTGTGGAATTATCGTCAAAATTAATGTCTCGCGCTCTCTATACGTACGTCATGAATTAAAAACGAAACCGATATGAGATTTTATTGAGACTTGGAGAGTCAAAAGAGAAGAAAACAAGAAAGACTAAATCACTGAAATGATTGGATTAGCAACTTTAAGGATGCTTAGAACAAAATACTACCATTATTTAGTTGCTTCACTTAAATTTTCCTGGTAAGCTTAAAAAAAATATAGCAGAAAAATGGTGTTAATAAATTAATGGAACAATAAAAATGCAAAAAAAACCTTGTAGCATTTAGTCCACAGTGTTGAAAGCAAAATTTATACTGTCATAAATCTCTAAGAATGCAGATTTAATAGTTAACTTCATGGAAAATAAAACAAAGTGAAATGTATTATTAAAATCACGTATGTGTATTTAAAGATCATAAAATAGCTAAAAATAGAACAGATTTCTATCTCATTGCGTACACAGACCAGCTATTTATATTCGTCTGAACATCGCAGGAACTGTCGTAAAAGAAATCTCCTCCCGAGACATTCTTCGTTAGTCCCGATAAACCCTTAACTGTTTGAAACATCTTTGAGTCCATTTCATTGAAAATCGTACCGGCCATAAAGAAGGAAATGATTGACTAACAAAAAAGGGACGCAATAAAATGGAAAACATAGCGTAACCGTCAATGTAGTAAAACTTTTATTTATAGTACATAGGCGCGCGTACAATTCGTCAAACGTTTGATAAATTTGTTGAGAAAAAAATGTTCCACCTGAGGAACATTTGTCATTTTTAGAGCCGCAGATATATTGGCCAAATGCGGACACAAAGCCCTGTTTCATAATAGATCGACCGGTTAACATTTTCAACTTTTAAAACTTTAATGCCCGATAGTATAAACATAGTTCAGTTTTTTAACTTAGTTTAATTAATATTGAACTAGGTTTAAATAAAATTTCTGTAGTATAAAGCAAAATCAGCTTTTGACTTGAGTTTAAACTACGAATTATTAAAATATCTTTCAGAACTCATATTATTAATTGGAATAATACTACCTTTTTTTAGTTTATGTTCTATATTTATTAATTTTAACCCAACGTTTCGGCACCATAAACTGGTGCCTTCTTCAGGGGATACATTGACATAAATATGTTAAAAAACAATAATAAGTTACCACGGTAACAAGAAATATTCATAAATGTTACCTTTTTTATGTATACAATTTTCAATTTTCATCCGTTCAAATTAAGTTTAAATAATAATTGACGTTTTTATATGCTAAATAAAATTCAGAATTATAAGTGTCTACGTTGTAAATAAATATATACGAAAGTTTATTGATTATATAAAAATGGAAAATAATCAGACATGCAGTCGTTTGTAAATTATTTATTTCCTGGCCGACGTTTCGACTATAACAAAAGTCTTCTTCAGGGCAAGAAATAGTCAAAATTGTAAAATAGCAAGTGGATCCCCTATACGACCCATTGGAAAGTCCAGGTGAAAAAATGGGTCGTATAGGGGATCCACTTGCTATTTTACAATTTTGACTATTTCTAGCCCTGAAGAAGACTTTTGTTAAAGTCGAAACGTCGGCCAGGAAATAAATAATTACAAACGACTGCATGTCTGATTATTTTCCATTTTTACATTCTGAAATCAGTCGATCATCGTAATCAACCTTTATTGATTATAATTAATATTTTGGTAAGTTTAGTGCTTTAGCAAATATTTTATTTAAATTATATGCTGTTTTAAATTCTAGATTAAAAATTATGTTGTTCGATTCAAGTTCTTATAGTGACGGCGAGAATATAATTAATGCATATATAATGAATAGACGCCATCGAATATTTCGGGAAAGGAGAAATCCTTTCGAAACGATATTGAATTTAAATTGCGGTTTCGTTTCGAAAAACGAACGGTTTTAGAATTTCTATATTTTGGGACCTCTGCTAGAACCTGCCACGAATAGGAACAAATCAAATTTTAATAAACTTAAGAATTGTAGGAACTGTTTTTTTTTTTTTCATATTTAGCTGGTGATCTAAAAAAATGACGAATGACTGTTTTCTTTCTTCATCAAAATTCTTAGATCTCTGCTTTTTGTTCATTTTAAATTCGTAGGTCAACAAGTCCGAGAACATTCATTCAAAAAAATTGACGAATACAATGACATGAAGTGAATAGTATGAAATATTACCGACTGAGTAAGGGATAAACTACGTTCAGTTGACCCCAGTTCATTTTATTGTTAAATAAATAAATAAATATATCATCACGGCATATTACCCATTTCTGGGTGTGCCAGTATCTACAACACATGTAGACATCGGTAATGATGACGATATATTTTACCGTGTGGGCGCTTACCAGGCGTCACCTCACGGGCACTCATTGCTGGCGTGGAGAGTGCACCACAGGAGTCACTTTTGTGCCATTTAAAATTCGAAATATTTAGCGCCGGTCAGGATCGAACCCGGTTCCCCCAGGTTCGCGACCAGACACTCAGGCACGCGGCCACGGGACCCCATATTTAATGTTATACCATCCAAATATAATTAATTAAGTTCACTAAATAAACTCCGTTTGCTTAACTGCAGTTCAACACATTTTTAACTGACCTTTAAACTATCGGCCATAAAACTTAAATTATTTCGACTGTTGCAAAATATAGACTTTAAACTCCTCTCGGGCATTCATTGCTGGCGTGAAGAGTGCCATTTAAAATTCGAAATAGTTTTGGTGTCGGTTTGTTAGTAATTTGAAAATTTATGTAGTAGAAAAAGAGAAGGAAAATAAACGTAACTGAATATACCTACGTATTTATTGACTTTGTATGAGTTAGAGGAATTCTACAGCTTGTGTTGTTTTTTGTTGCAGATGTTGAGGAATTGTCGGCTCGTTTGAACCTAATGGTAACATCTGGAGAAATCGCAGAATCTCTGGAGCCAAACACAAGTGGAGTTATCAACGACGGAAACTACCTTAACAATCATTGTGTTTATCTTGAACAACTTCTAGGTATGAACTTAACACTTCATAGACTATTTTAGACTTACGTAGCTCATCAAATTATTATTTGCTTTCTCACTAAGTCAATGCGGTCTCAACAATAAATTTACTTATAATTAGTTTAATGCCATAAGCAGAAAGATCTCTTTTATTAAATTTTTCAGATAATCAGTTTGGGGATTTTAAAAAATATAGATTTTGAAAAATACGATTCTTTCACTACTTCTGGCTAAGAGAGGTATTGGATTCATGCTAAAATTCACATATCCAGATTTTAGTGAATAAGCACAATCCGATTTTAACATTTTTAGGATTATGACTGTGTGTATGTGTGTGTGTGTGTGTGTGTGTGTGTGTGTGTGTGTGTACGTGTGGATGTTGGAAGGGCGATTCCTCATAAACTATAAGATTTAAGAACAGTTTAACTATGAATTCCTCAGTCTGACAAATTGACAAATTCAAATGTTCGTAACATAGTTTATAATGACAGATTAATTTTAGTGTAAAAAATCAGCAGTTTTTGATATTCTGTTAGCTTTTACTGGGAAGTACATTTGCTCTGTTTTATTGTTTTATTAATTAAATATTTAAAATTATAGGTAAAATGCATACATCCGTAAAAATTATCGCCAATTTTGTTAATAGATTGAAAGAATCTCTGACTTTTGGGAACTTCCTCCTACAATGAAAAAGTAGATATAATTATAATTTTGTGTGCACAAGACATGTTAAATACAATAAAAAAAACAATATTTTTACCTCCCGCTACTCTTGGTAAGGGTGGTATAGGGATCGTGCTAAAAATCACATATCGAGATTTTAGTAAATGACCACGTTTTAAGGTCTCTAGAATTCAATTTTAACATTTTCACGATGATGTCTGTATGTGTGTATGTGTGTGTGTGCATGTGTGTGTATGTGTAGGGATTTTGTCTTCACTCTAACTCAGATACTATCATTCAGAAAATTCTGAAACCTTGTATTTCCATCCTATTCTAATATGAAAAGAAGCCATTAGATTTTGTTGTAAATCGGATAACCGGAAATTGCACTTTACCTGAAGCTCATAATGGATTTTCTTCAAAAAATACCATTAAATGCAATTTTTTCGCATTTTATGTCTTATGAAAATTAAAGATTATTGAATTTTCTACTGGAATACATTAATATTTTTTCTATATATTTTACAGATAAATTTAAAAATATTTTTTTTTATTAGTCGCGAAGCCTAAGATAAACACAATAATTCCTTTGTTACACAGTTCATATTTCAAATGAATGTAACTGACAGTAAATGTCACTGTCAAAAAAACTAATCACTTCAAATTAATAAGAGTGACATTTTAAAAAGAAAATAGTAAATAAATCAATAGTTTTATGCAATGGTACAGTTTGCAGCGTTAGTAAATACGTAAGTATGTATTTAAATTAATAAAAATGGATAAGAAAGTGTGGCGAAGGAAGATTGTTGCGTAACTATTATTGTGGTCCGGATGGGGTTATTAGCTACTGAAAATCGGTCACTTGAATATGTTCTTATGTATGAATGCTATGATGATTGTGGACAAGGCGAAAGTAGAATGTTGTTAAAGAGAGAAGTGAGTCAGCTGAGCTCTTACTCTTATCCCTTTTCTTATTGTTACTATTGTTTTCGGGTATTTACTAACCCCCTAAGTGGGAATCGCGTGATTTTATGTATGTATGTATGTATGTATGTATGTAAAAATTAAATAGCGGGAGGTTTTGTGTTGGCCACATCAGATTATTTTATTATAAAACGACGTTTCGACAGTGTTGTGCAATACAATACTCATATAACATAATATGGAAATGGCGAGAGGTATTGTGCTAGCCACAACATATTTTTTTACCTCCCGCTACCCTTGATAACGGGATACAGGATCGTGCTAAAAATCACATATCGGATTTTAGTAAATGACCATGTTTTTAGATCCCTAGAATTCAATTTTAACATTTTCACGATGATGTCTGTATGTATGTATGTATGTATGTATGTGTGTGTGTATGTGTGTGTGTGTATGTGTGTGTGTGTGTGTGTGTGAGAGAGTATGGGTGTGTATGTGTATGGATTTTTTCTTCGCTCCTACTCAAATACTATCATTCTGAAAATTCTGAAACCTTGTATTTCTACCCTATTCTAATATGACCTTAATATAGTTTGCAGCATTAGTAAATATGTAGGTATGTATTTAAATTAATAAAAATTAAATAGCGAGACGTATTGTGTTGGCCACATCAGATTTTTTTATCCAGTAATCATATAAATGTAAAAATTTAGTAACATACCTCATGTTATTGGAGTTTAATCTGTTGGATCTTTAATAAAAATTTCGCAATATCGTTCAGCCTGTATAATAGTATCACAAAAAGCAATATAGCACCCATGTTCAGGAATCGAATATCTGCCGATATTTCTGGTATAAAATAAAAGAGACAAAACCTCTATTCATCGTACGTGAGATTCTATCACCGAATTCCTGTCGCTGCGCTTTGGCTATTTCTCGACAGGAAACAAGTCGAGTTCATTTCAAGATGAAGTTATTTCTGAATGACAGATGGTCTATCGTTTCCTGTTTCAGTACGGAAGGATTCGAAAATTGGTCCGGGCAATGTCTACATTGAAGAGTCTAACACAAATGCCTCGACGAAGACATAGCCGATGGTGTGGATCAGAGAGGGACCGTCTACTAGTGGACATTATGTGTCGGTAGTGAACAACATGCAAGTAGACGAAAGATATTGTTGATATTGTTTTACATATTTATTTTAAGAAGATTCACAAAGTTTATTTCCTGTTTTGACGGCCTGGTTATAATGGTAATTACATAAATTTTTATTTTTTGTTAATATCGTTGTTTAAACAAATTTATTAGGTACTCTTCTGGGACAATACAACCGCGAATGTGAATTAATGATACTAGTGGTACCACTGAAATATATACTAACTGGAACTCGCATACTCTAGCTATCAGCGTACGCTGCACTGAAGTCTCATTGAACAATAATGGTTGGTCCTGTTCGCGCACGTTCGTGCCGAACCGAACCTAGCCGAATAACTCGTATCATAGCTGATCGCTTTGTTTTCATATTATGCTTCATTTATTTAAACATGCGCCACACGAAATAATTTCCGTCTACTCACGAACTATCTCGATGTTTGCCGACTACTCCAGCAACAGTCTTTCAATATGCTTCACAGTCACGGTTCGTACGCGCATTCCAGTTAGTATATATTTCAGTGAGTGGTACCCTACAGCGCAATGTAAGTACAATAGCTATTTATGAGTATTTAGGCACTTGACGTGTTGTATCACTCGCTTACCCTCGTGCGTACAAACACTATCATTTCGCAATGTATTACATACAAGATTTTTTATAATAGCATTTAAAACAGATCATTTATTCTCATATATCAACATTTTGAATTTTTCAAAATGATTTCAATAACAAATTACACATTTCGTTATGGATAAATTTACATTTTGATATTTGAAATAAATATTACGTAACTTAGGCTGTGTCCGATGTCGCATTTTGGCATTTAGTATTTAGGACTCCGAATGGCACACTAGTGATATCTATTGGTATGTATGTCAACACTTTAGAACAACAAAAATTAATTATACAATTCGATTCCATTTGAAGCTTGAGAGTAAACTTTAATACTGTATTTCATAAAATAGAAGCTAAGAAGCTATTCTTTAACCAGTGCGCATTATCGCAGAAGCCCGAGAAGCCCAGGCTTCTGGCGCAAAATTATGTCAGGAATTGAAAAAAAGAAAATCAATTTTTTTATAAAATATAAATTAGCAAACGGATTGCTGAAATATCTGAAACTATTAAAAGACAAGAACAATGCGAATATTTTCAAGGGCTTCTGGTGCCAAAATACCTTAATACTAGAGATGCATTCGGGCCGGCCGGGCCGGGCTTTGAGGTTTGGATCCACTCGGCCCGAAAATAAAAATTACCGGTCCGACTCGATGATCGACTCGACAAAAAAATTAGCTAGCCCGGCTCGAAAATTGACTCGAAATCGGGCCGGGACGGGCCAAAGCTCGAAATTGGGTGCATCCGGCATTCCTAATGTTGATTTTTATGTTGAGGCGAAATGTTTAACTTTTTCGTGTCAAACTTATAAAAAACCTCTACATTCTTATAACTTTCAACATTAGTTAACATAAGTAGTTTAAAAAGAGACCCTTCTAGTGTAAGTTCGTTATAAAAATTACAGACCTACGAGTACTTAACACTTTGTTTACCAAAG
Source organism: Ophonus ardosiacus (assembly GCA_943142095.1). Taxonomy (NCBI): domain Eukaryota; kingdom Metazoa; phylum Arthropoda; class Insecta; order Coleoptera; family Carabidae; genus Ophonus; species Ophonus ardosiacus. Next base: position 51,024,924 of record OW964830.1, read on the forward strand.
CCTTTTGAAAATTTAAACAACTTTTTCACAAATTTTATAAAAAAAAAATGTAATTTACATAAGGATTTTTTATCTAACTTTGTTTCTGTTCAAAAATAGAACAAGAAATCATTATGGTAGGAACAAAAATCACTTTTATTTAAATATAGGAGTAATAACAATAATAATAGCAACATCACAATATAATTATTATGCTTTAATTAATAACCTTGAATTCTTGAAGTAAAATAATACATTTTTATTTATTAATATGTGAATTATGTTGTTATTAAATCATTTTGATCCTTTTTAACTTCATCCATTTTCATTAAAATATTAAGGAAACTGTGCATTTAATTGAACTATAAGATTTTTCGGGCCGGCCCGAAAAGCTCGAATTTTCGGGCCGGGCCTCGATCTTTGAAAATGATTAGCCCGATTCGGCCCGATAAAAAATATCTTCGGCCCGGCTCGATGATCGACTCGTAATCGAGGCGGGCTTCGGGCCGGGCCGGGCTAAAGCTCGAATTCGAGTGCATCTCTACTTAATACGCCACTGTCTTTAACAGTAAATTTTATGTTTTATACAAATTATAGCAACGAACATGATTTGTTTAATTAAATGCGCGTCAACTTCAAGGCATAGTGTGCTCCTGCAAAACCCTAAAATCTAATTCCTAAAATCCTAAATAATCACTAGATTTAGGGTATATAAATTTAGGATTTAGATATTAGGGTGATAAAAGTGCAACATCGGACACAGTCTTAATATCACCATACCTACAATATTTTTAACCAATCATTAAATGGTTGTTATCATAATTTCAAAAAATTGTATAGTTATGAATTATAACTTTATTATTTGCGGCATAAATGAATAGAAGTAGATAAAACTAAAAACAAATTTCTCGGCCCCAAAATATAACCTTGCGGTACTCCCTAAAAATACGCAGTTATCTAGTTAGTACACTCACCACTGTTTGTGTTTCTGATAATGTTTTGTTGGTAGTAGATTTTGTGGATCTTTATTTATGTTAAAGTAAAAAACAAATATGTGTTTGTTTATTGGCTAGTCAAAAATCGCGGATTTATAAATTATTTTGTTTTATTTTGGCCTAGCTGTCTTATTTCATATTTGAAATAGTTGCCTTTGCTCTGTTTTTTAGAGTTTTACGTAGATACAGCCGTAATTTTTGACTATGAGTGTAGGGTGTGTCCGTCTATTTAATGTATAGAAAAGTGTATGAACATATCACATGTCTTCTTATAATATATGTGTAAATAGTTATTTGTTTAATGTATTGATATATTATATGTATATGCAGTGGCGTAGCTATCGATAGGCAAGACTAGGCAATGCCTAAGGGCACAAGAAATATTAGAAAAGTAGTAATAAATTAATAACTTTGTTGCCGAATCCATAATTGACCGCTCTAATTATGAGAATAAATCCATTTATTATTGCGAATATAATATCATTAGTATTTTTTCTTCTTTTTAGTTAGTTATGTTTATTAAATTTGTTTCTGTGTTGTTTTGTTGTTAATATTTACTTCCTTGTACGAAGTAAAGGAAGTATTGTAATCGCGAAAAATTACGGTTTGCATTTCAACGGAAATATCCATTTTGACCATCCCTGAATCCATTTTGACTAATTTTGTCGTGACGTCTGTACGTACGTATCTCGCTTAACTGAAAAACGGGAAGCCGTAGAAAGTGAAAATTTTGTATTTAGGACTGTTATAACATCTCCCTTTTTGGTCATTACGTAACTTTTGGAAATGGTACTTTACTTGAAGCCAATAATAGCTTTTAATGAAAAACTATATTAAAATAACTTTTAAAATTTCTTAGTGTTTCTTAGAGTGACAATGTCATATCAAAATGACACGTCAATGAGTAAATGAATATTGATGTCAAATTTCGATCTGCTAATATGACATTTATTTATTTATTTATTTTAAGTTTTGCATAGTGGCCCAAAATTTCTAGCTACGCCACTGCGTATAAGGGATAGTTCCAAAAAATGAGCTAACAATTTATAAAAATGTAAATATATACCATATATTAAAGGTATTAGTTAATATGTAAAAGTTGTCAATTTTTGGAATTATTCGATATATTAAATGTACCTATAAGTGGTTCTTGTCACTTTATGTATGTCGTATGTATTTAGATATTTCCATGTTTACATAGATTTATACAATAAAAATCATCGTACTATTAGTAATTAACTTTGATGCATCATAAGATAATCAGTAATATTAAGATATCTGGAAAACGGAACCTTAAAATTATTCCTAATCAAACATAAAAAAAATCATTGAACACTTATATTTACTATTTTAAATTTTTAATAAATATAAAATTTATTTATTTATTTAACATCATTTATAATTTCGTTTATTTTCGTTTATTTCGGCAATTATCAGTAACAAAGCAAACCAAGCTTCTTAATAAGTTCTATCTTGTTAGTTAGCCGATGCATTTGATAGAAGATAGATGTTTTTAGTGTTATATTGTGTTGTGATTTTATACATTTTCCTGTGCCCAGGCGTAAAAATTATCAAGGGGGTGCACTAAAGGGTTCAACAATGTAAGTAATTTTATAAAATATAAATTATTAGTATGTTTAAAGAGACGTACAGACAACCAAATGTTGGGAATAATTATAAGGTTACCGTTTAAGTTTAGATGCTCCTATATGGTCCATAATTAACAGTATTCAAACTCAGTATTTCATCAAACTTTAACTGTCCATGTAATTAATAGGATAAAATCGAAGTTTCGAAGTAATTGGGGTCGGGGCTGTATCATTATCTTCTTAAAGATTGAATTGTCATTTGAGTTACAGGTACACAAATAGTCTTCGTACGACAATAATTTCAATCTGTTTTAGGGAAAATAGCTGCCTGAAACCCAATATTTTTTAAATTCAAAATCAAAAGCATTATGTTACTTTATTATATATAAAAAATAAACAAATGCTATAGCTATTTTATTTATTTTATTCGATTTTGACGTTTTAAACTGTCATTATTAACTCCATAGCAACAACTATAAGTAGGTAACTCTTTTTTCACATGTGAATTCAATTTTTTTTTAAATCACTCTCACAAAATTTTAACTCACTCTGCAACAAATAATGCATTTAAAATAACATCAGGTACGAAAATAGCACTTCCCATAATATTTATCAGAAATTTTCAGCCATTTTCATTATTTTTTCACGGCACAAATGGCAGACAATAAAGCATTTTAAATACATGACTTGCCGTCTATCAGCGACGATTGTCAAGCTCAGCCTACTAACTGATCAGTTTTTTATTTTGCCAAAATTAAATATTATAATGATTTTCATTAGTATTTCGTCAAAATTGAATAAAATATTGTACAAACCACGTGAGCTCAGAATGTTTATTCACTCGAAGAAATTAACTACACACTTTCTTCTCATGAATGAACATTACCTTAGCTTACTTGGTGTGTAAATATCTATTATGAGATAAACATTGAAAGTACTCATAAAGTCCCCGTACGATAACCAAAACATTTAAATAATAAACCATTTATGTTTACTTGTTACTCAATTTAGAGAAAAATTCAAATAAGAGAGAATTTTATTTAAAGAGAGTCGACGGGGAAATTGCAAATAAAGTGACTTAAATTTTAAATTCATCTTAAAATTTAAAATCACAATATTAAAGCTAAATATTAAAATAAAATCATTATTCCAATGGGGTATTCCACTCAAATTTTTTTATTATTTTAAATAAAACTTCATTCAGTTTTGAAGCAATTCATAGTATTAAAAATTTTTAATTGTTCCTAGTGTAACAGTATTTTATTTTCGAGAAATCAGTGTAACGTCACATTTCCCCTATACTTGTCTTTCTCACACACACTGCTCTGAGTACGCTGCGAGAGAAAGTTAACAATTGTATGACGTCAATTTTCTCTTTTAGCAAATGTGAAATATCTCGTAAAGTAATTATTTAAAAAATGTTTTCATTGTTTTAACTATTATTTATTGAGTCATACTTTATGTTAAATTGAATTTTTTTAATTTTTTTGTTATGGTGGAATACCCCATTATCCTTGAATACAGGGCTGTATTGAGTGTGAAAATATAATGAATATGTTGTATTGAAAACAGGATACCGTCGTAAAGCTAAAGACGTTAGACTTTTTCGTAAACTCCCAGGTGTACTTACGTGACATCTGTCTTCCGGCCCCGAAAAAATTACTTCCTTCGACGTATCAACAGCTTACCAAATAAGTTTATTTTTGGGTGACTAAAAATAGATATTTGCCAAGTATTCGTCCAAAATGTAGCATCAAATGCGTTGTAGATAGACAAAGGGCTTTTAAAGAATTATTTAAGTTATGTTCTAGCTTTCTGTAATATAGAATCTGTGTCACACTGAATGTCTTATGTATATCAAGCGAACAGGGAATTATTTATTGCAATATAAGCGCAAATTTTCTACAGTTTGCCGTAGTTTATAATTTAGTACAATTATGTGTCTGTTTAGTACTGTTACTAATATCTATGTGAGGTACAAATATTTCATTTTAGTCTGTAGAAGTGTATATGTAATAATTTAATATTTGTTATTTCTTGTACACTTATATCCGTTTCTGGGCGGAAAATAATTAATTTATATCAATATACTTACGTTTATAAATGTTTCCCATCCTTATATATATTTCTTATAGTAACTAAATGATTTTATATTCCAATAATGGATGTGATACCTGCCTAGGTAAGTGAGAAATGTTATATGTTATTTACGTGTTAATAATACCACGATAACTAAGAGAGAAAAATTCCTTAACCTTAACAGAACTTTTTAAAAACTATACACGTATTTCGAGAGATTATTTGCATAAATTTTCCAAGATGGGGGTGCTTCCGGTAGTTTACCAAGATCGAAAATTTGTATTTTTTATTAGCACCTCTAAATATAATATAGATCCAAAAATCAAAAATTCCCAATTATTTATTTTCCCGGTACCCTTGGTAAAGGACGTATAGGGATCGTGTTGAAAATCACATACCGAGATTTTAGTAAATGACCACGTTTTAAGATCCCTAGAATCCATTTTCACGATCATGTCTGTATGTGTCTGTGTGCGTATGGATTTTGTCTTCGCTGTAACTCAAATACTATCATTTAGAAAATTCTGAAACCTTGTATTTCTACCCATTCTAATACGAAAAGAAGCCATTAGATATTGGTGTAAATCGGATAAACGGAAATGGCACTTTACTTGAAGCTCATAATGGTTTTTCTTCAAAAAATACCATTAAATGTCATTTTTTCGCATTTTATGTCATTATGAAAATTAAAGATTATTGAATTTTGTTCAGGTAAACATTAATACTTTTTCTATATATTTTACAGAGAACTTAAAAAATCATTTTCCTTTTTTTAATTCCGAAGCCTAAGATAAACTCAATTCCTTTGTTACACAGTTTATTTTTTAAATGAATGTAACTGACAGGTAAACGTCATTGTCAAAAAAAAACTAATCACTTCAAATTAATAATAGTGACATATTAAATAATAAAGCAAATCGTAAATAAAGCAATAGTTATATGCAATGGAACATAATATAGTTTGAAGCATTACTAAATACGTAGCACGTAGGTATGTATTTAAATTAATAAAAATTAAATAGCGGGAGGTTTTGTGTTGGCCACATCAGATTTTTACCTTCCGTCACCTTTAGGTAAGGAAGGTATTGTCTTTGGTCAAAAAATTCGTTGGTGAGTTTTTAATGAATAAGCACGTTTTAGGGCCCCTAGAATACGAATTTACTATTTTTAAGATGATGTCTGTATGTGTGTGTGCCCGTGTGTGACAATTTTTTCTCCGACGATAACTCCAATTCTAAAAATTATAATTCTTTCGTGTTCCTCTTCTTTACATCCATATGAAGAGCTGATTAGATTTTGGTTATAATTGATCCACCGGAATTACCCTTATATGAAGTTTTTAACAGTTTTTCTTGAAAAAACGCAGTTAAATATTATTTTTCGACATTTTGTGATTATCAATATGAAATAATATCTTATTCTCTATACGGTTTGATTATACAGTTTCGTTCATATTCAATAGATATAGAGGTATAGAGACATTAAAAGAGATTAACTTTCAAAAATTAGTCAGCTTTGTTAAAATTATGGAAACAACAGATATATTCAGAAAAATTGAATTGACAGATGTCAGTGTCAAATGCAAAACCAAAGTTGAAAGTATAGGGTCAGAAAGTTATGTGTGAATGTGATAGAGTGTCCCTCCAAAGAGAAGATGGAAGGACTGTGTAGCAGAAGATTTGAGAGAGGAAGAATTGTGTGAAGAAGATGCGTTGGACAGGAATGATTAAAAGAGAAGAGTAAGAAACAGCGACCCCTAATAAAATAGGGAAAGGAACTTTCGGTATAGAATTTGTAAAAAATAGTGTGTTCGTGTTACAATTTTATAGGATATACATAATCTTTTTCAAAGAACTTTTGGTATGGGATATATACAAAATACATCGAATTGACGGAAGGTTTTGTGCTGGCCACAACAGATTTTTTGTATAGGTCAAGGTTATTGAATGGGGTATGTATAAAAATAAAATAATGTCTTTAAAATAATATGCACAGACAAATACAAGTAAATATGAAATAAAAAATCGACTCAAATATCTAATAATAATATTTAATTATTTATTATCCCTTTCACCAACAATATATATTTAATATGTATTAAATTTTTCTATAAATAAAAATAAATATTTACTATAAACCATTATATACCAAATCACATGCCATTTCGGCAAAGTACAGGAATGTATTAAAAAATTGTCATAATCATTAATATTATATGTTACAAAATAAATCACATATCAAACAATAGATTGGATGGAATGGTGTCCATGGACTAAGTATACACAGCTTTTTACCATTATTGTACTGTAAACACAATTTTAAGGCACTGCCAATAATGGCATTATTATTGCACACAAAATAGAGTGTGGTACATTCCTTATTGCCAAATTTTCGCCCAAAATCGGTCATAAATCGTATAGGTTTTATAAGCTACAAAGGCTTTGTTTAAATCTAAATTATTGCATAATTAAGTTTCATATATATAAATAAATAAATACTGTACATTTTTCTTTCAAAATAACACAATTCACATATAGTACATCCACATTTCATAGGGACAACAATAATAGTAATTATTGCTGTCAGTTTGAATATTGGACAAACTATACCACAATTCAAATTTGAAGTCCTTTACAATGAGTATATAACAACAAAATTTTCGTAATTTGTAAAGTACATTCACGCGCCTCACTATTTATTTCTCAATCACTCAATTATAAAGTGATGTGTTTCATTTTTATAACTTCAAAATTTGAATTATAAGTTGCACTTGATTTTATACTGTATTATATCTATTTTGTGTAAACTAATATACCCTAGCTAAAAAATGCTTAAATCTATATAATAACAACTTTATGTATACTATTTAATATAGGCTGTGCTTAACGTCTCAACAAAAGGACTGCAGTTTAATCTCTAATTCAGTTGTGACATTTGAGACTACAAAAATGGTATAACAACAATAACCTAACGTTCAAAATTCGACCCACTTTTTCAAGCCTGGCTTTTATACAAAATAAAGGATGTTCCTGAGGCTTAAATAAGACGATTTAACTAAACTTTCTTCTGTCGGAAAATGTATCATTTATGTAATATTCTGCTTGAAAGTTCTTCAAAAAAAAAAAAAATTAATTTTGCTTATAATAACAAAACGCTTTACTCGATTTGGATGAAGTTTGGTATGACAGGTTATATGGTTATAAGTCCTCTTTTACGATGATACCAAGTTGAGAAGATTGACAACTCGTTACTGTCATTAAAAATTAGATGTTCGGCATTTGGGCAGACTGCTAGATAAAATAAAATAAATAAATAAATAAAATATATCATCACGGCATATTACCCATTTCTGGGTGTGCCAGTATCTACAACACATGTAGACATCGGTAATGATGATATATTTTACCGTGTGGGCGCTTACCAGGTGTCACCTCACGGCCACTCATAGCTAAATTTTTAAAATAAATTTTATCTAGCGCAGACACTTACAGCCCGATTCACAAAAAAGGTTAAGCTAATCCTCATTTTTGGATTAGTGAATTCTATTTTATTCCGGTATTTAAAATTTAATCTTCATAATATTATCAAAAAAGATAGATACTAGGAATAGATTAGACTATATTTTACTAAATAAACTGTTAAAATTAGAGTAGAATTCGCTAATTCAAAAATGAGGATTAGCTTAAACTTTTTTGTGAATCGGACTGTTAGATTTTATTTTTTTCTGTATGTAAGATACGTCACAAATTACACAGAGAGAAAAAAGTTTACAATGGAATGTATCTTTCTGAAAAATAATAATTTTACGTTATCGGCGTGGCCATTAAAAAAGTAACGGTCTAATCAATGTTGGGACACCTAAGTTTCATACACTAATGGTTCACTTATAAGAACAAGTATCATATTAAAAGATGACATAACCATGTAAACTGGCATACCAAATTTCATCCAAATCGAATAAAGCGTTGTTATTATAAACAAAATTAATTTTTTTTCGAAGAACTTTGAAGCAGAATACTGGCCAAATGGTAAACTTTCCGGTAGAAGCAAGTTTAGTTAAATCGTCTTATTTTAGCCTCAGAAGTCTGTGGTTAAGCCATGACCCCCTATTTTAGAGACACCTGTATTCTAATCAGATTTAATTTATAAATTTACATTTTAAAATTTACAATTTTCTGTCTGTTTTGTGTTCAATTTTGATATTCTGGATCTGAGTAATTAGTACCTATCACGTGACTTGTCACTTCTTGTCATTTTGACGTTTTACCAGATATCAGTTCAGATTTTAGGTTACAATTTTATTTTCATAGTCATGAATTTGTTAGATGATTTTTTAATAATATCGGGAATGTTTTTTTTTTTACTAGTGTTGTTTTGTACACAACATTCTTTCCATCAATTGTGTCCCGGACTGTAGTCGGTGCGAAAAAATATGCACTCAATGAAAGATGACAGTGCACTGAGTGTGTTTTCGTCATAAGCAAAGTCTAGAGGAATGGTCTGACTATAGTGGCTGTATACATATACATAGTATGGCCAATAGGAGGATCGATTTTGATTGGTAGGCGCGAAACTCGGTCAAATATGGATGATATTGTGCTAAGCTCAAATGTTGTTTACTTGCATTAAGTTAAGAAAAGTGACATTTAAGATGTTGAATTTAAAGTAAGTATACTATTTTTATAATTCTAATAGTGTAAATAATTAAATTATATGTGTATTTGTAACTCAAAAGTGTTTGGTTAGGTTAAGTGCGTTATTACAAAGTTGTTATTAATAATTAATACGATTTGTATTAATATGTTTCTCTATACTAAACAACACAACACAGTTAATATGTAGTAGTTATAAGTAAAAACGGATATTTTTTTTAGTATATTGAAATAATAATGGGGAAGTTTAGCATGGTGAAAATTCTACATAACATACTATTTTCTCACAAATATAACACAAATGACTGATGAAATTGAAATTAAAAATTAAAATTATAGCTCCATTTATATATAATTAATATTTTTTGGGTAAACTTTAAGTACGTCACAAGTCAGTTATGCGCAAACTCAGACAGAACGGTGAAATCGAACCACTTGAACGTAGGTCGTAACAAAGCGTAAAAGCGCTTCACTAGTAACCGCAACCGCGTGCGTCAGTGTATAAATCGACATACGTTGCGCCAAGCCTCTACCGACGTCATCACAGCTTAAAATCGGCTTTTCCGGAAAATCTGGGCATTTTTGAAAAAAATAAATATTACATTATTTTTCAAGTCATTTCCCATGGAATAAAAAAATTTAAAAATATCGCTAAACTTCCCCATTGTGAAGGTAAGATATTTTTATTTTTCTGTTCTGCCGATGTTGAATTCCCTGATTTACTATTAAAATTTAGTATAAAATGTAAAAGAAATATCCTGCCACTACCAAACGGATATTTTCTGGCATTATCTTGCAAATTAAAACTGTAAAATTGTTGATTACAACAATGGATTTTGATTATAACCTAATAATATTGATTACAAGAATGAATCTAACAAACAATATTTCATCAATATTTTAAAATTAACATTTTTCGAAGAATCAAAAGTATAGTTTAAACTTTAAAGCGTGTATTAATTTGCAAATTAAATATTATGGTGAGGCATATGTTTGTTATGTGTATTATTTGTAATACAGAGAATTTATTTTAAAATGCAACATTATAGTTCATCACTTCCATGGTTACTCACTATTGTCAAAAATTGACAGCAATGTAAAATTTGTCCATTTTAAAATGCAACATTATAAATAGTATTGCAGCACAGAAGATACCTCCAAAACACATCACAAATGGTGTCAATTCTTATTACGACCGACTAGAATATTGCCTCAGAGTGATTGTTGGTATTTTTTTAACATTTATTACATGAAAGTTATGAATTTTTGTAAGCTAAAGTTTTTTTTAAGATGTACAACATTCATGTTTAATCGTATGTAGGCTAATTTCTAAAAAAATAGTTTTAATAATACAAAACTAGAAATTTTGTATGTTGCATTTTAAAATGGACAAATATTACATTGCTGTCAATTTTTGACACTAGTGAGTAACCATGGAAGTAATTCGCCATATGTTGCATGTTAAAATAAATTCCCTGTATGTGTATAATTAGAGATGAATTATACAAAAAATATTATATAATACCGTTATTTGTAATTCAGTGGCGTATTTTGAAATAAATAATATTGCGTTTGCAATTTATATGCTCTTTCATTAATTGTTTATCGAATTTTGTTTCACAAATGAATTCAAATTTGGCGTGCCATTATCTATGTATATAGTCACTATAGTCTAGACCATTTCTGTAGTCACAAATGTGTCGTCATAACTGAAATCGGGATCAAACTACAGTCCCATTGTCGCGACATTAAGCACAACGTTTAATATATATATCTCTGTGAATTTATATGCATCTACATATAAACTATTAAGGCTTCTTTTCAAAATGGACGGAATCGAAACAGCACGGCCGATTAGCCTTCAGGCACATATCGAGTCTTTGTTTAAACCCTAACAATAATAATAATAAAATTTGTTGTACACTGTTTCTCCTTTATCTAAAATCTTCATTGATGGCTCTTACTCAACAGGTGGGAATTAAATTCGTAAACATTTGAACATTGCTCTCCGCAAATATTACATTTCCACGGATTGGAATCCGAGTGACACCCTTTATGCAAAAAATAAAGGGTTTGATCTGGAAACCCAATACCACAAAAAATACACTGGAGGGTTGACAATGTTCTTTTTCCGTTTCTCCAGCCTGTTGAATCAGAGGGTTGCTCCGAACCCGTTGAAGTTATCGCCCCATTTGTGGTTGTTGCGATTGGGTCACCAGGGGAGCTTTCCGGATTTGGGTTGGGAGACACTGTCGATCTAGTTCTGGGTGTTGTACTTCTGGACACAATTTTTCTTTTCAAATCTTCTCTCAATAGTGATTTCAATGGTGATACTTTTATCAATGACGATAAACTACTTGAAGTGGCTGTTTGCATTTGTACGCTTCCGGATGGTGATGTACTTAAATTAACCGGACCATTGGCTGATCCGGGTCTCATTTTGTCGTAGTTTTCATCGGTGCTTGGCTCTTGTTTAATGGGAATTAAACTTATTGATGGGGTTATGGTGGTTTCATTGTCCAAACGCATTGATGTTGTTTGGGCATGGCTACTTGATGGGGCATTCGAATTTGAATCTGCTGAATGGGGCGAACCTGGGCATTCGCCATTTTGTTGGGACGAATCGCCTGGTTGCATGGGACGAGCTTGGTCACACTGCAATTACAGAAATGATAATATAGTCCACTCTCTCAGAATCAACCTCTCTGTAATTTGAATTTTTCTCTAAGGGCCGGTCTTTCCACCTTCAGATAAAGTTCCGGATAGCTATCCGCCAGATAAACTTATCTGAGACTTTATCCGACCCATCGACCTTTAAACTAATGGACGAAGTGTCTCCTATTCTTTTATTGTTAGAATAATGCTCCAACATAAAAGGATAGAAGTATATATTCTATCCTTCAACAGTACGGAAGTTCTCAGTTAAAGTATACTGCACATGCGTTCATACTCATTGTACATCTTTTTCAGCCATATGTAAACCTCTATACATCGCTCTCTATCACTAAATAATTGTCAAAATCTACATTTGACGTTTCGTGACTGTTTGTGTATTATTTACTTTTTTGGAGGACATTTAGAATTATTTCTGTCAATACATACGTATATGTGTTGTGAGGTGTGTATACGACAAAATAATGGGGAAACGGTGTATTTCGTGCAGTCAGCAGTATGTACGCGGTTCAGCTGTGTCATGTCATATGTAAGTTCTTACTAATTATTACTTGTCCCCTATAATATAATATGTATATAATATATTGTATTAAAAATATATAATAAAACTAATTATGCACAAAAAAATTAAATCTATACTCTTTGCGATTATGCACCTAGTATAACAAGTTACGGACAAATCAAATTTTTCATTTTGCCGCGTTTTCTTAACTTCCGTACTGTTAAAGGATAGAGATACTGTGTCTGCACCGTTATGATGGGACAAGTGTTTTGCTTGTACGCTGCGTCTATTAGTTTAAAAGTCGATGATCCGACGGATAACTTTTTTCTGTCTTTCATTTCAAATTTATCTGACGGATAACTATCCGACAGATAAGTGCAGTATATGCAGTTCCAAAAACTCTAATAAAATTAAAAAGAGACAACAGCATTGCAAATGTAATAAGGCAGAGCAAGAAAATGCAATATAAGTTTTGTTTCGATCAAGTTGCTTAATATTTATGTTTTGACATTTGTGGTTATGATATTTTTGACGTAATGGAAGTAATTATAAATATGTGTGCAGGATATTCTGCTTTCTGTTCATATTTAGTATTATAAAAATTGAAAGAAATGTGAGAGCTCCAATAATTTTGAAATTATTGAAATACGGAATATTTTTATATTTGTACTTGTACTAAGGTGCAAGTATAAGTATGTCATAGAAAATAAAAAGATATATACAGCGGCGAGGGATTAAGAATGACCTCCCTTGGACAGACAAAAAAAAATGCGTATTGCCTCTAAAATTACTTTTAAAATAGTATAATTGAAGACAAATTTCATCATGGTAATGATTAAACTTGATGGCAATAATGATAATACTTGATTATAACAATTTGATTTGATTACAACAATACTAAGTATGTTAACAGTGAGAATGAGTAACCAGGGATGGACAAACTGCTGTGAAATGATGATGGAACAAAGTCTGAGAAGCAAGAACTCTTGTCTCTCAAAGTTTAGATGTGTAATGTTTTATTTGTTTGTATATATTTCTTTTTCTCCATATCCCTGATACCCATAATCGAATGTGTATTTATTTAAAATTTGGTATGACAAAAAAAATATAGTTTGTAGGAATGAACATTAGTTTTGCCCCATTGGAAAATTTTCTGGCGCCATATATAACAATAATAGTTATTTATGTATTAAGAGCGTAAGGAGGCTTTTATGGCCTGTGGCGGTATTTTGAGCCCGAGGCGTTAGCCGATGGATAAAAACACGTCAAAGGCCGTAAAAGCAAGTTACGCTCGTGGTACATACAAAACTTTATGCACGGACGAAAATTTTCAAATTATGAGTGTTAGAAAAATTGTATCGAAAAGAATTTGTCCTCGTACATCCAGTATCTATCTAGCGTTGTTATGAAAGCGGAGAACAACAGTTTATTGTTTTATGTCATTTGGGTTTTATTTTGTGTATCTCCGTGCTTTCCATATAAATATCACAAAATTAATTTTCATTTTTCATTAAAGAATATAAAATTTTTCGATTTGTAATGAAAACTTCTCATGTTGCCTGTTTAAATTGTTTATATTGTTATAATTTGTTTTGACGTTTCATGAGACCCGCGGGCTATAAAATGACGTTTATGTCAAAGAAATTCGTGTATAATTATCAAATTATGATACGTCCGTGCATAAATAATAATTAAATATGTGAAATTACATGTTTGTATTCTATCAAAATATCATGTATTTGACATTTTTCCGATTTATTGCATCGATTCATATGTTTCTGTCAAATATCATATTTATCCGGTAGAAAAGTTCCGGATAACTTATCTGTCGGATAGGCAATCTGGATAACCTTATCTGAAGGTGGAAAGACACATTTTTGACTTATCCACCAGATAACTTTATCCGGAACTTTATCCGAAGGTGGAAAGACCGGCCCTAAATCGAATTTTTTTTTTTACATATTTTTTTTATTATAAATAACTACAAATTTAACCTACTTGTAACGGCGAAAAAGAGGCGGGTGCGTCAGCCATCGAAATTTCGACATGCGGAGTCAAAAAATGCATTGGTGGCGTCGCATTATCAGCAGATCTCGCTCCAGTCGAGTCTCCTGAATCACTATAATTCGCCGCCACACTAACAGACAAACTTCCCAAAGAATTTAATGACCCATCCAGGGAGGACATGTGACCTGCTGCGGCCAATAGAGACGCAGAACTCCCAGCAGGACCTGGATTGTCCAAGTCGATTCCATGCCTGGAGAAAAATCATATATAAACTTGATAGAACATAGCAGGAATTATTTAATGTGTTTTGGGGGTTTTTAATAGTGCCCTGATCAATAAATAGCAAATAGGACTCTGTAACTCGGCAGAGAAAATAACGCTTCAATTAATAAAATACACAACCCCATACATACACACACACACACACACACACACACATATATATATATATATATATATATATATATATATATATATATATATATATATATATATATATACAGGGTGTAAATTTTAAAACGGGTCATAGGGCTATAACATAGAAAAACAGTTTTTTATATGCCAAAAGTTTCGATATTAATTTAATGACAAAAGTATTAGTGCATATTATAAAGAAAATTACGAATTTTTTGATACCAAATA
Source organism: Ophonus ardosiacus (assembly GCA_943142095.1). NCBI lineage: Eukaryota > Metazoa > Arthropoda > Insecta > Coleoptera > Carabidae > Ophonus > Ophonus ardosiacus. The sequence goes on from OW964830.1 coordinate 51,040,042, forward strand.
CATTACATTTCTGTTTCATATACCTAAAGCCAGAAAATAAATTAAAAAATTTGCACAACTAAGAAAAAATATCAATAGCCGTGAAACTGACAGAAATAAAACAAAACAATTGTTGACTTGAGTCGCGTATTAATAAACGTTTCATACACATTATTTGTTAAATTATTTTTATTTTCTTTTTATTAAGAAGAAATCATGGATAATTTGTCTCATGTAGAAAAATTACAAATTATTAAATGGTTTTAATTGTTCCCTTGTAGTTTGCAGTTTTTCTCGTTTCTTATAACTTATTATTTATTACATGTAGATCATCTTTAATTTGTAAATACCTATTACAATAGATAATAATTGTTTCTCAAATAAATATCATAGTGTTTACTTTATTTTGTGTTATTTTGTATTAGTTCATAAATTAATAACTTTAATCTTTAATTGTCCCCTATCATGTTAGTAAAAAATGACAATGTTTTGTTACTATCAGTTTCATGGCTAATGATATTTTTTCTTAATTGTACAAATTTTGAAATTTATTTTGTCTTTATATGAAACAGAAATGTAAGGTGTTTGGTATTGAAAAATTTATAATTTTTTTCTTTATAATAGGCACCAATTATTTTTTCAATAAATTAATATAGAAACTTTTGGCGTCTAAAAAACTGTTTTTCTATGTTATAGCCCTATGACCTGTTTTAAAATTTAAACCCTGTATATATACGGACATCATCGTAAAAATGTTATATCGGATTATAGGGACCTTAAAACGTGCTTATCCACTAAAATCTAGATATGCGAATTTTAGCATGATTCCAATATCTCTCTTAGCGAGAGGTAAAAGTGTGACTATTGATTTAGATGCAGAATTATTTGAACTGTTTTCCAACGTTAAACGCCTATGGACATAGCACCCGAGTTCGATCATCAAAATTATTTGGAATTTAAATGGCACAAAAATGACCCCCGTGGTTTATTCTTATTCTCTACGTCAGTAATGATATATAACTTATACCTGTTGAAAAAGTGCACCCTGAGACTTTTCATGGAGCCCGCCCGATAACTGCAGAGCGGACAAGATTTAACAAGATCATGTTGTCCAACATGCTCATTTTGAAAATGAGCCCTCATGGCTATCTGTCGCTGAAAACCACGATTACAAATCGGGCAATGATATGGTAAAGTTTTTGTGTGTGTGGTAAAATGTTCAGCTAAATGATCCTTTCGAAAAAATCGTTTCTGGCAAACTCTACACTCATACGGTTTAACCCCCGTGTGTCTCATTTTATGCCTTCGCATATTAGCGCCATTTGAAAACTTCATATTGCACACGTCACATTCGAACATCTTCCGATGTAGTCTATCCGGTGGTGGGTTATTGTTTTCCACCTCCACTTCATTTTCTATTGTCGCGTTTGATTGACACTGAGCCATATGAGCGGTTAAAGATACTTGGTTAGGTGCTTCAAAATTATCACAGCGTTCACACCGTAATGAATCCCCTGGCTCAACACTATTTGAACCCGTTACCCTGTCCGAATCATTCCTTTCTAGCTCTTCTTCAACCCCAGCATCCGTTGCAGCGGAAGTTTCTCCAGTTCCTGAGTCTGCTTCGAGGTCGCCAGCAACATTTGCCATGACGGCTTCGATCACCGATTTGTGGCAACTTTTTTGGGGCCTCGTGGTTCCATTAACAAAACTAGAAAACATATTTTATTAACAATAATCATATAGCATTTATTTTCGAAACACTTTTCTTCATGTGTGTAAAATGGAAAATAATCAGACATGCAGTCGTTTGTAAATTATTTATTTCCTGGCCGACGTTTCGACTTTAACAAAAGTCTCCTTAAGGGATAGAAATAGTCAAAATTTTAAAGTAGCAAGTGGATCCCCTATGCGACCCATTGGAAAGTCCAGGTGAAAATAGTAAAATAAATAAATAAATATGTTGTGTCTGGTCAAAAAAAAAAAAAAAAAATTCGCACTTGTGATACACGTTTTTATTTTACAATTTTTCAAAAGTTTTTTTGATTTTACATATTTCATGTGTTCAGGACGCTCCAGTTTAATTTATTTTTTAAAAATTGACCAGACACAACATATTTATTTATTTATTTTACTATTTTCACCTGGACTTTCCAATGGGTCGCATAGAGGATCCACTTGCTACTTTACAATTTTGACTATTTCTAGCCCTGAAGAAGACTTTTGTTAAAGTCGAAACGTCGGCCAGGAAATAAATAATTTACAAACGACTGCATGTCTGATTATTTTCCATTTTACATTCTGAAATCAGTCGATCATCGTAATCAACCACTTTTCTTCATTCCTAGTGTTTTACAAGACAAGATTTCTTGTCTTGCTAGGCTATTTCTTGTCTTGCAAAACAAGACAAGAAATTTAAATAACTCTTGTCTTGTGTTACTCTTGCAAGCAAAAATCTTGTCTTGCTTGCAAGACTCTTGCATATTTCTTGTCTTGCAATTTCATATCAATAGGAACAACATATTTAAATCGGAAGGGATATTTTACTTGAAGCTGTGAAGAGATTTTCGTGAAAAAATGTATTATGCTATAATTGAAAACTTTTCAAATCTTGTATTTAACACTTTTATATTAATGAGACAGACATACTAGATTCTTGTTAATATTAGTAAACCTAAAGTGGTATGGGGTCCCGTGGCCGACAGACGCCAAATATTTCGAATTTTAAATGGCACAAAAGTGACCCCTGTAGTGCACTCTCCACACCAGCTATGAGTGCCCGTGAGGTGACGCCTGGTAAGCGCCCACACGGTAAAATATATCGTCGTCATTACCAATGTCTACATGTGTTGTAGATACTGGCACACCCAGTAATGGGTAATATGCCGTGATGATATATTTATTTATAAAGTGGTATGTTACTTGAAGCTCTAAACTGATTTCCTTGAAAAAATATATTAAAATATGATAAAAAAAACTTCTCAAATTTGATTTTAAAACTCGTATATGATTTAAATTTTAAAACAACATTAGATTTTGAGTATATATGATAAGTCGGATGTGGTTCTTAACTAAGAGCTCTTAATAGGTTTTTTTTAAAAAAAATTTTTAATAAAATATAATACAAAATTTCTTATTAAAGAGTTTTCTATTTATTGGAACAACATATTAGATTTTACAAACGATAAAGTGATATTTAACTCCAAGCTCATTGCAATTTTAAACATCGAATTAGCGGGAGGTCATGTGCTGGCTATATAAGATTTTTTATCTCTAAATCTATAGAAGATATAATAAGAAAATTTAAATCAGATTGAGTACTTAATGCTCTTTATTATTTTTTGAATTTTTTTTAAGAAACTACTACTTCCGGTTGTCAATTGTTACCAAAACCTTTTTATCTTTTCCGATTAATGTCAGCTTAGCTAGAGGTAAAACCTATAATAAAATGTTGATATATTGAATTATAATATAATATTGCAAGAGTGCAAGAATGCAAGAAAATACTAAATACTCTTGTCTTGTTCTTGTCTTGCATTTTATGCAAGAACAAGACAAGAACAAGAAAAATGCAAGACTCTTGTGAAACACTATTCATTCCTCTATGAAAGATTTTAGAACAAATTACATGCTCTCATGAAAATACATTAGTTTTTACATCAGTTTGCTGTCCAATTTGAGAAAAAAATTTAGACGTTAACAATTATTCTGTTGTACAGCATTTATTTTCGGTATATTCTTGTTGTACCTTCCTCTGTGTAAGATTTTACAAAAAATTACATCCTGTCATGTACACAAATACATTAGTTTCTACATCAGTTGTCCTCAAATTTGACCACCGAATATTACTGGAATTATTCAACCTACAGCAATTATTTTCAAACAGTTATATTCTGTTGCCGTTTTTGAGAGCAAGCTGATGTGTGTGTGCCTTTACGATTTTTTTCTGCATTAAAATTGTTTGTTTACATCTTAGTTACCAGGGTGAAAAGACCGCCAGTATTTTTGCCACTTTTACCGCCCGTAAAAAGCCAAAACACCTAGTAATGATACTTACCTTTATTTAACTACATGAATTTTAGAAGTTTTTATAATATAATGACAAAATAAGGTTAGTCTGGCCACGTAATATTTTTAGATAGCAACAAGCTTTATATGTATTTAAAAAAAAAATCATTTGATAGCAGTAGTGTAGTATACATACCTCAGGCCAAAAGAAGTTTACACCCTTTGACGAATAAATTTCGTCCGCAGGCATAAACCTTTTCTTTCGGCCCTCTATACGTAAATAACCATCGTGAACATGACATATAATAATTTGTAAGATCTTACCTCTCTCTGTTGTATGTACTATTGAGTAATGAATTTTTGTAGACCCCGAAGAAGGTGTAAGTGTGCCCCAAAATTTCGTAAGAGAATAAATGCTGATTGACTGAGATTTCGAGTAATTGTTAACAACAAATACATTCGTTTCTACAGTAGTTTTCTCTCAAATACTACTGTCGAATTTGGCATAACTATAATTGCGCACTTATATTGTTTGATAACAATATTACAAATTGAAAATGTTTGGAATAATAAACGACCTATATTCGGAAGTTCAAAAAACGACACACTTTCAAATGTACTTTTAACAAACGGAGTGGCACGCAATTTTAAAGTAGGCGTGAATATTTAGAAAATAATAATCTAATAACAAACTACCTAGACAAAAAATTTAGATCTAGGAATCATATAAAAATTAGTATAGTCTTAAAGTTGCTAGTTTTCTGAAGCATACGTCAACAAAATAGCACGAATGTCTATTTAGAAATTAGGCTAACAACATCAGACTAGCAGTTTTGTGGCCTAAATGAGAGCAGTGCACTTTATGCACTAGTAAACAATGGTTTGTTTATAAATATAACAATCAACAATACCTCCAACCATCTGCTCAACATTTTACCCCATTACTTAGCAATACTTACAATTATAGAAAACTTAACAAAACACTAAAATTAAAATAAAAATCTTCTCGCCAACTATTACTGCTTGACCGCTTTTCGGCCATTTCAACTGTGAATGTAGGCACATTCCACATTCATTTTGAGAGCAAACAGAGCCACGATTTACTGTATAAAAGCAAGAGTCTAAACTTTACAAAGTCTAAAAGCATTTAACCAAACAATGTCTAAAGACTCCCCACTGTTAAGTTCTTTTGTTCGAGAGTTATTCCAGACCATAAAATCACAAAGAAAAGCCACGCCCCTTACATACTAAGGGGATTTAGTGAGACAGAGACAGATAGTCCCTGAGAAAAGGAACGGTATATACGCAGCTGTTGCTCGGGAGATAAGATCTGCGTCAGGTACATTTTTGCGGTTTTGTTTCGGATATAGCCATAAATTAACTTAATTCCTGTTTATAGCTAGAAAAAGACAACAGACTATTCCTAACTTTGTTTTTCTTTGTCAATTATTTTTGGACTATTTTAGAGAAAAGTAGTTTAAATAAAAGATATAAAAAAGTATATTATGTGGCAAGTGTGTGAAGTTGAAATTTTTACATGAGGGTGGAGATTGCGACACGAGCCGAATGTAAAATAGGCTTCACACACGTGTTACATACTATACTTTTTCTACGACCTTGCAATAAGATATATTTTTACGTTTCACGCAAATATAGTTTCTTCTCAAAGTACATTATATGTCTAAGAAAGTTGAAAATTGCTTGTAACTATTTAAAAGGGTAAGTTTTATTGGGGTATTGGGGTATAACTCAATACAATCCTGTACCTCGTGTATATTTACATTTTGGCACTACCAGTTGCTCAATTCGGTAATGAGCGTTCATTGTTAAAGCAAGCATAACATCTTGGCTAAGAATTTTACAGTTCAACTATGGTTCTCAGGAACCCCAATAAAACTTTTCCCCTTTTAAATAGTTACAAGCAATTTTCAACTTTCTTTGACATATAATGTACTTTGAGAAGAAACTATATTTGCGTGAAACGTAAAAATATTCACAGTAGCAAAGATTAGGATTACCACAGAGGATTTAAAAGTCATTTGTTCAAATGAAATCTGGACGAGGTATAACTCTTGTGAATATTAAAATAAAAGACTTTTCCGACGACCACTACGAAAAGTACATAAATTCACACGCTGAACTATTACTGAAAGTTGGTCATTGCACATCACTACCAAAGCTGTGTGAAATGAAAGCTCGTTAGCCAATCAGATGCGTCCGCAACTGTGTGATATGATTTTATCACACGCTGCGATAACTGAGAGAACTAACCTAAAAATTTGTATGTAAAAAGTTGACAGTTGCAAATAATTTGCTGAATTTACACGGATTAAGAAGGCAGCGCCCTGATTTATCAGATTTTAGGTGAATTCTGATAGCAATGATGTAAACAATCAGTTTTTTATGAAAATTTTATATTGTTTTATTTTTTGTGGTTGTCGGAAAAATATCGTGTACAACACGTGCTGAAAGGGTATTTCACTCTCACGTGATTAAACCACTCGCCTTCGGCTCGTGGCTCAAACTTCACGTTCGTGTGAAATATCCAACTTCCAGCACTAGTTATACAATACACTATTTCTAAACTGTAGTGGAAAAAATATATTTATTTGTTTATTAAAAATAATATTCAAATTATTAATAAATAATTAACGATAGACGAGAAAGTATCTTGTTTTTAAACTATAAAATTCTTAGTATGTTTACTATAAATTTAACAATTTAATATGAAAGAATTTCAAGTACAATAATTTTTATATTTAAAACCGTATTCAGGAAACAATAACAGCAACTGCAATGTCTATTATTAATATATATGATAATATTGACATTATTGACAGTACAAAAATGTGTATGAAGTTAAAATGAAACGATTATACGCAGTTCAAATTTAGTTTCATACTTAACGAGTATAGCGTGTAGTTTTAGACAGTATGCCGTGAACCGTATTTCAAAATCTCCATTGTAAACACAGTTGTGTGAAGTTGGCTCAAGAATGGAGGCAAATATGAATGTATATAGTTGTTTATGTATATTATTATTTTTTTTAAATATAAGGGTTATCTTATCGTATTATTCAAGTTGTATATTGGTATTGGTCTAAAATTATATAAAACTAAAGTTAAAAGCCTGAACTAAAAGATTTATACTTAAAATTTATATTTTTACAATAATGATTGTTTTTAAAATACATTTCAAAATATAGTTTTCCAATTTTGCTATTTTAAAAATTAAGTAATACCTTAAACATTAAATAATTTTTCTTTATTACATTACAATAATTATTTTACATTCCTAAATATAGGTAATATTGCATTAATACGTAATTACTATAACGATCTATAGAAGTATTTTAACATAGTGAAAGTTTGCAATTAATTACTAATTTAGCATAACACAAGAATTGCTAATAACTAATGAGTACAGTATAAAAACATTTTTATTTTCAAATTGTACCTTTATTTATTGTTGTTATTATATATCTATGCATTTCAATTTATATATCTGGGCTTTGATGCAACAATAACTAATGTCAACATTGATTAATTTTGGAAATGAGTAATTTACAATCATAAATTTTTTTACCGTTATTAAAACCAAAATTGTGTGACCTTCTGAACTGTTAATGTTCATTACAAATATCAGTAATTCTGTGATTTAAATTGTCTGCAGCACTAAAGCATAAAGCATCTTTAAATTTTAGTGAAATTTCTACATTAGTTCAATAGATACAGATTCCTATATCCTACGTTCTTTTACTGTTAATGGAATTTGTGAAACATAGTATGTGTTCGTGTTATAATTTTATTGGATATATAGAATCTATTCCAAGGAACTTTTTTATAGAATTTATCCATTTTTATTACAATACTTTTATATTTAAAAATTTGCGCAGTTCAAATACTCTAAAAATGCGTACACTTACGTAACATTCTCTTTACAATCAAATAATATTACTACCAAGTTTATATCTCTACCTATTTTTGAATTATTGCCCAAAAAGTAAATATACCCCACATTTAGATAAAAACTTCAAAATTTTAAAAAATCTAATTTTTATGTATCTAGATCTAGATACATCTCAATGCGCTGATTCCAAAATTTGAAACCGCAGGTCGATATCTCGTTTCGTTCTCGAGATATTTAGATTTAAAATTTTGCTCAAAACTGCCCATTTTTGGGTATTAACCCAAAAATGGGTCGAGATATAAATTTGGCGACAACACCATTCGTTTCTACGGATAAAAATACATAAGTATAACAATTTTCATAATTTTTGTCCAACCGGTTCATTTTTTATGAGTAAAAGCTTGAAAACTCCTGAAAATTACCAAAATCTGAAAAAATCGTAAGGGGTACACCTTAGATTTTTTCGATTTTTGGCCATTTTCAGTTATTTTGCTTTAGAGATTGTAGGCGGTGTTCAAAAATTCTGAAAATTGGTGTACTTATGTAATTTTGCCCGTAGAATCGAATGGTGTTGTCGCCAAATTCATATCTCGACCCATTTTTGGGTTAATACCCAAAAATGGGCAGTTTTGAGCAAAACTTTGAATCTAAATATCTCGAGAACGAAAAGAGATATCGACCTGCGGTTTCAAAATTTGGAATCAGCGCATTGAGAAGTATCTAGATACATGAAATTTACATTTTTGAAAATTTTGAAGTTTTTATCTAAATGTGGGGTGTATTGACTTTTGGGGTAATAATTAAAAAATGGGGAGATATATAAACTTGGTAGCAATATTATTTGATTGTAACGAGATTGTTGCGTAAGTGTACGCATTTTTAGAGTATTGACTCATATAGAACGTATTGGAATTTTAGAACATTTACATAATTACGAACTTCATTGATGTTAAATTGAAAATGCATATCACAAACATAATATAGTGTAAACCCATCACAGTGTAAGCGGCAAAACAGATTCCTCCACCAAGTTGCAAGACAATAGACACCAATGCAACAAAAAGCCCGAAAATTAGATTTTTGTAAATTTTGAAGTTTTTATCTAAATGTGGGGTATATTGACTTTTGGGGCAAGAATTCAAAAATGGGTAGAGATATAAACTTGGTAGTAATATTATTTGATTGTATATTTTCTCTAAATTTCTGCATGGAATTTGTAAAAAAATTATATTATGTTCGTGTTACAATTTTACTGGATATATAGAATCTTTTCCAATGAACTTTTGGTATGGGATTTATACAAAATACATCAAATTAACGGAAGGTCTTGTGCTGCCCACAACAAATTTTTTTAAAATAAAAGCAGATTGATTCAACAAACGCGATCAAACAAAAATAAATTATATTATTTTGCGATATTGGTTAGAATGAAAATATCATTTTTATATTTGGGTGGTTAATGATTTAATTCATATTAAGTGCTATTTATTTTGTGACAATAGTATTAAACAATGGCTGATATTCACCAAAAAGTAATGACAAAACTATAACATTATATGAAAATATTGAAAACATTTGTCCTTCAGTTGCAAGAAGAAAAACTCCTTAAAGCAATACGAGCAAGAAGAAGATTTAAGGCTGCATTTCGACATGTCCTTCATAATATTTATTGGCTTGATGATGAAGAAGATGACGTTGACCCTAATGATTTAACCAAAACGTATCGACTTGCGAAACAACGAAAACCAAAGCAAGGATTTTCCTTCAAAGTATGAAGACATTTCCTACAGAGGAATATATATTTTTAACAACTTTATGCCTGAAAATTTAAATTGGGATCTATTTCTACAAAATTTTGACGTTTCAACTTTTTTGTGACAGCTGACTATTGACAGATACAAAAACGACAAATGTCAATTTATTGACCAAAATGAAACTGATTATCTAATCGTCTATAAAACACTATCAGCCCGATTCTCAAAAAAGTTTAAGCTAATCCTCATTTTTGGATTAGCGAATTCTACTCAAATGGGGATTACACCATTTTTTTTTTTATAATTTCAACTGAAAATATTAGGAAAACTAAGACTATTGATGAAAATCCGGTGAAAAAAATTCTATTAATAAGCGAGTTATGGTCTCCCGAATTTTGAAAAGATTGACGTGACGTCACATTTATGTGTTTTTATATCAAACTGTTCTCATTATGGACCTAAATGTTCTTGAAATATATGCTATTTTAAGTTATATTTTCATAAAAATAAATGAATATTATAACACTGTATAAGTATATATACTTTATAATTACAGGTGTATTTAAATTATTAAGTTTAATGCAAGAAATTTATGTTAAAATAAAAACTGTTTGGAAACTGTAGTACAGGAATGTTAGCCCCTCCTTTCGAATTTGAATTTCTTAACTTCCATTGGTAGTAATCCCACCTCCTAACACGCTATTTGTAATACATGTATAGGCGGTTTCTCGGTCGCCAATCAAAATATTTTCATATTAGTGTCGAAGCGTTATAACAAAAAACCCTTTATTTCCGAAATATCTCAATTATACCATTTCACTTTTTTATTAATAGTCGTTACTCAGCATATACATTCGTATTTTTTTACTATTTTCCTTAAAATTCGATTGAGCCGTAATCCCCCATTTTAACAGTTTATAACTTAAAATATAGTCTAACCTATTCCTAGTATCTACCTTTATTGATATAATATCATGAAAATTAAATTTTAAATACAGGAATAGAATAGAATTCACTAATCCAAAAATGAGGATTAGCTTAAACTTTTTTGTGAATCGGGTTGTACATGTTTTATACAAGAACAATGAACTTAATGTTCCTTTTATTTTCATATTTTAAGTTCCGATAAATTGTTTTCTAAACTCTGTTTTACATTAAGACAAAGTTCTTGAATATTCCTGATATCCTTTCTTTAAAATAAAAGTAGTCCTGTAACTTGTCAAATTGAGAAGAGATCATTAAATATTTCTAGAAAATAGGGGATTACGGCTCAATCGAATTAAAGGAAAATAGTAAAAAAATACGAATGTATATGCTGAATAACGAATATTAATAAAAAAATGAAATGGTATAATTGAGATATTTCGGAAATAAAGGGTTTTTTGTTATAGCGCTTCGACACTAATATGAAAATATTTTGATTGGCGACCGACAAACCGCCTATACATGTATTACAAATAGCGTGTTAGGAGGTGGGATTACTACCAATGGAAGTTAAGAAATTCAAATTCGAAAGGAGGGGCTAACATTCCTGTACTACAGTTTCCAAACAGTTTTTATTTTAACATAAATTTCTTGCATTAAACTTAATAATTTAAATACACCTGTAATTATAAAGTATGTATACTTATACAGTGTTATAATATTCATTTATTTTTATGTAAATATAACTTAAAATAGCATATATTTCAAGAACATTTAATGAAAACAGTTTGATATAAAAACAGTAAACACATAAATGTGACGTCACGTCAATCTTTTCAAAATTCGGGAGACCATAACTCGCTTATTAATAGGATTTTTTTCACCGGATTTTCATCAATAGTCTTAGTTTTCCTAATATTTTCAGATGAAATTATAAAAAAAAATTGTGTAATCCCCCATTAACATTGATTGCTCTTGCAATCATCCAGAGATTTTTATTTTACTAATACATATTTTATGTAGGAAAAAGTTCTGTTACGTAAAAAGATAGAATATCGAACCGAAGAAGAAATATCATATCTTTTTAAGTTTTTTGGGAGTCTAAAATGTTTTCGCCAATATCCAGAAGTATAATCTAAATTTACAAATCAAGAATTTATTAATGATTAATAATTTTTAAGGATGTGCAATTAGCATTAGTTGGTGTAACATTTTTCGAGTACTTCGGGCCAGGAAGAACTCTAATAAAAGAGGGTCAAGAAGGACATGCCTTATATATTTTACTTACGGGCGAAACAATAGTCGTGAAAAAAGTATGGGATGAAATTACTAAAGAGTATGTTGAAGAAACAGTAGCTACTATTACACCAGGGAAAATGTTTGGAGAAATATCTTTGTTGCATAATGTCCCAAGAACGGCTACAGTTATTACTACCGGTATAGTGCATTTCACTTTTTCTCATTTCTTAATTTCTCTGCTTTGGGCATCCTAAAGACCGGTCCCAATCTTATGGACCGCATATATTCAGAGTCAAAATAATTTAATTTACAATTCAGCAAAAACAACCTTAGTCTATGGAACGCCGTTTTAATATTTATTCTATATTTAAAGATATGTTAAATTATATAAAGACGTCATTAAATGAAATAAAGACGTCTTTAATTCATTTTTGGATGTTCTTATAATATTTTTTGATATCCAAAATGTTTTAAAGACGTCTTAAATTCAAATATTTATAGATATCAAAAATTCTTTTTTAGATATCAAGAATTGAATTAAGGATATCAAGAATTAAATTAAGGATATCAAAAATTGAATTTTGGATATCAAAAATTCAATTCTGGATATCACATCTCCATAAATAACATGTCCAAAATTCGAATTTTTGACGTCCTACATTAATTTTTGATATCAAGAATTGAATTATGGATATCACATCTACGTAAATAACATGTCCAGAACTCGAATTTTTGACGTCCTAAATTAATTTTTGATATCAAGAATTGAATTATGGATATCACATCTACGTAAATAACACGTCCAGAATTCGAATTTTTGACGTCCTAAATTAATTTTTGATATCAAGAATTGAATTCCTTATGGATATCACATCTCCGTAAATAACATGTCCAGAATTCGAATTTTTGATATCCATAATTCAATTCTTGATATCCAAAATTAATTTAAGATGTCAAAAATTCAAATTCTTGATATCAAGAATTCATTTAAGGATATCAAGAATTGAATTAAGGATATCAAAAATGGAATTAAAGATATCAAAAATTCAAATACAGATATCCAAAATTGAATTCTGGACACGTTAAATTTACTTTTTGATGTCGAAAATTCAGTACCATTTAAGATGTCTAAAATTTAATTTTTGATATCTACAAATGTATTTTTGATATCCTTTATTCAATTCTGGGTATTTAATATTCCCTAAATTATTTAAGGATGTCTGAAATTAATTTTAGACGTCCTTAATTATTTAAAGATGTCCATAATTCAATTTTTGATGTCTTTTAATAATTAAGGATATCTGAAATTAAATTTTTGACGTCTTTAAAAAATTGAAGATGTCTTTAAATGTAGAATAAATAGTAAAACGGCATTCCATTTTAGTCTGCATATTATTGAATTTGAGATAATCAAAAAACAACTTTCTAACTTTTATAGATTTCTGAAAGTTAAGAAGGGAAGTTCCCTCCCCCTTGGGGCAAGAAAGTATCTAATGCTTTATTTCTACCATTAATTTTAAAAGTTAAAACTGCATAAATTACATTGTTATCTTTTTAATATATTGGAATAACTTTCTGAACTTAATATTAAATAAGTAAGTACTTCAAAAAATTGATTACAACAATGATAAAATTGATTGCAACAATGACATTATTTGATTACATCATTCCGCTGCACTGTATACTTCCCTTTCGCCTCTAGGACTTTGTGTAACTAATATTTATTTAGAATATTTGGACTATGGTTGTTTTTACAAAAAAGTCTTCAATTGATATTTCTTATTTTTTTGAAATCTGCTATAAGAATTAGTATTTTATACACGAAGATAAAATTTAATTATCGACTCGCGATGAATATAATTTTATCGTAATTATATCTTTTTATATACTTTTGAAGCACCCTGTGAATTGCTGGTACTAAACAGAGAAGATTTCGACCGCGTTTTAAAAGCAAGTTTAATGGAAAAATGGGAAGCAATACGCGATGCAATGTCCAAATTTGTATATTTTGACGAATGGGACAATGTCAAAATCAGAGAATGTTGTCTTCTTTCAAAAATAAAGACATATTCAGCAAATCAAGTTGTGTATGGTGATCGCATACAAAAAAAAGGCGCTGTTAAAATGACCTACTTCTTGGCTGAAGGGGACTGTAAAATTGTAGAACATATGCACATAAAAGAAACAGTTAAACATGGAATCAAATTTTATAAAATGTACGTTCCACCTACATGTTCTTTAGAAGAAAAAGTTCCTTCCATAGTTTTAGATGTAATAAGCTACGAAGAAATTGAGACCATTGGGAACAAAGAGAACAATGAGAATAATGGAGAAATTGAGGAAAATGAAGACAATGGAGAAAATGGGGAATATGAGGAAAATGAGAACAATGAGAAAAATAAAAAGGGGTCTAAAAGAATTTCTTACAAAATGCCAATTACAGAACCATTAGGAGAAGGAGAGGGAGAGGGAGAAGGCCAAGAAGAAGAAGAAATAATAATAGATCCAAACAGACGAGACAGCCTAAACAACAAGCTGTCTATGATAGGAAAAGAAAAAAGCTTAATAACAGCTTCAAAAATGTTATCGAGACAATCCCGTAGTATATTCAAAGATATTATGTCTGTAAGCCAACATAGAAAATCCACAAAAGCAGTCCAAGACTTCATCAGAAGAGTGACGGTGGATCTACTCCATCCAGAAATGGAAGAAGTGGAAGTGGGATCCGAAGCACTTGATACGGAATCGGTTCCAAGAAAACCAGTATTTTTACCAAAATTTAGCGTAATTAATATGAAGCACTTACTTGAACACGAACGAAGAAGAACGGAAGGGATGATCAGGGAAAGTATGAGAGAGGTGCCACATGAGTATAAATTAGTTTTTATGCAGGTTAGTAAAATATGAGGATTGTAAAGTTCCCTAAATGTACGCACCCAAAAATAACCGGATTTATTTTCTGGCGAGTACTAGATATACTTTTCTGGAGTGGGATCACGTAAAAGTGAAAACGATATTGCGATTATCGAGAAGTGAAAACGATATTCGTTTCCTTAGCGATCACGTAAAATTAGTCACTCACTACGTTTTTAACTTCGGTTATTTCCGTAAAGTGACTACGTTTTGCGAAAACGATATCGTTTATAGACTAATGTTTTCGTATTAAATATTAGTTTTGACAGATAATTTATATGAATGTGATTAAAATTTTTAATCTGTCAGAACGTATTATTCTCACCCTTCGTTTTTATTAGTTCATAATAGCAATACTACAAAAAATGAAGAAGGACACAAGTTAAATTATCAATTAGTTACAGATGCCATGTACCTACCAATCAATTTTGTTTCTTTTGATATTCCAGAAGAAAAATTTATGAAGTAAACAAAAATATTTCTAAATATAGGTACAATTAAAACTTCAAGAGACCTTTTAAAACTGGAAGTATACAAGATTATTATTTTAAAGTAATCTAGTATGGGCCACATTTAAATAACGGCGCACAACCTTCGACGGGCTACGGAAAATGATCAATTCATAAACTTTAATTTTGTGTAAAGATAAATTACAAAATATTAATTACAAAACACAAGCTAGAGTCGTTATATTTGATGCTTCGCAGAATACAATATTATTAAAATATTAATAAAATTTTCTTTCTTGAATTTATTCTTGTAATCAATCAAAATATGCTTTGTTGTAATCAACACTTTTACAGTTATTGGAATATCAATATTGTCAGAATATATTTCTTTTGGGTAGTTCTTTCACTAAATCAAGTACTAAATTTTAAGAGTAAATCAGGGAAATTTCAGTAGAAATAAGAAAATATCTAATCACCAAGATTTCAATTTTCTATCAAAGAGTAAAAATATGTAGTAAATCATAAGCATTTGGTTCTTCGCAACATGCTTATTAAAATATTTATGAATTTAATTCGTAGATTCATTCTTGTTATCAATTTTCATTTTATAATTATCGTATTTTGGCACAATTATTTCATTTTCGCCTAACTAAATAAAAAATACCTTTCAAATTTGAAATATTAATTTATTTTTAAATCATTTATAATGACATATCTTTTATTCTTTCCAAAACGTCAAATTCAACTCACTGCTCACTACAGTCTTTTACTTAAATGCAAGTAAATAAGAAAAGGATATACCTATTTGGGTATGAAATAAAAAGAGACGTAAGAAACGACTATCGTTTTCACATGCTTTGAGAGTGTCGACTAGAATTCACATTTTTTTCACTCTAAAACGATATCGTTTTCGGTTTTCACAGTTACGTGATCCCACTCCAGGTTCGGGTTCGATACCCTGCATTTGATCGCTCAGTGTGAATCTTCTTTTTAAAATCAGCCGACCAATCAAATTCTTAGGACCTAACGCGTCAAACCAAATTAGTAATCAACTTCAATCGCTTGTAGTCTGCGACCTAATCAATATTTAAACATTTTTTATTTTTTTCACTAATACTCATTGATTTATATATTTTTTCGTCTTCTTATTTAAGATAGTTAAAATTTGGTATAGTACGCTATTGCGGTTATTTTTGGGTACGCCTTTCTACAAGAAATGAGTAGAATTTTCCATTTCTAGGTTTGCACATTATCGGAACGTGCCTCATTTTCAGAGGGTGATATTCTGAACAACAGACGCGTTATAGCCTTAAGTCCTGTAAAACTTCTAGTAATTCCAACTTATTGGCTTATTCAACAAAATAAGGGCAACATTTGGACTCGATTAGATAGATATATGCGCCAAAGAATACCGACAACGCAACAAGTTTTTGAACAATATAAAAAAAATAAAAAATGGCAAGATTACAAGAAAAAGCTTCGAAACGAAATTTTGTCAAGAAAGAAGATTTCTAATAACACGACAATACATGATGTACCATATTCTATTCGTATTATGAATAATTATTAATATTTAAACATAAATTTATAAATATATTATAATATATACATAATTATATATAAAATCTCTCTCTGACAAAAAGAAACGCTCTTAGGATTTTTGACGAGGTTGACATGTTGAATAATCCCAATTTTTCTTTACCTTCTTAAAACGGTTGTGCGTAATATGTTACTACTGCAGATAAAAACATTGACTCTTATGCCCGTATTTATAAACACTCGTAATTTTTTTAAACGGTTCGTTGTAATATTTATCCAATAAAAATAGTCGACATTGGCCACCAAATTCACCAAACGTTAATCAAGTCTTCATTCTCTGATCAACACTGATCTGTAAATCAAGTTCTGGTTTACCTTGGAGATCAACAGTTTTAACAAAGCAACAGTGTCAAATTTTGTTGATCAGAGAATCAAATTTGATTCAGGGATGGTGAATTTGGTTGTAAAGATAAATCAAAATTTTATTTGTCAAGTTTGATTCTATTTGTCAAATATTATAACGAGCCGTTTAAAAGCTTTACGAGTGTTTATGAATATGGGCATTAGTATGACATCTGAATAAAGGTATTTAGCAAACAGTTGACTAGCACTGTACGCATACTTTTAAAATTAGGAATGGTAGAATTTTTTCCGATCCAAAATCGAAATCCTCAGACATTTTTATATGGCTACCAATTTTTAATATTTATTATCCATTGCAGCAGAGTTTACATCAAAATCTTCGACTGAGTCTGACATAACCTCAACCAGGCCCGGGAAACGCAAATGGGAGATACCGGGATAGCATTTTTACCTCCCGCTAGCTTTGGTAAGGGAGGTATAGGAATCCTGCTAAAAATCACATATCGAGATTTTAGTAAATGACCACGTTTTAAGGTCCCTAGTGTATGTGTGTATGTATACGAATTTTGTTTGCACTCTAACTCAAATACTATCATTCAGAAAATTCTGAAACCTTGTATTTCTGCCCTATTCTAATAGGAATAGATGCCATTAGATTTTGGTGTAAATCGGATAACCGGAAATGGCACTTTACTTGAAGCTCATCTTCAAAAAATACCATTAAATGCCATTTTTTCGCATTTAATGTCATTGTAAAATTATAGATTATTGAATTTTGTACATTAATACTTTTTCTATATATTTTACAGATAAATTTAAAAATCATTTTTCTTTTTTTAATCCCGAAGCCTAAGATAAACACAATTCCTTTGTTACACAGTTCATTTTTCAAATGAATGTAACTGACAGGTAAACGTCATTGTCAAAAAACTAATCACTTCAAATTAATAATAGTGACATATTAAATAATAAAGAAAATCGTAAATAAAGCAATAGAACATAATATAGTTTGAAGCATTACTAAATACGTAGGTATGTATTTAAATTAATAAAAATTAAATAGCGGAAGGTTTTGTGTCGGCCACATCAGATTTTTAGTTTTGCTTCCATACACTAGATATGGCGACACCAGTATCATTAGTGTGTCAATTTTTTTTTCATTTTTTTGCGCTAATTTTGACATTTGTCATTGTTTGTCATTTTCATTTGAAACAATTCTGACTGTCATTGTGAATATATTTTTTGTATTATAAGTAGTTATTTTGTGTGAAAAAACTTGTTAATATTTAAGATGACAAGAATAAAGTGTTGTGTACCAAACTGCACTGCTACCGGAAAGTGAAAATATATTTTTATATATGTATTATTTTATACCAGTAAAACGTACTACAAAATCGTATTCTAATTAAAAAGTTTAAAAACATGAAACTTGTGTTACAGGATGTTTTAAATAGCCTACAATCACTAGAAAATTTCTGTGAAGGAAAGGAAATAATATATTTTAGACATTTTTTAGTTCAAACTTTGTTCACCAGGTAGAGTTTGCTTAACTTGAATCGCGAATATACTAATAACTAATCATAAGCTTATTTATAATTTATATCAGTGGTACCAAGCAAGTTATTCAAGTTACAATCATAATTAGTTCAAACTGTCAAACAAAACAAAATCATTTTATTTTTCTGTCAAATTTTCGACTTTATTTTTACTATGTCGGATATTCACCAAAAAGTAATGTATAACAATTCGTCTATAAAAAAATATTTGAATAAGTCTTCTTATTAGTTACTGGAGCAAAAATTACTTCGTGCAACTCGAGCTAGAAGACGATTTAAAGCTGCTGTACGTCATGTAATTTATAATATGTATTGGATTGACGCTGATGATGATGTAGTAGATACTGAAGATGAAAATGAACTTCAGGCGACGTATCGTCTTATTCGAATGCATAGAAGACCAGCGAAAGGACTTACCATAAAAGTATAACTCATTTATTATTGGGCGTTTTCGTTTATTACCTTTGATCAGATGGTTTAGATTGGCCAGAGTATTTGTGAAATGAAATAACGGATAATCATGATTGAGACGATAAAAGTTTTTTAAAAATTGTTAGTATTTGAAATATTAGTGATTTTAAGCATCTATACATCTACGTCACAACGATTGCTATCTTTCTCGCGCAGCCTACTACAGAAACTGGTGCGAGAAAGATAGCTATAGGTTTCTTTAAAAATCAAATGCAGTTAAACTAAAAACAATTATGACTTTTTAATACTACAAATTGCTTCAAAATTAAACAAACTTTCATTTAAAATAATAAAAAAATTAGAGTGGAGGACCCTATTGCAGTAAGGTAACGCAAAACATAAGCTCATGGCCGGGCGTACTGGAGTACGCCCATTCTCCTTGCGTTACCCCTCCCTGGTCTAAGTTCACGCACACATAGCCATGAGCATTTTGGAAAGTATTTATGTGAGGCTGTCTTCTATCAGGATATAAATTTTGATACAGGATAGCAGTCCGACGTTTATTATTATTTGATCTGTGAAAACAGCAAAGCATATCAACTTTTTCACTATTACTGTAACCGATGTTCATTTTTCTTAGTTAAATAAGAATCTTAACACCTTTCTCACTATTATAATCAGTATTAATAAATCTGTGACAGATGTTACTGGTATAAACAATAGAATATCACAGCCTATTTTTATCGTATTTCTATTTACTTTATTAGACATAATTTAAAGGTAAACCCTTACTTGTTATACATCATTGTAAAGAGAAATTTATTTAGAATTTTATTCCGTAAAAATATACAGGGTGTTCCATTTAAAAATCAAGGTTAAATATTTTTCTGGAAAATTGTTAGGCCTTGGAAAAAAAATGTTTATGCTAAATTATAGACCAGGTTGTATCAAATAACTTTTCTTGTATCTTTAATATTTCAGAAGATATAAGCTGGACAATGAAAAATCAACCACCCTGTATACTAACTAAACCTTATTTATACTTATGTATGTCACATAAAGGCAATAAATAAAAGTGAGCAAAATTTCAAAGAAATGTACCGAATTCTTCTGATTGGTTAGAAATACTATCTTTGGCATTTATTATAAATCGTAGATTTTGTGTTTGCGTTACCGGTCACGTAACACCATTGCGTTGCTTTTAACGTCCAAGTTCTCTGAGGCAATAAATGAAAACGCCTATTGTCATACTTAGAAAACATTTATGTATGAGTTTTAATTTAGGAAAAAGCAGTATTACGTAAACATACCGATTACCGAACGGAAGAAGAAATTAGTTATCTTAATAAATTCATTGGGGGACTAAAATGTTTTCGGCCATATCCCGAAGTAAAATAACTACTAATCTATAGTATAATTTGGTAATAATTTATATTCTTCTAGAATGTTCAATTAGAACTAGTAGGAGTAACATATTTTGAGTATTACGGACCAGGCAGAGTCCTTATAAGGCAAAATGATGAAGGACATGCTATGTACTTTATATTGACAGGAGAAGTTGCAGTGTCAAAGACTCAGTGGGATGAAGTCACTAAATGTTACGTTGAAGAACATGTAGATATTGTCACTGCAGGAAATACGTTTGGAGAAATTGCATTATTACACAATGTACCGAGAACTGCAACTTGCACGACCACTGGTATTCATTTTACAATAATTATTTTCTTAATGCGGTTGCATGCATCATAATGATCTAGTTATTATAGCTATTTTTGAGTTATATTTTTTGAAGCAAATGTCAGAGCCGTAAATAGGGCGTTGCCGTCGGTGCGGAGGGCAAATAATTTTTAGTATAAATAAAAACTACGTGCACACAAAAATGATATAGAGATATTTTCAACTATAATATCCCGAGGACATTGATAATTACGTAATAATTTTATGACAGTTACCGAAAGCGCGTTGCTTGAGAACAGCCCGACGCCGAAGGCGGAGGGGGTGTTACCTAAAAGCAACGTGCTTGAGGAAGTTGTGATAAAATTATAAGTATTTATACAATGGTGGAGGGATATTTGATGAGAAAATATTTTGCAATTTCAATTAAATTTACGAAGAATTTGTATTTAGCAATTTTTTTAAAATGGGGTCCCGTGGCCGCGTGCCTGAGTGTCTACGAGATGGCGGCAACAAGAAGTAGGTTGCTTAGTAACAATACAATACCGTAAAGAATAATAAGACTGTAAAACCTCATTTACCGGACTGAAATCACTCCAGTAAATAATGAAATGCGACACAGTATGAAATAAATTCATTTTTCGTCCTCAAATTAATAAAAATACATAGCATACATGCATACATAAGTGAGTAAATAAATAAAGAAAATATCGACTTGTATCCCTGACGATAAGGGCATAAAACAGTTCATAGGCACTGGGCGCAAAAATATTTAGTTACGGCTCTGGCAAAGGTTGTATTATTATGTTATTGTTTGATCAATAATTTGTATCTAAATTCTTTTCTGTTGAGTAGTGGTTCTCTAAAATCCGCTGTTTGTAAGTTTTAATATTTGATAGACATATTGATGGCTTTAAGTACAATTTTGTGATTAAAAATTTTATTACTTATTATAGGTATCTACTTTTAATTTGTAAATGCCATTTTCGTTTGCTTCTTATTAGAGTACGAGGCCTAATCCATATTGGATGGCCTAGCCGCTAAAATTTTATTTTATTTAGCTCATGTATAATACAAGTAATAACTAACGTAATTATCGGTAGGTATTTTTTTTTTTTAATATTATAGATATTTGTTGTTCTTGTGCTACATAGCAAGACATATTTTCTGAAATATTTTGTTGTTTTAATGTCAAAAGAAATAATTCATAGCTTTACAAACACAAACAAAAAAAGAAAAACAAATAATTTTTGAAAAGAATTGACGTCATTTGTTTGTCAAAGTTTAGAAATAAGAATAATTGGCGAATTACCCAATCTTGATAAATAATAGAAAGTTACTAATAAATTTCAGTTATTATACTATTAAATATTTATGTTTAACTAGAAATATAATTTAGAGTTACTTTATATTGTGGAAATATCTTTACTTTAAATAAAAAATTTAAATTTCTACCCATTTTTGAATTATTACCCCAAAAGTCAATTTACCCCACATTTAGATAAAATCTTTAAAATTTTCAAAAATCTAATCTAAAGAATTGAATGGTGGTATCGCCAAATTCATATCTCGACCCATTTTTGGGTGAATACCTAAAAATGGGCAGTTTTGAGCAAAACTTTAAATCTAAATATCTCGAGAACAAAACGAGATATCGACTTGCGGTTTCAAAATTTGGAATCAGCGCATTCAGAAGAATCTAGATACATAAAAATTAGATTTTTTAAAATTTTGAAGTTTTTTTCTAAATGTGGGGGGTATATTGACTAATAGGGCAATAATTCAAAAATGGGTAGATATATAAACTTGGTAGTAATTTATTTGATTGTAAAGAGAATGTTACGTAAGTGTACGCATTTTTAGAGTATTTGAACAACTGTGTGAATTTTTAGAAATAAAAGTATTGAAATAAAAATGGATAAATGGATGAAGGCTTGTGTTTGTGACGTCAAAGTACATACTGCTTAACATATGATAAATTATCTCATATTTATTTATATAAATAACGTAGGTGATGGACAAACTATTTCCTATTGGCTACGAATAAGGAGCTGTATGTAATTTGACGTCACAAATTATTATTATTATTATTATTATTATTATTATTATTATTATTATTATTACTACTACTATGAAAAATATTGCATAAACATTAAAAATTAATTTTGGAAAATATGGAACCGGATCATTCTAGCTGCTTATTATTTTCATGTGGTGCTTTCTTCACGACATATTTGAGTGCCCATGAACAAATGCAAATTAGTGCACATAATTTAGTTATTAGCTCAATTATTTTGTAGCACACTGTGAGTTATTAGTTCTAAAAAAAGACGACTTCGACCGAGTTTTAAAAGTTAGTCTTATGGAAAGATGGGAAGCCATAAGAGATGCTATGAAAAAATTCGTATACTTTAATCATTGGAACGACTTACATATAAGAGAATGCTGTCTTGTGTCAAGAATAAAATCATACTCTGTCAATCAGGTTGTCTATGGAGACAAACAAGTGAACAAACAAAATCCAGGCATGCATTATTTTATAGTCCAAGGGAGATGTTCTGTAGTAGAACATATGTACATAGAGGAATCGGAAAAATGTGGAAAAAAATATTACAGATATCTAGAACCACCAGATAATGTAGTACCAGAAGAAACAATATCAAAACTTTTAAATGGAAACGCAGAAGTACAAATCCCAGATTCTTCTGTTGAGCAACAAAATCATGAAATAAATAAATCAAAATCAAAAGTCTTAAGTAAAACTAGAGTAACAAACAGTATTAGTAAACCAAGAGGATCAAAAAAGCCGTCACAACCAAGAATTAGTTTTAAACATAAAAGCTCAACTAATTTATCAAAAACAGAAATTCCTGAAACAGATGCTGAAAGTTCAAGTACCGCCAACTCTGAAGAACAACAAGTACAAACGCTTTTGAGACAACTGTCAGATAAACTTCGTCATGAATCATCTACGGCAAATGATTTAAAAATCAGTCATGACACTATAAATAGTCTAATATCAGAAGAAGCTGATGCTAATGTTCAGAGTGAAAATATTCTACAGTGTCAAAATCAATTACACAAAGAAAGAAGGATCACTGAAAAATTACTACAAATACCTAGAAGCAGAATTCCTAGCACTTTTAAATTAGTTTTTGTACAGGTAAGATTAAAGTAAAACACGGAGACTGATTACGGTGACTAAAGATTGTGCGAGGTAAATTGTAATTCGGGAAGTGGGGATGATGAAGTTTCTGATTTCCCCTTACCAACGATGACTTGGATCACCACTGCATTTGATGATGAACACATACACTTAATACTTATACACGGTAAATAAAAACTTTGTTGTGATTACCAAAAATGAGTTCCAGCAGCAATTTTTTTTGTCAATATAGGACCAGCAAATATATTTGTTACAGTTACCTAGGTAAATTTGCTGGTAAAAAAGTGTTGTGGCAACAAATACAATTTTGTTATATATAACAAAAGATATTTGTTATGCGAACAAATAAAATAAGTTACCATTAAGAAATATAAATTTGTTATGCGAAGAAATAAAATAAGTTACCATTAATAACTATGAATTTGTTTTGGAAACTAATAAATTTTTGATAGATATACAAATGCATTAATGAGGTAGTAAGGTAAAAATTAAATACATGCGTATTATAATAATTTTATTTATTTATAATTATAATCTATATACATGTAACAAATATTATATAAACAAAATAACGTATGAAACAATAGTCAATTAAATTATAATAGATTTATCAATAATCGATACATACCTTCAAATTTCTTAATAAGACGCTCTAATTGCCATTGTTTTAAAATATCTTTTACAAAATCATCCATTTTTATGGACGGGCACAAGAAACAAGCACTTTTAAAACACAATTTTCGACAGGCTAAACTTAACTGCGCAAGCAAATGAGACACGACGTAGTATAGTATTGTATAACACGAACAGTGAATTATGCTGCATACCAGGGAATGTCAACACAAAAGTTTTAGTTACCTGTACAAATAAGTATATGGCAGGAAGAATTGGTAATCTTTACAAAATATAATGTCACAGGATACAAAAAAATAAAATTTATCCCAGTAACAGATAAAATATCTTTAATTGTTGCAAAATGATTTTGTAATCTGAACAAAGTAACAAAATGACTGCTTAGTACTACTAATAATAATTGCTACCATGACTAATATTTTACAGCAAATAATACTTTTTATACACAACAAAAATTGTTTAGTTTTGGAAACTTAAAATACAAAGTTCTTTGTATACACGGCAAAAAAATATTGTTGAAATAACAAAAAAAATACAGCTAACTAAATTTTGTCCGGAATATCAATGTAATTTTTTACCGTGTAGAAATGATTGATGGCTAATGAACACTGACACGGGCACACTTAAAGATATTTACATTATTACTATACTTGCCGTCAAATAATTATGGACTGGAGATTTCTATACTGATACCAAATTTTTTAAGTGTCTACCCCAACGAGCTATAAGTAAATATAGAGTGGCGCATCGCATGCTGAACGCGTACTTTACCCGTACACAGTTGAATGCTTAGGTCGGCGGCCATTACTATAAATGAGCGCTCAGCTCAGACGCTATACCATTGAAAAATATTTGTATCGTGTTTGAAACATTTTTGTGCGTTGTAAAGGCCTATTTATAATAAAGTAATGTTAAACGCAACGCTACGACGCAATGTGACCGTTAACGCAAACACGGTTAGTATTATAAAATAATTTAAATAGAAATGGACAGTGACGAAAATATAGTATTTATTTTGTAGATGTGACAGTTCATAACCATGTCGGCAATACAGATTGCAATCTGTATAACTCTTTTCATAAAGATTCTAAAACCTCTGCAAACGTACCAGTACATGACGTCACACATCTAGATACTTTTATTAAATTTTTATTAATGACGTGCATTGGCTGCTTGAATGATTTGGGTATAGCTTATACAACATTTTGAAAATTGCAATAAAATATGTGTCCAGAATTTATCGTGCACAATCTTTAGATTTTTTTTCTTTCAATCATTTATGGATTATTTTTGAGAAAATTACTTCAAATGCGTGCAATTAATTTTTCTTTAACATATTTGAAATATTTTTCTCTAAAAGAATCCGTAAACAATTTATAAAATAATTCTAGTCAACTCCTTGCTAATATCTCTACCTTATTATTCTTCCTTTTAGATTTGTACTTTAGAAGAAAAAGCATCCTTTCCTGAAGGAAATCTTATGAAACACAGACGAGTTATTGCCCTAAATCCTGTAAAAGTTCTTCTTATTCCTTCTTACTGGCTAATTCAACACAATAGAGCCAACGTGTGGACTAGAATAGAGAGACTTCTCCATCAAAGAATACCACCAAGTGAAGAAGTTTTCAAAGCTTATGTTGAAAATAAAAAATGGGTCGAATATAAAAAGAAACTTAAAGATGAAATATTATCAAATAGAAAGGCTTATAATAAGACGAGTATTCATGATGTACCTTATTCTATACGTATAATGAGTAAATATAATTGAGTTTTATTAAAATTTATAATTGTTGAACAATATAAAAATACTTTGTACAATTTAAAATACACTTGATCAAGAACTATACTCTATTCCTGTTTAACAAAAATAGTAAAAAATGAAGTACAGTCTATTCTACGAGACCTTTCATTAAAGGAGCACAAATGAGCCTGTTTCACATTTTTCAAAAATTATTTTAAATAAAAGTTTATGGAATGATTTTCTTAGTAATAATTTTTATTTTAATAATTTGTTGTTATTTGTGGAAATAATTAAATAAAAAGATTGGCGTCCTGAAAAACTACCCCCCACTCCTGTGACGTAGAAGCACATACATTACATCATTAATAGCCAATAGGAAAATAGTTTTTCCATCACCTACGTTTATTCATATTAATAAATAAACGTAGGCTAAAGTTTGTCACATGTTAATAACAAAATCTTTTAATTTGACATTTGACGCTGACATTGCTCCTTGTAAATGAATAATAAAGTAATAATGGCTAATTCAAATTACACACAAGCTAAATCGGACAATTAACCGAAGGTCGATAGCTGGATGATGGCTGAATTTATATCAGAACGATTGTTTTACTGCTACCGAAATAAGGGGTGTTAAAGAGTTGAGGTAAAATAAAATATAAAAACTGAATTTATTATATAAACTGATAATATATTTTACTTTAAAGTTCTGGTCGTGATTCTTATTTGACACTTGTTTGTCAACTTTGACAATACACTTGACACCTTAGAACCGCTGAAGATGTATGTACTCTGACGTCACATTCTGTTTCTGATCACGTGACTTATTCAAAATTTTATCCAAATTTCAAAAATTAATTGTAAAATATCTAAAGGATATTTCGTGATATCTTCAAATTTGAGGCTCTGTAAAGAACAATATTTTTCAAATTTAATACTTAAAAGTCATATAAAAATTCTTGCAACAGCCCTATTCATGTGATTATTTTTTAACGTGAAACATTGGATGACATATCCATGGTTACGACTTGACATTTAAATGACAGCAATGTATTTGTGTGTCTCATTTAAAATGAAACATAACAAGACGTCAATAGAAGTTAATTTTGTTTGAATAATTATAAGTGCTTTTTAAATTAAATTTAGTTGTAGAAAAAATATTGTGTGCAACTTGTGCCCGAGTGCTTTTCTGACTCGGCTAAATTTCTTACAATATTTAAATATAATACTTCTGTCAAATTCATTCCCTATGTTTCATTTTCAATGAGACAGGCAAATGCATTGCTGTCAATCAAATGTCAAGTCGTAACCATGATTTTGACTGACACACCCAAGTTCTTTTGTTAATAGAAGTATGAAAAATGGTGTATATCGAATGCATCATATGGTCCACTGTATTATTTGAACCAATAGCAGAACTTTATTTCTCCCGTAATAAAAGAACTCGTGGAATAGACTAACTATTGTATGATATTGCCTATATTGTATTTTGAGAAGTTTAATGACGTCACCAGGGCGGGAATATTTCAAATATGTCATTTTTACAAATAAATGAAAGTTTGAATATTCCCAAAAAATGTCAAACTTTCTGCGCTATATGGATGAGTTTAAAGCCTACTTCACACTGCTATAAATTTATTAACAAACAATTCAAAATTAAAAAAAAAATATTTTGCAAACAGGCTTTACATTTGGGTGTAGAAAATAACTATTTATGCAACAAGTAAAAAAATAATGCCTTTGTTCTATCGTTTGGAATAAATGTAAAAATGATATTGATAATATTTACAATAAATAAAGTTTTTATTACAACAATAAAATAATACTTTTCCGTAATGAGTGCGTAAAAATACTTTTTTTTAGCTCATATGAATAGTGAAATAAAGGACTTTTCCAAACGATAGTAGAAAAAAAAATGAAACCTTATACCGGGTAATAGGCCATTTAAAAATGAACAATAAATTGTTTTGAAAAATAAAAATTTAATTGTTCCAAATGTAGTGGTGTAAAACAGTAAAACTTCGTTTGTTAATAAAAGCATGGCCGTGTAAAACAGGCTCAATGCCTAAGGAAAGTGTTTCTTCTGTTTTCATTCGAGATCATATATGAAATGTGAACAAAAGAATGTTGTACTTCAAAATCTTACAATTAATAATACAAAAAATCACACTAGTCTTCATATAAAATGACTAGTATATCTTTTCTAAGCTATGATATGTTGTTATGTACAAAAATGTTTAAACCTATTTTAAATAGAGCAAAAAATAGGCATGAGAGAGAACCTTGCAATACGAGCCCAAACTCATAATAGTTCGGGTGGTACATTAAGTAAATTATAAAACCTACACAAATGATGAGAAATTTCTTTCAAGTAATTTCAAATATACATTATTTAAACATAAAACAACTGAATATATTATTCAAGTATTCCGCCATTTAATATTGGGTTACATTGCTTTTGTTACCAGTTTTAATTCTATTAGGAATGTATCCCTAAGCTCTGTACATTTTTCTGTGAGAAAAAACTAAAAAATATTTACCTGTATTTTTTATTTTTATTCAAATTCAACTCTAAAAAGAGAAAATAATTATTAAAAGTAACACTTTGGTAAATTGATTTTGAAATATGTATGTCATAGAAGAACCTAGAATTTTGAGTATTTTAAAATTATTTTAGCGGAGTTAGATAAAATTTTGTACATAAACAATTATGAAATGTGTGATATTTTTTGCCTCAAATAATTTACAAAACTCGCTTCGCTCGTTTTAGCAAATATTGTTTTCATCAAACAATATCACTCTTTTCATAACTGATTATGTAAATAACTATTGCTTGTCCGCAATCAGCTGTTAAACTACCATCCGCCATATTGAAACGTCACGTGCAAGTACCTCATTATAGCTTGCGGACACTCACGAGACGAAGCGAATTAGCCAATCAAAAACTGGGGAGAAACTGTAAGATTAAAGGACGGGGAGCTGAAGTTTGTTTTAGTTTATAGCGTATTATATGTTTTGTTTTCATAATTTGGCAAAAAAATATAAAGTAACTCAATACGCACTAAAAACTTCAATATGAAAAATGCCAAACTATGAAAACAAAACGCATAATCTCTGAAACAAACTTCAGGTTCGCGTTCCAAAACTCTACTACATAGTACGAAATTAATCAAAATCGTTCCAAAACTAATAACCTTAGTCTCAGAGGGGGCTTGACATTAATGTTGTAATTATATGTAGTTTTGTTAATTTTTTAAAATTATTTTTAATTTAATTTCAACTTTTTACTCCAACAAAACTCAATCTTCCAAAACACACTACACTCTTAAATAACGGTACTCTTAAATGAGCCTGTTTCACATTTTTCAAAAACTATTTTAAATGAAAGTTTATGGAATGATTTTCTTAGTAATAATTTTTATTTTAATAATTTGTTGTTATTTGTGGAAATAATTAAATAAAAAGATTGGCGTCCTGAAAAACTACCCCCCACTCCTGTGACGTAGAAGCACATACATTACATCATTAATAGCCAATAGGAAAATAGTTTTTCCATCACCTACGTTTATTCATATTATTTATATAAATAAATGTAGGCTAAAGTTTGTCACATGTTAATAACAAAATCTTTTAAATTGACATTTGACGCTGACATTGCTCAATGTAAATGAATAATAAAGTAATGATGGCTAATTCAAATTACACTCAAGCTAAATCGGACAATTAACCGAAGGTCGATAGCTGGATGATGGCTGAATTTATATCAGAACGATTGTTTTACTGCTACCGAAATAAGGGGTGTTAAAGAGTTGAGGTAAAATAAAATATAAAAACTGAATTTATTATATAAATTGATTATATATTTTACTTTAAAGTTCTGGTCGTGATTCTTATTTGACAACTTTGACAATACACTTGACACCTTAGAACCGCTGAAGATGTATGTACTCTGACGTCACATTCTGTTTCTGATCACGTGACTTATTTAAAATTTTATCCAAATTTCAAAAATTAATTGTAAAATATCTAAAGGATATTTCGTGATATTTTCAAATTTGAGACTCTTTAAAGAACAATATCTTTTCAAATTTAATACTTAGAAGTCATATAAAAATTCTTGAAACAGCCCTATTTGGAAAGCTGACAGTTTCTCCCCAGCTTTTGATTGGCTAATTCGCTTCGTCACGTGAGTGTCCGCAAGCTATTGTGAGTTTGGGCTCATATATATACGTATATATATATATTTATTTAAGCAAGCGGTCTTTCCCAGTCTCGACTATGGCTATTAATATAATTATTTTTGTCATTGTCTTCAATGTTTTTAGTGTCCATATGAATATAACTGGGATTGCTGAAAGAATCTGAAGTTTTATTCATCATACTTTTCTGCTGAGGCATATTAATATAATTATCACTTGTAGACACAATATTGTCTTTCTTTGGTGCATCATTTGTGTGTATAACAGCGTTATGGTAATTGGGATTTGAAAAACTCTTTGTTGGAGATGGTGACATTTCACTATCAGATTCTGCGGCGTGTAGCATTGGAAGTAACTCCACCCCACTTGCTGGTTCTCCGTTTGAGTTTTTATTTTTACCAACTTCGAAATTGAAAACGGAATCGTTGGTTCTAGGACTGAATATATCCATAGGGAGGTATCCAGATGATTCTCCTTGTTGATCTTCGGGAATAACGACTTTACCGTTAACGTATTCGTGTCCGGGAGACGCTAAGTTACCGTAGTCTGGAGCGCATGCCATCGCTAAGTAATCGCTTCGGCCCGCTAGTAATTCGTTGTTCATCATTATGTACGGGTCGTTTAAGTCGATATAGTGCTGTAAAAATAAATAAATGAGCCATGACGACGAACTTTATTCCCTTGATATATAAACTACTATTATTGATAAGATTTTTCTTTAGCTATAACTATATCTTAAGACTCCATTTTAGTTTTTAAGTATATGTCTCTCTTTTTTTAGATGAGTTTCTTTTGTTAAAGAAGAGTGTTGAATACGATCCATTGTCATTGTCATTATATATGAATTGCATACAATATTTATTCTACGATTATTCGTAATAATTAATAGATACTTATACACCAAGTGAGCTAAGATAATGTTTATTCATGAGAAGAAAGTTTTTTTCTTCGAGTGAATAAACATTCTTAGCTCAAGTGGTTTATACAATATTTTTTTCACTACTAGCCTAGGAACCCACTATTATTTACCTTTATTTGACATGAGAAATTGTTTTTCACTACCGCTTGCTTGTAACCATAAAAATTTATTATTAACCTTGGTCTATAATGCAAACTGTCACTTTTCAATCAAACTCAAGCCTCCAAATCCAAATATTATTTATCTCATTAAACTAATAAGGCTGCTGACTGTAACAGCACAAAGTGTTTTTATTAAATAATTAAATCATACAAATCAAGGCCCATAAGTGAGGTTATCAAACCAGCGAAATGAGCAAAACGTCAAATAAAAATAAATGTTTTTCTGAATATTAACAAATAAGTAACGTTATTATTCATGTCAAAATTATTGTTATTATCAATAAAAAAAATTCAAAGAGAATGTATGTGCTAGTAGTGAAAAAAATAGTATATAAACCACGGTTGAGAAGATCATTATTGATCAGGCGCCTTATATCCCTCGGGCTTCGCCCTCGGGTTACAATAGGCGCTGGGTCAATAATGATTATCTTCTCAACCTTGGCGTATAATATACTATTATTCAATTTTGACAAAATAATAAAAACTATTATAATATTTAATTTTGACAAAATAAAAAACTAATCAGTTAGTAGGCTGAGCATGACAATAGTCGCTGATAGACGCCAAATCATCTATTTTTAAAATGCTTTATTGTCTGTCATTTGTGTCGTGAAAAATAATGAAAATGGCTGATAATATCTAATAAATACTGCGGTGAGTGTTATTTTCGTGCCTGATGTTATTTTAAATGCATTATTTGTTGCAGAGTGAGTTAAAAAAATTGTGAGAGTAATTTAAAAAAAATAATTCACTTGTGAATAAAGTGTTACTTGTAGTTGTTGCTATGGAGTTAATAATGATAGTTTAAAACGTCAAAATTGAATAAAAAAATAAACTACACTGCTCAAAAGAATTAAAGGGTCAATTTTTTTTTTGTTTATAACTTTTTTCTTAAATGTGCGATTCATTTAAAAATTCATTTATAGGTAGCTTAAATCTTTATTTTAACAATTTTATTAATTTCACATTAAAACAAACATTTATCATTAAACTGGAGTATCCAGAGCATAGACACAACTAGAAAATAAATGAAAAAAGAACACAATCACATATTGTTTATTAATTTTAACTCTAGTAGAGAGTTAAATACAGCTCTAGTAACGTGTATTACCCCCGTTAGCATCTAATACTGCTTGGCAACGGCGTGGCATACTGCGTATAAGTCTGCGTATGCTTTCTTGTGGAATCTGTTGCCATTCCTCTACCAGAGCGTCTTCCAGTTCTCTTACTGTCACAGGTGGGTTCATTCGGTTTCTAATGTGTTGTCCTAGTTGATCCCATAGATGCTCAATGGGATTGAGGTCTGGACTGCATGCTGGCCATTCCATCTTTTCAATATTGTTGTCTGCCAGGTATTGCGTAACAACTCTAGCCGAATGCGCGCGGGCTCCATCTTGCATCAAGACGAAATTTTCACCCCTATTTGTTGCTGCAAGAGCCAACGGTCGAACGTGATCATTTAGTATTTCGTCTATATAGCGCCGAGCAGTCAAAGTGCCGTTTCGAATGATAAAAAGTTCAGTTTTGCCGCTGATCGATATTCCTCCCCAAACCATAACTGAACCACCTCCAAAAGCAACACGCGACTGCATATTATGTTGGATGTAACGCTCATTTATTCTTCTCCAAACTCTAATACGTCCATCATGAGAGTATAAATTAAATTTAGATTCATCTGTAAAAAGTACAGCCCCCCAGTGTCTCAGTTGCCATCTATGATGTTGCTGAGCATACAGAATTCGAGCTCTTTTATGGTTCCTAGTTAAAGACGGTACTTTAACAGGAATCCGGGAAAATAAATGTCCCTCTCGAAGCCTATTTCGTACAGTCTGGTCAGAAATCCTGGTACCAGTTGCACGAGAGAGCTCATTTTGTAGCTCTCGAGCTGTAGCGAAGCGCTTACGTAGAGCCTGAAGTTTCAAAAATCTATCTTCATTAGCAGTAGTTAATCTTCCTCGGCCTTGCCCAATACGTCTGGATAAAAGACCGGTCTCTTGGTATCTTCTCCATGCCCTCCAGATAACTGAATGGCTAACTCCTAAACGTCGAGCTACGAACCGCTGTGTTCGACCTTCTTGGATTAACGTAACGGCTTCAGACAATTCAATTTGACTCAAATGTCTTCTATTGCCTCTATTTTCATTCATAGCTCACAAATTTAGCGATCTTTCACTGCTATACTTTAGCAAATAATTAATAAAATATTACAGATAACTATATTTCACTCCTGTTTTGCGTCTTCTTTGATTAATTCCAGTGTAGAAGGATAATGACAGAATCAAAACAAATAAAACAAGTACTGATGTTTAAACAATACATAAGCCAACTTTAATTCTCAATATGGGTTTTCTTGTTTTCTTAGTATAAAAGTTATTAACAAAAAAAAAATTGACCCTTTAATTCTTTTGAGCAGTGTATAAAGCAATAAATTGGTTATAAAACTGTTTTATAATGATAATCTGTATCGAAATGAAAATCTGTATCATAATGACTGTAATGAATGTCACATAGTTAATAAGTATAGTTCATCTAGGGATCATTTTCCGAAGACTCGTTATCGTTTTATTATGGGTGCACAATAGCTAAAACCGCAATGCCAAAATATTTCGGTCCGTACAGTCGACCAGTTCAGTATTTGCAATGTTGATATATATTTTACGCCCAGTATTCGACTGTATAATATTAGCAAATACAGCCCTGGTAATCGGTTTAGAAATCTGGAAAGTGCAGTCTTGGTCTACAGTCGAATACTGGGCGTAAAATATATACCAGCATTGCAAATACTGAATTGGTCGACTGTACGGACCGAAATATTTTGGCATTGCGGTTTTAGCTATTGTGCACCCATAATAAAACGATAACGAGTCTTCGGAAAATGATCCCTAGATGAACTATACATATATTAAATCATAGGAGTAGAAAAATAAATCTTAATAAATTTATATTGGAGCATCCGAATTATTTTAAATGAATTACAAGGAGAAGTTGTAGGAATCCATATATATTACCGAAAAAAAAACTAAACGTCCTTTTTTGCAATCGCTAAGACATATAAAAACAAGAAATAAATATAATTAAACTTTGGCAGAATTTAGAGAAAAATATTAGTTGTATATTTGGCTCTTTTTCTCCTACGTAGAAATGATTTGTACGCCTCTGGTTCAAGCGTACAAGTTTGTAACCGCTCGACCACGACCGACTACCGCATGCAGTTGTTTTTGTTGACAAAACAAACTTGAATGGAGTGTGCAAGCGTTCGCTCTTAGTAAAAACTATTATATTATTGTGTGAGTGTATACTATTGCAATTAGTAATTATTATAGTGAACACTAGTTACAATACATTGTATTTACTACGAAGAAGGTAAGAGAATACTTAGATCTATTAATATTTACAGATAAATGCAATAGGTAAAAGTTTTTGTTATAATAATCTTGCAAAATGGATACAACAAAACTCGTTAAGAGCAGAAAATTAGTAAATGTATTTGTGGTTATATTATTGCTTTAGAAATAATAAACATTGAAAATAAAAATAGTTTCAAGGGTACATTTTCAGAAAATATATATTATATTTCTGACGACATTAAGACTATTTTAATGTATCTATTTCTTATATTTTACGACTATTATTGTATGATTTTATTGTTATTTATTTTATTTTTTAACATCATAAACTTGTATTCAGAGTACCTGATGAAATACACGTAACTACAATTAGTAACATTTATCAACATTAATTAATGGTCAGAGTGCTTAGATAATTTCGAAATTATAACACTGAAAGTTTCTTGTTGGTTTTAAATAATTTTTATCTAAAATTATGATATCGTCGGCTGATTATTTGAATGTACAAGTTCACTTTTTGAAAAAGAAAAAAAAAATAGATATACTCAAATTCGGTTTCCCGGTTTTTTTTTTTGTACCATGGCCAGTAGAAAGAACATCAAATTCAATGCTTCTTGTACTTTTAACAGACTTAAAGTTTTGTACTATGTCCCTTAAAATGACATATACTAAGAATTGTTTTAAATCAAGCCCAGAGCCAACCAGAATTTTTCACTATGTATAAATTAATTTGCTCTTTGAGCGAACTCTTATGACAAGGAGTCATGTAGGTACAGGGGTCTCTTAAATAGGAGGACATGGCTTAACCACAGATTCCTGAGGCTAAAATAAGACGATTTAACCAAACTTGCTTCTACCGGAAAGTGTACCATTTAGCCAGAATTCTGCTTCAAAGTTCTTCGACAAAAAATTAATTTTGCTTATAATAATCGGACGCTTTATTCGATTTGTCATCTTTTAGGGTGATCCTTGTTATTATTTGTGAACCACTAGTGTATGAAACTTAGGTGTCCCAACATTAATTAGACCGTAACTTTTTAATGGCCATGCCGAAAACGTGAAATTATTTTTCTTCAGAAAGATACATTCAATAGTAAACTTTTCTCTCTCTGTGTAATTTGTGCTATCTGTTACGGTTCACACAGAAAAAAATAAAATCTTAGTGTCTGCACTGCTAAATTTTTAAAATAAATTTAATCTAGCTGTCTATCCAAATGTCAAACAAGTAATTTTTAATGTCAGTAACAATTGTTTTACGGGTTTTTCTTCGCAATATTCTAAAATTAGTAACATCCGTTTGTTCGGCCTAATAGTATTTTACTACCATTATTATAAATAAGACGATTACATATCTCAGCTTACTCCTAAACAAGTTGTGAGGATTGACAACTCGTTACTGTCATTAAAAATTATTTGTTTGACATTTGGATAAACTGCTAGATTAAATTTATTTTAAAAATTTAGCAGTACAGACACTCAGATTTTATTTTTTTCTGTGTGAACCGTAACAGATATCACAAATTACACACAGAGAGAAAAGTTTACTATTGAATGTATCTTTCTGAAGAAAAATAATTTCACGTTTTCGGCATTGCCATTAAAAAGTTACGGTCTAATTAATGTTGGGACACCTAAGTTTCATACACTAGTAGTTCACTAATAATAATAAGTATCAACAAAGATGGCATAACCATATGAAATCGAATAAAGCGTCCGATTATTATAAGCAAAATTAATTTTTTTTCGAAGAACTTTAAAGCAGGATTCTGGCTAAATGGTACACTTTCCGGTAGAAGCAAGTTTGGTTAAATCGTCTTATTTTAGCCTCAGGAATCTGTGATTAAGCCATGTCCTCCAATTTAAGAGACACTTTGTATATAAACAATACGTACCTTTCGTACTACTTCTTGTAACATATTTCCCAAATCGTCAGCCAATTTAGTAAAAGATGGTCTGTATACTGGCTTAGCATGCCAGCACTCGAGCATAATTTGGTATCTAAAATGGGACACATAATAATTCAAAAGTTTTCATACTTTTGAGCAAAAATATTACATTTCTTTTGTGGCGTATTCTGGTTGATCCATTCTGTATCCATCTACCAATTTATTATATAGTCTTTCATCCGCGTCCATACCAGGATATGGTGTTCTAGCTAATGAAAAGAATTCCCATAAGACTATACCGAAAGACCATACGTCTGATTGGGTAGAAAAAACGCGGTCTCTGATGGATTCTACGGCCATCCATTTCACTGGAAGTGGTCCCTAAAATTTTATACAATTGTAGAAAATATTAGAAATATATTTATTAAACTTACATCTCCTTTCTTTTTGTAGTTGTCGCTTTTGTACATACTTTTGGCTAAACCAAAATCGCATATTTTGACGATGTTGTCTTCAGCGAGTAATATATTTCTTGCTGCTAGATCTCCATGCATAACCTGGAAAAATTCATGAAAAATGTATTTATTTATTTATGTAGAAATCCAAAGACCCAACAAAAGTAGGTACAGTAACAATATACATAGAAAATAAAAATTTCTAGCTACACCAATTTTTCACACTTGACCGTGTGTGTGTGCGCGTGTGTGTATGTGTGTGTGTATGTATGTCTAACTCAAATACTGCCATTAAATGCAATTTTTTCGCATTTTATGTATATATATATATATATATATATATATATATATATATATATATATATATATATATATATATATATATATATATACAGGGTGTCTCTTAAATAGGGGGACAAGGCTTAACCACAGATTCCTGAGGCTAAAATAAGACTATTTAACCAAACTTGCTTCTACCGGAAAGTATACTATTTACCCAGAATTCTACTTCAGTTCTTCGAAAAAAAATTAATTTTGCTTATAATAATAGGACGCTTTATTCAATTTGGATGAAATTTGGTATGACAGTTTATATGGTTATAAGTCATCTTTTAAGGTGATACTTGTTATTATTAATGAACCACTATTGTATGAAACTTAGGTCTCCCAACATTAATTAGACCCTAACTTTTTAATGGCAATGCCGAAAACGTGAAATTATTTTTCTTCAGAAAGATACATTCAATAGTAAACTTTTCTCTCTCTATGTAATTTGTGATATCTGTTATGGTTCACACAGAAAAAAATAAAATCTGAGTGACTGCACTGCTAAATTTTTAAAATAAATTTAATCTAGCAGTCTATCCAAATGTCAAACAAATAATTTTTAATGACAGTAACGAGTTTTCAATCTTCACAACTTGTTTAATAGTAAGCTGAGATATGTAATCGTCTTATTTATAATAATGGTAGTAAAATACTATTAGGCCGAACAAACGGATTTTACTAATTTTAGAATATTGCGAAGAAAATTTTTAACAACCCGTAAATCAATTGTTACTGTCATTAAAAATTACTTGTTTGACATGTGGATAGACTGCTAGATTAAATTTATTTTAAAAATTTAGCAGTGCAGTCACTCAGATTTTATTTTTTTCTGTGTGAACCGTAACAGATATCACAAATTACACAGAGAGAGAAAAGTTTACTATTGAATGTATCTTTCTGAAGAAAAATAATTTCACGTTTTCGGCATTGCCATTAAAAAGTTAGGGTCTAATTAATGTTGGGAGACCTAAGTTTCATACAATAGTGGTTCATTAATAATAACAAGTATCACCTTAAAAGATGACTTATAACCATATAAACTGTCATACCAAATTTCATCCAAATCGAATAAAGCGTCCGATTATTATAAACAAAATTAATTTTTTTTCGAAGAACTTTGAAACAGAATTCCGGCTAAATGGTACACTTTCCGGTAGAAGCAAGTTTGGTTAAATCGTCTTATTTTAGCCTCAGGAATCTGTGGTTAAGCCATGTCCCCTTATTTAAGAGTCACCCTGTATATATATATATATATATATATATATATATATATATATCATCACGGAATATTACCCATTTCTGGGTGTGCCATTATCTACACATATGCATTTTATGTCGTTGTAAAATTACTACATTCATTTGAAATATGAACTGTGTAACAATGTAATTGTGTTTATCTTAGCCTTCTGGATTTATAAAAAAAAACATTTTTAAATTTATCTGTAAAATATATCGAAAAAGTATTAATGTATTCCTGTAGAAAATTCAATAATCTTTAATTTTCATAAGACATAAAATTCGAAAAAATGGCATTTAATGGTATTTTTTGAAGAAAAACCATACACACATACACACATACAGACATCATCGTGAAAATGTTAAAATTGGATTGTAGGGATCTTAAAACATGGTCATTTACTAAAATCTCGATATGTGATTTTTAGCACGATCCCTATACCTCCCTTACCAAGGGTAGCAGGAGGTAAAAATGTAATCAAATGTCAAAAGTAATATTGTCATTGTCCCGTTTAAAATATTCCCTATGAGAAATAATGCATTTATGCCATTATTATTTCTAAACTGGAAACCACTTGAGGGATGCACTTTGTGGTATAGCCTTCAGCTCCTGTAGTGATTTTGTCTCTTTTCTATAATTTTAATAATTTAAAGAATAAATAAATTATTTTTATATTTATTTTATTCGTACACAGCGGACCGAATCGTTCCAAACTTGTTCGTTTTGGTCGGTTCGTTATCGCTTGCATAGAAAAGAAGCAGAAGCTCAGGAACCGTCGTACGGAGAACATGCGTTTAGCTACGCTATGAAAATCCATACGAAAGTGTATATAATTATAAATTTAGTGCATTTATTACTACAAATTTAGGTATTCATGATAGAATAAACTATGTTAAACAATACAAAAAAACTAATAAGGGAAATTTATTTATGTTTAGGTTCCACAACTGAGCTTTTCAACCTCGGATTTCAACGTTGGGCTTCATCTAAGGCTAGCAGTCTACAAATGGTAAGTAACTTTTTATTTCCGAAACTCATAATATTTATAAAATATTAACCACGGCATCGAACCCTCAAAAAACTGGGTTCGTGCAAACTTACATCTTCGCCACACAAAGTATCACTTTTACTATTATGTAGTTTTAAAATTAATGGTATACCCAAAGCATTCAAGCAGCCAATGCACGTCATCACTTAGTGTAAAAACCTTAATTCATTAAAATCACTAATAGTGAAAAATGAAATAAAATTTCAATCATTTTTAGCCGTCAAAAAGTGTATAGCCTTATATAATTATTATTAAGATGAATAGTAGAGTTCATTACTTATCGTATATGACATGAATAATATATAAATAATGTACGTCAACGTCATATTATTCGTTTAGTTGCTATAGTTGGCAACATTGATAATTTGCATGTTTTTACTGTCAAAGTTATTATTTGACAATTTGAAAAATATTTGTATCGTGTTTGAAACATTTTTGTGCGTTGTAAAGGGCTATTTATAATAAAGTAATGGTAAACGCAACGCAACGACGCAACTTGACCGTTAAAGCAAACACAAAATCTGTGAATCTCCCAAAAGTAGCACTTCTAATCAATCAGAAGAATTCGGTATATTTCTTTGAAACGGCATTTATTGCCTTTATTTGGCATACATAAGTATAAATAAGGTTAGTATTATAAAATAATTTAAATAGAAATCGACAGTGACAAAAATAATATTTATTTTGTAGACGTGACAGTTCATTAGCATGTCAATAATACAGATTGCAATCTGTATAACTCTTTTCATAAAGATTCTAAAACCTCTGCAAACGTAGCAGTACATGACGTCACACATCTAGTTACTAAAATTCAATTTTTATTAATGACGTGCATTGTCTGCTTGAATGCTTTGGGTATAGAAATAAAATGATCAAATTTTTTTAAATAATTAATCTGTACCTTTCTGGAGGAAAGATACTCCATTCCTCTGGCTACTTGGAAGGCCCAACACAATAGATCATGTGTTGATGTAGGCTTAACGTGTCCTTTATTATAGTCCCCTCTGTAATTGGACCTCCATTCGGGTTGTATACTACTGTTATTACTTAAAATCATTGTATCTTCTCCTGTTGGTGAACACACTATAGTAGAATCAGTGGTGTTGCTTATATTTGGAGTAGCTCTATAGTCTACTCCGGCAATTGGTATGGCCCTTCCAGAACTATTAAAATTAGACATAAATTACAAATGAACTTGAGCGATAATCGACCGAGGAATGGATGAAGGTTCCCGAAGGAAAAATAATCAGACAAGCAGTTTGCAGTGAAATTATTTCAAGCCGACGTTTCGACTACTACGTTAGTCTTCTTCAGGGAAAGAAATATTATTAGACAATTTTTTGCCCTGAAGAAGACTAACTGATTAGTTGAAACGTCAGCTTGAAATAAATAATGGGGAATTCCAGCTCAATCAAATTAAAGGAAAATAGTAAAAAAATACGAATGTATATGCTGAATAACGAATATTAATAAAAAAATTAAATGGTATAATTGAGATATTTCGGAAATAAGAAGTTTTTTATTATAACGCTTCGACACGAATATGAAATCAATATACCGAGTGTCCCATTTTAATGTACCACCTGGAATATCTTCAGGATCATGCATCATATGAAAAAATGTTTCAAATAAAAGTTTAACGATTTGGAGGGGGACATTCATTCCTGTAAATAAATTCGACCCCCCACCCCTGGGGGAGGCTGGGGAGCGGGTAGTTTTAAAATTTTAAATAGTAATCCCTATTTTTTATAGCAGAATCGGATAGAGCGTGAAAAAATAAGTAGATTTTATCTAAAACTGTGTGACTTAAGTAGATGGCGCTACAATTAACAAAATTGTTTTCAATACATAATTTTCCGGAAACAATCAAAGCAGTGTGGGTGTGGGTATGTGTGTTTGTGTGTATGTGTGTGTATGTGTGTTGGTGAGGACATCCTGACAACAATTTACCGCCGGCATTAGCATTACCCGAGACGTACCACGAGGAGGTTGCTCGGTCGGATTTGCTTCTTGTGTGTATGTGTATTTGTGTTTGTGTCTGCAAAAAAAAAAATTTAGATAAAATCTATTTATTTTTTCACGCTCTATCCGATTTTGATATAAAAAATAGGGGTTTCCATTTAAAATTTTAAAACTACCCCCTCCCCAGCCTCCTTTGAGGGTAGGGGGTTGCATTTCTTTACCGGATCGGATGTCCCCCTCCATATCGTTAAACTTTTATTTGAAACATTTTTTAATGCAGTGCATGATGCTGAAGATATTCCAGGTGGTACATTAAAATGGGACACCCTGTATAATATTTTGATTGGCGACCGAAAGACCGCCTATACATGCATAACAAATAGCGTGTTAGGAGGTGGGGGTTACTACCAATGGAAGTTAAGAAATTCAAATTCGAAAGGAGGGGCTAACATTCCTGTACGTCAGTTTTCAAACAGTTTTTATTTTAACATAAATTTCTTGCATTAAACTAAATAATTTAAATACACCTGTAATTATAAAGTGTGTAGACTTACACAGTGTTATAATATTTATTTATATAACTTAAAATAGCATATATTTCAAGAAAATTTAGGTCCATGATGAAAACAGTTTGATATAAAAATACATAAGCGTGACGTCACGTCAATCTTTTCAAAATTCGGGAGACCATAACTCGCTTATTAATAGGAATTTTTTCACCGGATTTTCATCAATAGTCTTAGTTTTCCTAATATTTTCAGATGAAATTATAAAAAAAAAATGGTGGAATCCCCCATTATATAAAAAAAAAATTACAAAACAAAAAGTAGAAAATGGTTTTCTTTTGTACCTTTGGTTACTGCCAATAGACAATGTCCTATTAAGTAGTTCTTCTCCTATTGTAGTATCAATTTGTCCATTTTTCGGATCAATTTGATTGACGAAATCATCTCTATGCCTCAGTAAATAATTATGCAAGTTTCCAAATCTACAGTATTCGACAATAACTAGAAGTTCTCCTAAAAATATTTATTGTTATTGAAGGATTATATTTTTTTTTTTTACTAAAATCGACTAACTTTTGGTAACATTTTTGGTACAAGCTCCAAGCAGATTGACTACGTTTAAATGTTTGCCAAGATGCACCATAATTTTAAGCTCCGAAGCTAAAGCTTTAATGAAAGTATAATCAGCGTTTCGTTTGACCATTTTAACAGCAACGGTTGATACAGTTTCTCCTTCGCTTATGCCGAAAGCTTCAGCTTTCATGACGACACCGAAAGCTCCAGATCCCAATTGTTTTCCTGAAAATAAACAATTTTTGAGACCTGTATACACAGATGCCAATAGGGGGACATGGTTTAACCACAGATTGTTGGACTCACTTCAAAGTTCTTCTAAAAAAATAATTTTGCTTATAATAAAAAATTTGACATGCATCCATATGCATATAGTTCATCTTTTAAGATGATATTTGTTGGTGAACCACTAATGTATATGAACTTGGATGTTGCGAATTTTTAAAAAAATCTTCTAAATTTTATTTATTTGAAATTGAATTTTCTATCCAATACATTGAACATTTTTATTATAATTTCTGTATATTTAGAGATAGAGACTCATAAATATATAAAATAATCCTCTACAATCAAATAATGTTACTACCAAGTTTATATCTCTACCTACTTTTGAATTATTGCCCCAAAAGTCAATATACCCCATATTTAGATAAAAACTTCAAAATTTTTAAAAATCTAATTTTTATGTATCTAGATACTTCTCCATGCGCTGATTCCAGATTTTGAAACCGCAGGTCGATATCTCTTTTAGTTCTCGAGATATTTAGATTCAAAGTTTTGCTCAAAATTGCCCATTTTTGGGCAAAAACCCAAAAATGGGTCGAGATATGAATTTGGCGACGATACCATTCGATTCTACAGGCAAAATTACATAAGTACACCAATTTTCATAATTTTTGAACGCCGCATACAATCTCTAAAGCAAAATAACTGAAAATGGCCAAAAATCGAAAAAATCTAAGGCTTACCCCTTACGATTTTTT
Source organism: Ophonus ardosiacus (assembly GCA_943142095.1). NCBI lineage: Eukaryota > Metazoa > Arthropoda > Insecta > Coleoptera > Carabidae > Ophonus > Ophonus ardosiacus. Next base: position 51,083,903 of record OW964830.1, read on the forward strand.
CAGATTTTGGCCATTTTCAGGGGTTTTCAAACTTTTATTCATATAAAATGAACCGGTTGGGCAAAAATTATGAAAATTGGTACACTTATGTAATTTTGCCCGTAGAATTGAATGGCCGTGTCGCCAAATTCATATCTCGACCCATTTTTGAGTTACTACCCAAAAATGGGCAGTTTTGAGCAAAACTTTGAATCTGAATAACTCGAGAACGAAAAGAGATATCGACCTGCGGTTTCAAAATCTGGAATCAGCGCATTGGGAAGTATCTAGATACATAAAAATTAGATTTTTGAAAATTTTGAAGTTTTTATCTAAATATGGGGTAAATTGACTTATGGGGCAATAATTTAAAAATGGGTAGTTATATAAACTTGGTAGTAATATTATATGCTTGTACAGACAATGTTACGTAAGTGAACGCATTTTTAGAGTAATACATCTAATAGGCCAAATAACTGAATGGAATCCAGTTGAAAAATTAAAATGTTTGTAATTGACAGAAAAATATGAGTTGTCAGTGTCAAAAATCCATTTACATTATTGAAGGCTTTTTCTGGGAAGTACATTTAATTTAAGAGACACTGTATATTTCATTTTTTTTCATACCTAATTTGAGTTTTTCTCTGGGAAATTCCCATTTTTTATCATACGGTAATAATTCTGCTTGCTCGTCAATGCCCAAATCTGGATTTAAACTTTCCATAGCCCCTTTTTCAAAATTATTTAATCCTGCTATTTTTAATTCTCTTCTTAATTTTTTCTCTTTCTTAATTCTTACGATAAGAACAGTAAGAAGAACAATAAAACCGAATATCAGGACTAGTGATATTATTAGTAAAGTTGTCTGGGATGACCCTAAAAAAATATTTTCATTAATATTGAGTTTGAAACTTGTGTTATAATATTTACGTCCAGTAATTTCTAACTTCATGGTTCTGGAAACGGAGCCTTTAGAATTTCTTGCTTCACAGGTATAAGTACCTGTATCTTCATCTTGTACGAAAGGAAAACTAAGACTGGTTTTGTCTTCTGATAATTTTATGTGATTATTATGTATTTCTTTAGCTATATCTTGATTGTCCTAAATATATAATAAATTATATGTACGTGCATTATACAGGGTGTTTCAAAGAAAGAGTAAAAAAATTTAAGAGCATATAGTACTGGCCAAATTGAGTAAAAAAAAGTTTCTGAGATATGAGGCAGTGAAAAATGAGTTTTTACGGGGTTTACCTATACTTCCTTGAAAACTATAAGAGTTACGACTTTAATTATATAAGACTTTTTGTTTACCTATCTTAGATGTGCTTTTGTGATTTTTTTTAAATCAAATAATGGGCCTGTTTTACTTTTTTTTAAGTATTTTAAATGAAAGTATATGCAATATTTTTTATATTAATACATACATACATACATACGTAAAATCACGCGTTTCCCACTTAGTGGGTTAGCAAAAACCCGAAAACAATAAGAAAAGGGATGAAAGTAAGAGCTCCACTGAATCACTTAACTCTTTAAAAACATTCTTCTTTCGCCTTGTCCAAAATCATCATAACATTCATACAAAGAACATATTAATGTGACCGATTTTCGGTAGCGAATAACCGCATCCGGACCACAATAATAGTTACGCAACAGTCATCATTCGCCACACATTCCTATCCATGCACACTTCTTTCACCTCAGCCACATTCATAAAAGTATTCATACATAATAACATATTAAAGTGACCGATTTTCGGTAGCGAATAACCGCATCCGGACCACAATAATAGTTACACAAAAATCATCAGATCTATGTTGATTAAGCTTTTTTTACTCTTTTTTTTACACTTTCTTTGAAGCAGCCTGTATAGTGGCATATTTTTAAAATACCTTTTTCCATACAATAGTTGGCGTAGGTATACCAGTGGCGGAACAGTACCATTTAAGTGGGTGACCAGGTTTCATTTTAATTGTGGTATCATTCATATTTGACTTAATAATTCGAGGAGCAACAGGGTCTAAAAATATATATTGTATAGCATATTAATAGGGGGAGTACAGATACCTGATTTATGCAATTTAATGTTACATAAATTTACGCACATCTGCTTTAAAATTGTTTGTTACCATGGCGGGAACTGAAAGATTACACCCTGCGGGCGGTAAAGTAGCATATGCGGGCGGTAAAATACAGAAAGAGCCCGCTTACTGGTAAACAAAACATCAAAAATACAATTGGAAATGTAATCAAAACTCTTATTTTTAAAAAATGATATTAGTTCCGCTAAATTTTCACTAGATTTCATTAGAATTGCCAAGTTTGACATTTAAAAAAATATTCATATAACCAAATAGTTAGCAATGCAACGCATCGCGTTATTGTTTTGTGACATGGCCTCCTGGCCACGTAATATTTTTATATAGCAACAAGCTTTAAATGTATTTAAAAAATAATTTTAAAACATTTAATTTGATTGTAGTTGTGCGTAAAACATTGTACATACCTCAGGCCGAAAGAAGTTTACATCCTTGGACGAATAAAAGCCCGACGCGTAGCGGAGGGCTTCAAATTTCGTCCGCAGGCGTAAACCTTTTCTTTCGACCCTCTACATGTAAATAACTATTGCAGAATTAAAAGTTGCATGCAGAACTGTTTTTACATTTTTACCTCTCGCTAAGAGAGGTATTGGATTCATGCTAAAAATCGCATATCCAGATTATAGTGAATAAGCACGATTTAAGGTCCCTACAAACCGATTTTAACATTTTTACGATGATGTCTGTGTGTGTGTAGATGTGTTTGTGTGTGTGTGTGTGTGTGTGTGTGTGTACGTGTGCGTGTTGGAATGAGGATTCCTCAACTATAAGACTTAAGACCTGTTTAACTATGAATTCCTCAATCTGACATTCCTGGGAAGAGCTGAAAAGGTTTTGGTAACAATTGGACAATACTAACTAAATAATTTAGTTAATTTTTCATATTTTGATGCACCACTCATACACGGTTAAAGATAGCATGAAATTCCCTTTCTTTTCATGCAGGCATGATTTTTTTATTTCATCGGATTTCGAGTTACAGACGTTTGAAGCTCCATGATTTTTCATTTAACCGTGTTTGAGTGGTACATGAATATATGAAAAATGAACTAAATAATTATCTCTTAGCGAGAGGAAAAATGTAGAAACAGTTCTCTATACGAAGTTTTAATTCTGAATAACTTTTCACTCTAAAATATTTACCGTAAAATGAATAGGAGATCAGAAATTTGCATAAAACTATTATCTCTTTAATAGGTATTAGATTTTGATTTACTTACCTTTTACTACAATAGGAAGTAACAAATTAGCATCTAATTCTGATAGTAAAAATTTTGTTATACACATATAAACTTTACTATCTGTTTTATTTATGGGATCAATTGTTAAAGTACTTCTATATGTGTAGTCTGTTTTAAAATTTTCTATTTTAAATTCTGAAAATAATTTCATTAATACAAAAATTAAAAGTATATTTACAATGCCTTACTTTTACTGCTTACTATAGGATATCTATAAGAATTTTCTTCATAGTACCACGTAATATCATTTGTGTAGTTATATTTTGAGACAGCACAATAAATTTCCACTTTACTGCCGGTAGCTATTTCGTCATGTTTGTCTGAACTCCAAATTTTAAAGCCATCAGTTACATCTGCAATTTTTTTTTTTTATTTCTGTGCATATACTTGTATAATTGTCTTACATTTTTCACAATAAATTGTACAATAGGTCCATAAACCATAACAAAAAATAATAAAATGTTCACTTTATCCTTAAAGTACTACTCAATAAATAACGATTAACATAAAAAAACATTTTTTTGATAATTACTTTGCGAGATATTTGAATTTATTTCCAGGGGTACAGATGACGTCACACTATTGGTATCTTTCTCGCGCAGCCTACTAAAGAAACTGGTGTGAGAAAGATACCTATAGGTTTCTTTAAAAATCAAATGCAGCTAGATAAAAAACAATTATGACTTTTTGATACCACGAATTGAAAAAGTCACAAATACTTAACGCAGAGAAAAATTACAACCAAGTGACAATAGTGACAGGATCGATATTCGATCGATACAAAATTTAACGTAAACATGGCCATGCCAACGTATGGAATAAAAATTACAATTATTTATAAATTTCATTAATATACAGTCGCGGACAAAATTATGGAAATTTTTAAATATTTCATTTTTTTTAAATATGTTTATAGTTCTTGCAAATTTGAATCTTATTTTCTAAAGTCAATATATTGAAGAATATATTCACAAGAAATCTTTTGATATTGACTGTACGATTTAAGTGAAATAACATATACCTACCCGTTTTTTCGGTGGACAAAAGTATGGAAACTTATTGAAAATATGATTTTAATTGTCTTACTTTTAGTTGTATTTTGTCATTTATTTAGTAAGTTGATGTTAAGATGGGTAAAAATAAATATTTTTCCGACAACTTAAGAGAAAGGGTAGTACGGCTTCATAAAGAAGCTGTGAAATAGCGCAATATTAAAATTTGTTTAAAAGTTAGTAAAAGTGGCATATCAAAGATTTTGAAAAAAAATTCGCAGTATAGAAGTGTTAAAATTAATATAAAAGTCGGTGGTCCAAGAAAACTAGTGCTAGAATTGACAAAAACCATTCGGCGTCTATCCGTAAGTGATCATACTTTATCATCAAGTAAACGTTCTGCCAAAATTCGGGAACAATTTCATGTAGATTTGAGTGATCGCACTATGATACTCATAGTAGACGAGTGAAAAATGGCATACTGTTCTTTGAAGCGATGAAAGCAAGTTCAAAATATTTGGATCCGACGGAAGTCAATATGTTAGTCTTGAACTTGATGGTGCGATCATTCAAATCTACATGAAATTGTTCCCGAATTTTGGCAGAACGTTCATTTGATGATAAAGTATGAACGTTCTGCCAAAATTCGGGAACAATTTCATGTAGATTTGAATGATCGCACCATCAAGTTCAAGACTAACATATTGACTTCCGTCGGATCCAAATATTTTGAACTTGCTTTCATCGCTTCAAAGAACAGTATGCCATTTTTCACTCGTCTACTATGAGTATCATAGTGCGATCACTCAAATCTACATGAAATTGTTCCCGAATTTTGGCAGAACGTTTACTTGATGATAAAGTATGATCACTTACGGATAGACGCCGAATGGTTTTTGTCAATTCTAGCACTAGTTTTCTTGGACCACCGACTTTCATATTAATTTTAACACTTCTATACTGCGAATTTTTTTTCAAAATCTTTGATATGCCACTTTTACTAATTTTTAAACAAATTTTAATATTGCGCTGTTTCACAGCTTCTTTATGAAGCCGTACTACCCTTTCTCTTAAGTTGTCGGAAAAATATTTATTTTTACCCATTTTAACATCAACTTACTAAATAAATGACAAAATACAACTGAAAGTAAGACAATTAAAATCATATTTTTAATAAGTTTCCATACTTTTGTCCACCGAAAAATCGAGTATATGTTATTTCACTTAAATCGTACAGTCAATATCAAAAGATTTCTTGTGAATATATTCTTCGATATATTGACTTTAGAAAATACGATTCAAATTTGTGAGAACTATAAACATATTTAAAAAAAATTAAATATTTAAAAGTTTCCATACTTTTGTCAACCACTGTATGTTTCGTATTACTACGATAGAAAATCGTGAAGTAAATTTTCAAAATAAATTGTGTAATTTATTGTACGATTTATTGTGTAGGGTAATACGGGCTGTAATAGCATAATTCTATAGTCGATTTTTGTAGAATATATTCAATTTACCAGTTAGGAAAAATCCTTCGGTATACGAATCACTGTCTAAACTATTCGTTGCTTCGCATTTTATCATCCCAGTTTTCGTTGCGTTCATATTTAAAGTAGATATGATTTGTAGTCCTTCTATCGTATATGTGGAAAGGTTGTTCTGAAATATTTTAAATAATTATGACAAGGTAAAAGAAAATTTGATGAAATTTACCGGCAATTTTTTAAATTGACAATTATTGTTTTGGCATGGTTGAAAAAACCATTCCACTGTTGGTATAGGGTAACCAGCAGCCTTGCAGTCTATAGATGTGTTTTTACCTATTATATGATAATTTGGACTGACTATATGCACGGCCGGTCGATCTAAAAAATATTATCAATAAATATTGTTTTTAGATATTGAAAGTTTATCTTAAGAAAACAAAAAAAAAAAAAATTAATGAGTATAATTTTTAGTTGACCATATATACTTTCGTTGTTATTTCTTAAAAAAATAATGCTACGCCACTGTTTAGATAAAGCTTACGATTCTACCTTTTTAATTGGTCTAAACGCGAATCAGGTTTACAATAGCGAAAAGTATACCGAGAGTTTTTTTTTATCAGTGAACATGGGCGTATGTCATTACCATAGTTACATTTAAAATGATTGACAGCAATGTATTATCGCGTTTTTTTTTTTTTAAACTGGACATAGGACGTGACATTTAGTATATCTGTCAATGTCATCAAATTGTCATATTTCAAAATGTATACAGTTGAAGAAAAAGTTCAAATTGTATGGTATAATTCTATACTCTGACATAAGCGTAAGGCAAGAAATAATTAATATAAATTATATTTTATCCCTATTTTTTAATTGATCAATATTTATTTTGTCACCATTGTAAATACAATTTTTTAAATGGCCCCAAAGAAAAAAAATCGTTTGGTGCAAGATCTGGTGGCATTGCAGGCCACTCTACTTCTCCACCACGTCCTATCCAGCGTTGGGGAATACCTAGTGCAGATATAAGTGAAAATTTTGACGACTCCAATACCTGTAATTTTGTGAATTTACTTCCCGATTAATATAAAATGTCGCTTCATCCGTAAATAAAATTCTATCCAGTAATATTTCCCCACTATTAATTTTGTTCATCATATCTTCGCAAAAGATATTTGTTCGTTCTATATCGTTGTGTAATAACTCTTGGTGATTTTGATATTTAAAACTCTTAAAATGTTCTTGTTTTAAAACCTTGTATACTAGTATTCTTAATTGCAGAAAAAAAATATTGACAGAGTGTTGTCACTTTCAATTAATTGCATAATTTCTTGTTTCTTACTATTAACTACAGTACTTGGTCTGATTTTCTTCTTGTGCTGTTTATTGACGCATCCTTTAGTTCTGTAGTCATTGTAAATTTTTCTTATAGTTGTTGGACTGGGTCGCTTATTAAAAGTTAATGCACATAAGTCAGAAACTTGTTGTATGCATTTTGAAGTATGACAATTTGATGACATTGACAGATATACTCAATGTCACGTCCTATGTCCAGTTTAAAAAAAACGCGATAATGCATTGCTGTCAATCATTTTAAATGTAATATGATAATGACATACGCCCATGTTCACTGATAAAAAAAAAACTCTCGATATATAGGCTATCCAGCCAATCAAGCGGTTGACGTCATAAATACAATATCACTAGAAACAATGATGTCATATGTTATAAAGTTTACATGAGCATATAAACCGGATTAAAATATGATCTGCGGGTTGCCTTCATAAATCCAGCGAAATCAAATCAAAGCGGCACGTTCAGACTTAAACGTCAGGTGGAGCAACGTGCCTGTCCAGCAATTTTTAGGCGCACTGTACGTTGTTATAATACAGAAATACCTACAAGACTAGAGACAAAAAAATATGTATACCTTGAACAACGAGTGTAAAATTAAGTCTTTGTTCGCTTTTTTCGTTAGTGGCTATCACTTCATAAATGCCAGAATCATTCAGGGTTACATGGCTTATTTTTAAAGTAGCTTTATTGCCGGTAGAACTAAATTCAGTGGTGTATTTAGTGTTTTTTATTATTTCTTCTCCTCTATTATTTATCCTGTAACAGAATATTCCAGATTACGGTTATTATTATGGTGGATGACCGCATTGTTTTTAATAATATTTTACCATGTGATTTCGGCCTTTGGAAAAGATTCAACTACTACAACAAATTGTACGGTTGGTACCCCTGCAGTTGTGTTAATTACACTCATTTCGCTTTCTTCTTTGAGGGTTAAATACGTTTGACCTTCCTCTAATAAAAAAATAATTAGTAAGAACTTTATTTTATTATAATTATGGCTGGTTGCATCAATATTACTTATATTTTAGGCGTTCCGTAAACGGACACTATTGCATCGAAATGAAATATCAAATTAATTATTATTGCTGTTCAAAATTTTGATTTGCATTTTTACTTCCTTGTACGAAGTAAAGGAAGTGTTGTAATCGCGAAAAATGTGGGTTTTCAGATTTCAGGAGAAATATCCATTTTGAACATCCCTGAGTCCATTTTGACTAATGTACGTACGGATGTATCTCGCATAACTCAAAAAGAGTAAGCCATAGAAAGTTCAAAATTTTGTTGTGCACCTCCCTTTTTGGTCATTACATTACTTCCGGAAGTGGTACTTTACTTGAAGCCTATAATAGATTTTAATGAAAAACTATAATAAAATATAATCCAAAACTTTTAAAATTTGGTATATAAGACTTTTATATCAATGGGAATAACATAATAGATTTTAAATAAAATGGGGTAACCGGAAGTGATAATTACCTGAAGCTATGAACAGTTTTTCTTGAAAAAAAAAGTTTTTATTTTGATTTTAGAAATACATACTTCAAATAAAAGTTTTAGAGAATTCAATTTTGCGTCTAGCACAAGAGAATTAGTAATTAGCCCTTTGTATAAGCGAGATATGTACATTTAAAAATAATATCCTTTTTGGTTTTTGTAATTAAGTTGTAAGGATTAGGAAAAAAAAAAATATACAGTGTGTCCCATTTAAAGGTGCCATCACTGGGATCTCGAGAACTGTAAGAGATACGATGTCGGTTAAATGGAACTTTTTGTGCGCCTTTGGGAGGCCATCTCAGATGTGCTTTTGTTTTTCCAAAAATTCTCATAGTGCACTAGATAATGACGAAAACCTGAATATTGTTGATTTTTTATTTTTCAAATAACTTCTAAACTATTAGTAATTGAGAAAAACGTTTAAAATATAAAAGATAGATATTTTTATTAAATAACTAGTGGCGTAAGAAATAAATTTTTATATACGTAAATTTTCGAGATATAACACAAACTTATGTTTTTTTAAATGGAACTCATATCTGATTTTAGTCTAAAAAAAGGAATTATTTTTTTTCTTTTCAATGATGCAAGGGTTATTATGTTTTATATTTATTTTGCTCCTAAAATGTTATTACGTAGAATTTCATGATTGGGTCTATTGTAACACATATTTTAGTTATTAACAAAATATGTATAGCTTAATGGGCGTACAAGGAAGTCTTGTGGTGTCCACATCAGATTTTTTGTTTACGCTTAAAATTTAAGCCTTATTGGTGCAACTGTTTATTAGTAGTATTACTGTAGACAGAAATAGTTTTTGTAGCATTTTCTTTTTTCTGAGTATGGTCTGTTATAGTACATATATATTTCCCTGCGTCATTTTCTTGTACTTTACTGATAGTCAAAGTGCTTAGTCCTTGTCGGTTTCCGTTAATTTCTGAAGATTTCGCCTTAGTATACTTTATTCTCCCAGACTGAAAATGAAAGATATTGTTTTACACTTGTTGATTGTACCGTGGGTTTCAGCTAAGGTAAGTAATACCATTGAATTTACAAATTGAATGGTAATACTTACTTCTACGGCAGCTTGATCAGGTACGGTCCATTCCAACGTAAAATAAACATTTTGTTCGACTGTTACTGAGCAGTTTAATTCGTATCTGTCTCCAATTTTTGTTTGACCGTTATTTGGTGCGTCGATATATGGTGTCGGTACGTACTCAGTTCGTTCTACACAAAGACATTGTATTAATATTGTGTTTTGAAGTATAAATATGAATTATATAGCAAAAAGAAAACACAATTAGTAGTGTAATGAAAATTATTTACTTTCTACTGGTTTTACATTGACATAAATAACACAAGTTCTTCATCAATAAAGTTCGTATAAATTTTAAATTTAATATTTATCAACATTGAAACAAAATTTAATTTTTAACTATAAAAATTAAGTTGTAGTTCAAAATGAACTGGAGTAATAAATTTGCAAGAATATTGGATATCCAGTTATCAATTCATACTTATATTAATTCGTTTTGCTTAGACAGCATTTTAAAAATAAGTCAATTTGAAAATTTTATGCCATAATTTATAATTTTGTCATAATTTATATAACATAAAAGGAAATGGCAAAAGGTATTGTGATGGCCACAACAGATTTTTTACCAGGTAAGGAAGGTATTGTCTTTGGTAAAAAAATTCGTTAGAGTTTTTAAGGAATAAGCACGTTTGATGGTCCCTAGAATACGAATTTACTATTTTTAAGATGATGAATTTGTAAAAAATAGTATGTTCCTGTTATAATTTTTTTTTCCAAGAAACTTTTTTTATAGCATTTATCCATTTTTATTTCAATACTTTTATTTCTAAAAATTCACACAGTTGTTCAAATGCGTACATTCTCTTTACAATCAAATAATATTACTACCAAGTTTATATCTCTACCCATTTTTGAATTATTGCCCCAAAAGTCAATATACCCCACATTTAGATAAAAATTTCAAAATTTTCAAAAATCTAATTTTTATGTATCTAGATACATCTCAATGCGCTGATTCCAAATTTTGAAACCGCAGGTCGATATCTCGTTTCATTCTCGAGATATTTAGCTTTAAAGTTTTGCTCAAAACTGCCCATTTTTTGGTATTAACCCAAAAATGGGCCGAGATATGAATTTGGCGACAACACCATTCGATTCTACGGGCAAAATTACATAAGTACACCAATTTTCAGACCTTTTGAACACCGCATACAATCTCTAAAGCAAAATAACTGAAAATGGCCAAAAATCGCAAAAATCTAAGGTGTACCCCTTAGGATTTTTTCAGATTTTGGTCATTTTTAGGGGTTTTCAAGTTTTTATTCATAAAAAATGAACCGGTACGACAAAAATTATGAAAATTGCTATACTTATGTATTTTTGTCCGTAGAATCGAATGGTGAAGTCGCCAAATTCATATCTCGACCCATTTTTGGGTTATTACCCAAAAATGGGCAGTTTTGAACAAAACTTTAAATCTAAATATCTCGAGAACGAAAAGAGATATCGACCTGCGGTTTCAAAATTTGGTATCAGCACATTGAGAAGTATCTAGATACATGAAATTTACATTTTTGAAAATTTTGAAGTTTTTATCTAAATGTGAGGTGTATTGACTTTTGGGGTAATAATTAAAAAATGGGGAGATATATAAACTTGGTAGCAATATTATTTGATTGTAAAGATATTGTTACGTAAGTGTACGCATTTTTAGAGTATTGACTCATATAGAACGTATTAGAATTTTAGAACATTTACATAATTACGAACTTTATTGATGTTAAATTGAAAATGCATATCACAAACATAATATAGTGTAAACCCATCACAGTGTAAGCGGCAAAACAGATTCCTCCACCAAGTTGCAAGACAATAGACACCAATGCAACAAAGAGCCCGAACACCTCACTTTTACCACTTACTTACTTCCGACGTGTAAGCTAATCAATAATTCTTCCACAAAATCATCGCGTTGAAAAATGCATCTATAATTTCCCGAATATAACAAAGAAGTTACTTGCAAAGTATATCCTCTAAACGCATTGTAATCTAAATTCATCTGAAAATTAAGAAAAAATGTAAAATAATGTAATGAACATACTTATCACGGTAACGTCTATAAATAACTCGGATCTGAGGCTGTCTCGTTGAAAAACGCAGGTAAAGGTTTTGTCAAACTGGTTCATCAATACTCTGTAGCCTCCTTGTCTGGTGTAGGTCGTTGTGTTCATGTCCTTCGTTGCAAGTTATTAAAAAGATTAAATAAATTAACAAACAAATACCAAATTCACCATTTATTCGTAAATTGGTAATATTAAAATTGATATGTATTTAAATTGCAACAAAAACATTAAAAAAAAAAATAAAGAAGTTCGATAGACTCGAACCCACCCTCCACAAAAGAAGCAAAAACGCTACCAGCGTTTGTCAACTTTTTTACACTTATAAAACATAAATAAATAGTTCATCGTACGGAAACTTTTTTGTCATGAAATTATGAATACTTTCACAGCCCGATTCACAAAAAAGTTTAAGCTAATCCTCATTTTTGGATTAGCGAATTCTACTCTAATTTTGACAGTTTATATCTTAAAATGCGGTTATTCGCTACCGAAAATCGGTCACTTTAATATGTTATTATGTATGAATACGTTTATGAATGTGGCTGAGGTGAATGAAGTGTGCATGGATAGGGATGTGTGGCAAAGGATGATTGTTGCGTAACTATTATTGTGGTCCGGATGCGGTTATTCGCTACCGAAAATCGGTCACATTAATATGTTCTTTGTATGAATGTTATGATGATTTTGGACAAGGCGAAAGAAGAATGTTTTTAAAGAGTTAAGTGATTCAGTGAAGCTCTTACTTTCATCCTTTTTCTTATTGTTTTCGGGTTTTTGCTAACCAACTAAGTGGGAAACGCGTGATTTTATTTATGTATATATGAATGTATGTATGTATGTATTGTATGTATGTATGTATTGTATGTATATCTTAAAATATAGTCTAATCTATTCCTAGTATCTACCTTTATTGATAATATCATGAAAATTAAATTTTAAATACCGGAATAGAATAGAATTCACTAATCCAAAAATGAGGATTAGCTTAAACTTTTTTGTGAATCGGGCTGTTAATGTTTACCCCATAAAATAACTATATTATTTTTATATGTTATATATATATAATAATGTAACATAATGTTTTTCATTTTGAATTAAAAAATAAAATAAAATACACTGCTCAACATTTGAACTGGTACACTTACAAGAACATATATAAATTACAATTTGCTACTTTTTGAGCAACACCTTCTTGCTTAATTGACAGTATCTGGTTCTGGAAACACTTTTAGGGCGAAGAATTAAAAGAATAAAACTTAAATAACGAATTTCAAATGTTTTAATGGAAAAATAACAAAATCTTCATTTTAGCATTCCCATAGCTTGGCTCATCTCTTCAATACTTAATAGTTATTTATGTATTAAGAGCGTAAGGAGGCTTTTATGGCTTGCGGCGGAATTTTGAGCCCGAGGCGTAAGCCAAGGGATAAAAACACGTCGAAGGCCGTAAAAGCAAGTTACGCTCGTGGTACATACAAAACTTTATGCACGGACGAAAATTTTCAAATTATGAGTGTTAGAAAAATTGTATCGAAAAGAATTTGTCCTCGTACATCCAGTATCTATTAGGAATGACGATGGGTACCCGGGCACTCGGAACCTACCCGGTAATAATGTACCCGGGTATAAAATTTCTTACCCGATTACCCGAAATATACCCGCTGCCCGTTAATTACCCGATACCCTTTAATTACCCGGACAGTTTTCAGCTGGCGGAAAAATTGTATCTAAAAGAGGAGTTTTTTTTATTATCATACCATAATTAATATAATTTATGTGTATTTTTTTATAGAGATACAGTAGGTTTATTATTTATTTGTATTATTTTTATTTAATAAATATATGTAGATAATAATAATGCATTTTATTAAAAAGTAAACTGCTAATATATGGGTAACTGGCAAATAACAAATTAAAGAATTATGTATGTGGACTTAAAGGATAACGGGTAATTAAAGGGTATCGGGTAATAAACGGGTAAAGGGTACTATCCGGGTAGTTGATCCGGGTACTCGGGTACCAAAATTATCGGAATTCGTCATTCCTAGTATCTATCTAGCGTTGCTATGAAAGCGGAAAACAACAGTTTATTGTTTGTTTATTAGTTCTGTCATTTGAGTTTTATTTTGTGTATCTCTGTGCTTTCAAATATCACAAAATTATTTTTCATTTTTCATTAAAGAATATAAAAATTTTCAATTTGTAATAAAAACTTTTCATGTTGCCTGTTTAAATTGTTTATATTGTAGGTTATAATTTGGTTTGACGTTTCATTATAGCCCGCCGGGCTGAAATGAGACTCGCGGGCTATAAAATAACGTTTATGTCAAAGAAATTCGTGTATAATTGTCAAATTATGATACGTCCGTGCATAAACGCCTTAATGGCATCTTTAAAATGCAGTCAACCACTTTGAATTAAAACTTACTCGAGAAATTCTCTTAAAACTTGATAAAGTATAAGCGTCCGCGAGCTCATTAACTGCACTTATGACAGATAAACAACAATTGAATCGCAAATGTTATTTGATAGGCATTTGTTTGTATTCCCAAACACAGCCCAGTAGTGGTAGCACGCACTTTAGAATTCTATCATAGAAAGCAGGCGAATACGATTTTATTTTTACGAATCTTGGTAGCACGCACTTTAGAATTCTATATTCACTTTTTGATTCGGAAATTATTGGATTTTATACTATTAAAATAAGAAATATTATGACAGTTCTATATAATAAGTGTATAAATTATATATAAAATGCCTTTGAGTAGAACTGTGGCAAAATAATGACGTTACTTTGACACTTTCGCCTCAAGTCGTACGCTTGCAGGCGAATATTTTGAGATACACATGCTACCAAATTTTCGCTTCGTGGCGAAATGCGAAAACAAATGCCTCATTTGAATTCTAAAGTGCGTGCTACCACTACCGATTATGTAGGAAGTCGTGCCAAACGCCTAAGAAGGGTTGTTTACTTTTACTGCATGTTATATAAGTGTACCAGTTCAAATGTTGAGCAGGTACTTTCCCTAAAATAGATTGAAATTATTGTCGTACGGAGACTTTTTTGTACAGCTGTATGTATTACCTCATCATTATTACTGTCTTCTAATGAGACAGTAACATCGGGCGCTGTAGGTTTACAAGGCAAAACCACAATATCGTTCTGGTAGACACTTAGAAACACCACCGGATCAACTGGCTTCACGGATAAATGTATGGGATCCCTAATGTAAACATATATTTTCGTCGATCGAAATTCGTCATCTTTCGGAGCGTTGTCTGCATGACAATAATAATAGTCCACATCGACGTAAGATGCGTTCGTTAGAATTAGTTTGGCATAGTATTTTCCATTACTTTCCGAAGTTTCTACGACTACTGTGGACCAGTACACCCCCTGAAAAAATGCAATAATAGTTCCAAAATAATGAAGAGCTCTTGCCAAAAACAACCATAGTCCAAAAGTCCAAATATTGTAAATGTGATAAGAATACCAAACAGTTTGGTGAAACTGTTTTTCGCAAAAAGTCTAATTACATATTATACAGAATGTTGAATGTTACGTAAATAATGTTCCATCGTACATGGCATGATAAAAAGAACGAAAAGAAGTATAGGGAGTATAGGTTCTGAACAGTGGCGTAGCGTCATAGTGTTCAAGGTATTCTCCGCACACCCAGAGGTGAAAAAATAAAGTAAACATCTTTTTTATTTATATGCATTTTATACTGGCACATTTTAAATAGAAAATATTAGAGATTTTCGTTTTAATTTTAAGAACGTCCTATACGTATAGCAAACGCAAAGCTAGGTTCAGGAGAAATTCTGACGACCAGTCTAGCTAACATTAGGGCATGCAGGGAGCGGGCGGCGAATATCACGGTGGGGATACATTGTACGCTGGTAAAGCAAATGAACATTCGAACCTAAACTGGTGGGAGAATGGATTGCGGTGGTAACTTATGCATTCTGCTACGCACGAAAGTATTTTACATTGCAATTCAACAATTTACTTGGACATTTTGATTAAATTAATTTCTTCGATATTACTACATTCATGCTATAGATATTTTCTTTAAGTTAATAATGACAATTCCCAGGACAAGCAGTTCTGTTGAACCCACATTTTTAAGTATTATTTCTATAGAGAAAGAGTTACTTTTTAAATTAAAACAAAATAATGATTTTTATGATAAAGTAATAGAATTTTTTGTAAGTCAAAATCGACGAAAGTCAAATAAAAATGTGTGTTATCTTGATTTAGAATTTTTTCTGCACACCCTACCAAAACAGCCACGCTGCGCCACTGGTTATGAATGACATGCTGTATGTACTCTGTCTTCACAGGAGTGGGGGTTTGTTTTTCATGACTATTTCTGGCGCCAAACTTTTAATTTAATTTTTAACATTTAATTATTTACGAAAATAATAATAAATTTTTGTTGGGGTCCCGTGGCTGCGTGCCTGAGTGTCTGGTCGCGAACCTGGGGAACTGGGTTCGATCCCGACCTACCCCAAATATTTCGAATTTTAAATGGCACAAAAGTGACCCCTGTGGTGCACTCTCCACGCCAACAATGAGTGCCCGTGAAGTGACGCCAGGTAAACGCCCGCACGGTAAAATATATCGTCGTCATTACCGATGTCTACATGTGTTGTAGATACTGGCACACCCAGAAATGGATAATATGCCGTGATGATATATTTATTTAAATATTTTTGTTATTATTTTTATTGCTATGAAAAATATATAAACTTTCATCCAAAATAATTTTTAAAAAATGTGAAACAGGCTATTTAAACATGATCTTGAAATAAATTAAGTTACAGAAATATATAAAAATAAAGAAGATAGATAATTGTGTCCTTGATTAACTAAATTTCAAAAAAAAAAATGGATTAAGATTGTTTTTTGAAGAGCTCTTTTAATTGAATACCCTTGTCACGTATTCATATTGAACAATCCTCGTACAATTAAACACAGTGTAAAAAAGTAAAATAATTATAATGTTTTTTGTACCTCAATAGTATTGTTGGGGTATGTCCACGTAATCCTTTCTCTCCCTTCACATAAGAGTGTTACATTTGATTGGCTGTCAACAATAATTTCTTGTTTTCCTTCTCCAGTTTTAATTATTGGTCGAGAATTAAACGAAGGCGCTAAAGAAAATAAGCATAATTACAAATTTATAACATAACATTGTAATCTTTTTATTATCTAGTTTCCGCTCCAGAATACAAAAGCAACATAATATATTTTTTATACTATCGTTTTATAACAACTTTTTGATTGTCATTTTTGTTGCTAAATGAAATACTTTTAAGCACTAGTGCTTAAAGATGACAGTTTAATGCGTAAAAGTGACAGTTAATGCGTAGAATGTAACTTTTAAACACTAGTGCTTACAAGTTTTTCCTTTAACTACTAATAGATGAACCTGACTTCTGCCTACCTTTTAATTTTGAAAAACTCAAAATGTTAATATTTGAGAATAAATTATTATTATTATAAAAAAATCTTTTATGTAATACATTGCGAAATGAGTGTTTTAAGCACTTGATGTGTACCATTCGCTTACACACGTTGCGTGCCTAAAATATTATCATTTCGCAACTTATTACATAATAGTAATTAAAGTACCAAGGGTTGTTATAAGGACAATAATGCCTGAGGTCAACAGTGTACTGTCGAGGGCCTCTGGCCCGAGGCTAGTACGTTAACCGAAGGCATTATTGTCGTTTAACACCCGTGGTGCCAAAAATAATAAATCACAAAATTTTAATACAACTTACAAAGTAGCCTGTGAATGCGGTATCTAGATAATATTTTGTTTCTGTCATGTCAACAAAGCATTTTCAAACAAAAAATATATTTCTTGTGGTATTTTTATGTCAATATGGACGAGAAATGTTACTGCTAAGAATAACAAGTATGCTGGTTTGTATTTATGATGAAACAAATATTATTATAAACGACTACGATTCACAATGCTTCTTAACCTTAACTGCACTTTATGTTAGTATCAGTATTATTAACCTCAGTTTGTTGTCAATATTACCATAGCAACTTAATACGCCCTAGGGTATTATTTAGTCAATAACGGACCTAATGTTGAGGTTGTTATAAAACAATAACATATTAGTAAGACATAAATAGCTATTTATAAACATATATACACTGTAGGACATAATAAAATATGTATATATTGTTGAATTAAATAGCAAAAAAGTGGCTCTTAACAGCCTTGATAGTCCCTAATAGGCCTGATTTCACCTATAGAAATATCATCATTATTGCAAAAATGTATGTAATTCATGAAATTCTTAGATATTTTACGAAACAATAAGACTATGACATTTGCATATGCATACAACTTATATGGGTAAACATACTTATAAAACAATATGCATTCTTTCTTATATAAAACTTAAGACTTGCATTGTTCTTATTCTGATTTAAAATTAGAATATACGAATAGAAGAATCAAAGAATAGAAACTATTCCGACAAAATTCCAGTCTATTGTTTATCATAATATGGATTTCCCTTCTGTTTAAATAAGTAGTGAAATATGTTACTGATAAACGCTTAGAATACTAATTAAATATATTTTCGTTGAATGACATTTACCTTATTTGTATTTTTAGTGCGTTTCATTTACAATTGTTTTTTATTTTAAACCTAAAAACCGTGTTTACGTTTTATGTATTGCGGGTAAAAATTTGTGAATCAATGTATTTGTAAAAGAATTTGAGGGATTTAAATTACTCAAAACTAATAACTGGGTTTGAGATTGACATACCCAAAAATGGGACAGCCATTATAAAAATATATTTATTAAATCGAAAATTCAACCTTTAAAAATTTATTTTTACCTCCCGCTACCCTTGGTAAGGAAGGTATAGGGATCGTGCTAAAAATCTCATATCAAGATTTTAGTAAATGACCACGTTTTAAGGTCCTTAGAATCCATTTTTAACATTTTCACGATGATGTCTGTATGTGTGTATGTGTGTATGTGTGTGTGTGTGTGTGTGTGTGTGTGTGTATGTGTGTATGTGTACGAATTTTGTTCGCACTCTAACTCAAACACGATCATTCAGAAAATTCTGAAACCTTGTATTTTTACCCTATTCTAATAGGAATAGAAGCCATTAGATTTTGGTGTAAATCGAATAACTAAAAATGTGAAGCTCATAATGGGTTTTCTTCAAAAAATACCATTAAATGCCATTTTTTCGAATTTTATGTCTTATGAAAATTAAAGATTATTGAATTTTCTACAGGAATACATTAATACTTTTTCTATATATTTTACAGATAAATTTAAAAATATTTTTTTTTATTAGTCGCGAAGCCTAAGATAAAAACTATTTCTTTGTTACACAGTTCATTTTTTAAATGAATGTAACTGACAGTAAATGTCACTGTCAGGAAACTTATCACTTCAAATTAATAATAGTGACATTTTAAAAAGAAAATAGTAAATAAAGCAATAGTTTTCTGCAATGGAACAGTTTGCAGCGTTAGTAAATACGTAGGTAGGTATGTATTTAAATTAATAAAAATTAAATAGCGGGAGGTTTTGTGTTGGCCACATCAGATTTTTAATATAAATAACCTTCTATTTGTTGAAGATCAGAGGTATGTTGATTAATTTTTTTTTACTCATTTATGTCAGTACCATATGCCCCTAATTTTTTTACACTTTTTTTGAAACAGCCTGATACAATATTAACTTTATATTCAAATAACACCTGAATTATTTGTTTTTTTTACTATAAATAGAAGCTCGCATATAACTGACAAAAATCGAGTTACGATGATACTGATTGCTTTTATCGATATTTAATACTGTATTTACATATCTGAATGTCAAAATACAGAAGATATTAGCATCAAAATTACTATTTTTGATAAATAAAATTACGCATTAAATATTTAAGTAGGTTTTTGTGGCTTGTGACATTCTGTATTTTCATTTAGGAAGGAAGTGGTTCTACAAGCAGATTATACAGTGCAGTGATTATCAAACTGTTATAAAATGTTCTGAAATATAAAAATAAGTATTGAAATATACATTAATCATTTAATATTGTTAGAAAAAAAGTAGATTGGTATATCTGGAAATGGATATTAAGCTGTGATTCTGATTATATATTTATTTTTTTTTTCTAAAATGATAATAGTGTCGTATTTTTAATTCAAAGAATAATTAACTTGTTATCTATTTATCAAAATAATTTTATATAAAAATGTTTCCCTAACGATACAAACTATACAGGGTGTAACAAAAATAAGTAAGTACATTACATTTAGCCAGTGATAGAACTGACCCAGTGCAACTTTTTTCGAAATTGCAATTTATTTTTTAGGAAAAAAATATTTTTAATTTTAAGCCATATACTGGTGAAACAAAACATAGTTATTTACTTACCGAGGCATAGAAGTTTGTCTTTTCATGACGAATATAGTGATTGTAAAATAACCATAATTAATTTTATAATTGCATTTCATATTAAGGCAGTGTCCGATGTCGCATTTTGGCATTTAGAATTTAGGGTTTAGGTCTTCTTCACATAAATACAACTCCGAATGGCACACTAATGACATCCATATTTTGTATGGCAACACTTTAAAATAACAAAAATGAATTACACATTTCGATTTAATTTGATGCTTGAGATTAAATGTTAATATTTTATTTCATTTCAAGGTATTCTTTGACAGTAAATTTGACATTTTGCATAAATTATAGCAACGAACATAATTTGTTTAATTAGTGCACGTACTTAAAGGCGTAGTGTGCAAAACCCTATACAGGGAATTTATTTTAACATGCAACATATGGCGAATCACTTCCATGGTTACTTACTATTGTCAAAAAATGACAGCAATGTAATATTTGTCCATTTTAAAACGCAACATACAAAATTTGTAGTTTTGTATTATCAAAACTAATTTCCTATAAATTAGCCTACATACGATTAACAAATAATCAAAACATGAATGTTGTACATCTTAAAAAACTTTAGCTTACAAAAATTCATAACTTTCATGTAATAAATGTTAAAAAATAACCCCGATCAATCGCAATATTCTAGTCGGTCGTAATAAGAATGGACACCATTTGTGACGTGTTTTGGAGGTATCCCCTGTGCTGCAATACTATTTATAATGTAGCATTTTAAAATGGACAAATATTACATTGCTGTCATTTTTTGACAATAGTGAGTAACTATGGAAGTGATGAACTAATGTTGCATTTTAAAATAAATTCTCTGTATCTAATTCCTAAAATCCTAAATAATCACTAAATTTAGGGCACATAAATTTAGGATTTAGATATTAGAGTGATAAAAGTGCAACATCAGACACAGCCTAAAACCTAAAATGTGTTTGTGAAAATAAATATGGCAACGTTGCATTTTACTTCTTTGCCTAGGCTGGGAAATTCAGTTTGCTTGCCAATTTTGCGAGAGGGAGCAAAAATATTTCTTAGTAACATTTTTTTGAATTCTCAATTTTTTTAGTATTATTGGGCAGGTAATGAATTTTTTTACAAAACTTTGAAGATTTGTAATACAATATCTAGAAGATTTACAACTGGTTAAATTTAATGTTCTTATTTCTGTTACACCCCGTAGTATAAAATGCGGTATATTATAATGTTGACATTATTCGAATATGATATATGTCGTTCTGCTAAATGTTATCTATACTTGATAAGCACTTAACCGAAGCAGAAAGTCTGTTTTAGTATTGATAAAATATTTTTATGCTAAATCTGCTAGTTTTATCATATTATCAATATTTACTAATGCTCGCACTATATTTAGTTTTTAGACAAATTTAGTCTAATAATACATCTGTCTTTTGCTAATATTTCTGGCTAAATACAAGAACAATCAAAGTATATAGGAATGTACTGAGATTTGCAGTGAGCATTAATACTGAAAGTTTCTTTTTAATATTGGCATTATTTGTTCTTTTTTCAATCTACAGATAGTAGTTGTAATTGATATTTATAATGGTCTGTGCTTATTTCAAAATATTTGAAAAATTTACAAATTTTAGATAATCTTTATTTGTGATAACGTAGCCTGAATCTAAACACAAATATACAAAAAATATCGGTTGGAAAATAACAAAAAAATATTACCAACCTTGACATATGTGTATAGAAATTCCAGATTTTTAATTTTCAAATAAAATTTCCTTACTCACAGACATCACAAATAAAAAACAAAATTGGGAATTCATCTTAAAAAATCTGATGTGGCTAACACAACACCTCCCGCAATTTAATTCTTATTAATTTAAATACATATCTATGTATTCACTAATGGTTATTACTATTTACTATTTTATTTTTAAAATGTCACCATTATTAATTTGAAGTAATTAGTTTTTTGACAGTGATATTAACCTATCAGTTACGTACATTTTAAACATGAACTGTGTAACAAAGGAATTGTATTTATCAAAGGCTCTGGGATTTATATATATATATATATAAAAATTACCTGTAAAATATATAGAAAAAGTATAAATGTAGACCTGTAGAATATTCAATATTCTTTAATTTTTATAATTACATATAATGCGACAAAATGGCATTTAATGGCATTTTTTGAAGAAAAACCATTACAAGTTTCAAGTAAAGTGTCATTTCCGGTTATCCGGTTTACATTAAAATCTAATAGTTTCTTTTCATATTAGAATGGGGTTGAAATACAAAGTTTCAGAATTTTCTCAATGATAGTATTTGAGTTAGAGCGAAGACAAAATCCGTACACACACATACACACACACACATGTACACACATACAGACGTCGTGAAAATGTTAAAATTGGATTGTAGGGACCTTAAAACGTAGTCATTTACTAAAATATCGATATGTGATTTTTAGCACGATCCCTATACCTCCCTTACCAAGGGTAGCGGCAGGTAAAAACCAAGGTATTAGCTATAATAAATAATACGTTGTATTATATTGTAGGAATATTGTAAAATCCGTTTTTTTGTTTCTTATAAAACTCTTTTTCGACTTAATTAGCTTCGATATTTATCATCCGAGTTTTGTGCGTTAAGTTACGTTAAAGTATATTAAAATTACAAACGAAAATATCCGAATATTCATTTTACAATTCGTATAATCATTTTAAAACTACTAGGTGTTTTACTACACATATATTAATGTAGTATCTAGTGTACAAATGTAATTTTGAAGCATCTGACAGATGATAATTTTTATCAGTATACTGATAAATGCATTATTTTGAGTACAGTATAGATATACCCTTGCTTTGTACTTTGTTCTTGGGATTATTCTGTCATAAGGATAGCAAAATTCGAAAGATACGCTTATGGAAAAAGTAATGATGTTTACTAAGTAAGCGACAAATGCCATAATCGTATGGAGCAGTACGCTTCTGCCATTTTTGATCACTCTGTGTTTATATATATATATACGAGCCCAGGCTCATAATAGTTCGGCCGGCTTACAATTTCAATCAAACGCCTTAACAAATAATAAATCCTGCACGTATGGTGAAAAATATCTAGAATTTTTTTTTTACTCCTTTAAAATATATGCTTTGAACTTACAAAAACTAAATACTTTATTAATGTAACTAACTAAGTACAAGTTATAAAACAAAAACTGTGGTCCAACAGTCGGGTCATAAGAGTTCGGCCGGAATTTAATATTGAGTTACATTCGGTGTTCTCGAACCCATTTCTGTTTAATACTCTTTGGTAATTATGTTAATAGTGGTTTTCTTTTGCCTATTGCAAAAATTAAATAAGCTGTTAACAAAATGTACAAAAAAAAGGTAGTAGAATGTTACTTTATAGAACTTATGTCCTATATTTCGAACAGTTCTCTTCGTTATAGATATCAAAACTTCCTTTGCTATATTCTCCCTCTATAGCATAGTTATTTCTTTAGTTTTTGACCACGGATTTTTTTTTTACTATTCTACGTAAAGCTAGATTCTTTACTTTTGTAATAGTAGATGGTCGGCCGATTTTGGTTTTTTCGACTCCGACTGTTCTTTTATATAAATTAATGGTATATTGCACTGTCGAAATAGGAACAGAATACGAAACAGATATTCGACGTGCCAAAATTCCCTTTTTATGGGTATTAATGATGGATAAGCGCAAGTCTTTACTTTGAGAGTTACCACGAGGCATTGTGCTTGAAAACTATTAATTACTAACCGATAACTAATACTGAGAGGTATTTTGTTTATTTGTGCAATGTTTGTTCTGTATTAATAAGCGCGCATTATTTTTATGACTAGTATGATAAGTGGCCGAACTATTATGACCCATCAGTTGGACCATACTTTTTGTTATATAAATTTAGTTTATTAGGCGATTTTAATAAAGTATTCAGTTTTTGTAAGTCTAAAGTCTATAATTTAAAATAGACGAAAAAGATTTGTAGAAATTACTCACCATTTGGGTAGGTTAATAAATTGTTAAGGCGTTTAGCCGAACTATTATGAGCCTGGGCTCGTATATATATACAGGGTGTCCCATTTAAGGTACGAATGCATTGGTATCTCGAGAACCGTAAGAGCTACGAGGTTGGTTAAATTAGACAAAAGTTGCCCCATTAGGAGGCTATTTTAATGGTGTTTTGTTATTTGCGAAAAAACGCATAGGTCACTAGATACAGGTGAAAATGTAAATTTCGCGATTTTCTTTTTTTGCTTATAACTTTGTTATATGAAATAATACGAGATTCTGGTTTGCACTTTCTTAAGGCACTTTTGTATGGTGAATTTGCAGAAGTACTCAAATTTTTTTTATATCTAACCATTTACGATTTACTGATAGCAACTTTTATTTTTCATATGGAGGTCATATTAAGCTATGTCATTTTTAAATAGAGATTTTTTTTAGCTTTACAATGATATAAAACAATAATAATTTATTTTTATAATTAACAGAAAAATTAATAAAAATTGTTATTTATACTAAAATTAAATTGAAAAAAGTAAATCGAAGACTGCTATGGAAACAACAAACAACAAAAAAGTGCAACAATTGAATTTCTGAATTTTACTTGACAATAGTAGATTATTAGGAGTAATAAAAATGAATTTTTCTCGTTGGGAAAAATATTATATGTTGAGTTGTTACATTCGTTGTCAAAGTTCGTTTATTACGCGCTGCTTCGCGTGGCAATTTTTGTGCTTATTAATTAAACACATTTTCTACGCTAAAACAAGTAGATCTATGTATTTCAGTTTCAAACGAAAAGTTAACAAGTAACAATGTAAAAAGATTTTACTGATATTTCAATTCTATTTTATTTGACGAAAAAAAAAATAAAATATCGTCATCATTACGGATGTCTACATGTGTTGTAGATACTGGCACACCCAGAAATGGGTAATATGCCGTGATGACATATTTTTATTTTTCTATTTTATTAATAAAAATATTTATATACATTGAATTTTGCTCATATTTTCATAAAATATATTTATTTTGGAAAAAAATATTATTTTTTGGCATTTATATTTTAATAATAATTTAAAAAGGTAGTATTATTCCAATTATTAATATGGGTTCTGACAGATATTTTAATAATTTAATTATGTTCATAATGGGACACATTTTGAAGACTTCCAAAACAAAAGAGAAAGTTTGACGGTTGACCAATAATATATCGCTTGCTTCACTTTCATTTTTGTATTAGCATATCTACATTTGATATATTTAGGCCCTGTATTTTCCTCTCTGGTTGAACTATCAGTTAATACAAAAAATGTCGAATCGAAAAACTGAATACATTTTTTTGAATTTGAGATAATCAAAGAAACAACTTTCTAGCATCCTTACTTTTATTTCTGTAACTTAATTTAACTCATTATATTTAGATATTTGAAATTTGTTTACTGGATGTTAAGAAATAGAAAAATAAACATTAATGAGCAATTACATAATAATTAGATATTTTTATGGAACGTTGTTGTAGAAAAGCTCAAACTTTAAATTGTAATAACTTTTGACTAAGGTACTTTTTGCGAAAAACATTTTAACCAAACTGTTTGACTTGACATTCTTGAAAGTACATGTTGCTGTATGTAAGTAAATCATATTTGCTGTATTTTTCCTTTTAACTGGCAGTTAAGTTATCAGACATTTTAACCAGATATAAAAATACCAGGCCTAAGTATTAAAAAAATTTAAAGTATTTTTCCTCATTAGGAATTTAAATCTCCAATGATTGGTTACATATCGTAAAAATATTTGCAAAGATTTTTCTTTAATTACATCTAAGTAAAAACCGGCGGTAACCTTGAAACGAAGGTAAACAATTCGAAAAACTGGACGAGTCGAAGGAAATACAGTATTTGTTTTTAAAGATAACTATATGTCATTGAAGATATGTTTTAGCGACAATAATATGTATTATATTTCGATTTAGGCTGTCCGATGTCGCATTTAGGCATTTAGTATTTAAGATTTAGGTCTTCTTCACATAAATACAACTCCGAATGGCACGCTAGTGATATCCATTGGTTTGTATGGCAACACTTTAGAACAACAAAAATAAATTATACAGACAATTTGATACTTAAGAGTACATGTTAATATTATATTTCATAAAATAGAAGCTAAGAAGTTATTCTTTGACATTAAATTTGACGTTTTGTACAAATTATAGCAACGAACATGATTTGATTAATTAAATGCGCGTCAACTTCAAGGCATATTGTGCTCCTGCAAAACCCTAAAATCTAATTCCTAAAATCCTAAATAATAACTAGATTTAGGGCATATAAATTTAGGAATAGATATTAGGGTGATTAAAGTGCAACATTGGAAACAGCCTTAATGTGATATAATTTGGAAATCAAATGTTTCTCCAAATTAATGATTTTGTTGAATTATATCGTCTTTTATCTATAAATGAGTTTGGTTTTTACCTACCATTATCTGTAGGTATATGTATGGAAGGTTTAATCAAAAATTTCTATGACGAGTTTTAACTCTTCGAAGGTTAAATTTTTATTTGTTTTATTACCTTCCGTCACCTTTAGGTAAGGGAGGTATTGTCTTTGGTCAAAAAATTCGGTGTTAAGTTTTTAATGAATAAGCACGTTTTAAGGGCTCTACAATACGATTTTACTGGTTTTACGATGATGTCTGTATGTGTGTATGTGTCCGTGTGTGTGTGTGTGTCTGTGTGTGTGTGACCAATTTTTGTCCGACGATAACTCCAAAACTACAATTCTAAAAATTATGATTCTTTCGTATTCCTCTTCCTTACAACCCTATGAAGAGCTGATTAGATTTTGGTTATAATTGGTCAACCGGAAGTACCCTTATTTGAAGTTCTTAACAGTTTTCAATAGAAAGAATATCTTATTCTCTATACGGTTCGATTATACATTTTCTTTCATATTCAATAGATATAGAGTTATAGAGAGATTAACTTTCGAAAATCAGTCAGCTTTGCAAAAATTATGAAAACAACAGATATATTCAAAAAAATCTAATTGACATATGTCAGTGGGAAGTGCAAAACCAAAGTGGAAAGTATATGATCTGAAAGTGATATAAGTGAAAGTGTCCCTCGCCAGTGACTTGCATTTGCGGCCTCGCCTCAAGATAGGAACTTATAATGCCAGGAGTACGAGAAAGGCAAAAGAGAAGATGGAAGGACGGTATAACAGAAGATTTGAGGGAGGAAGAACTGTGTCATGAAGATGCGTTGGACAGGAATGAGTAGAAGAGAAGAGTAAGAAACAGCGACTTCTAATAAAATAGGGAAAAGTTGAAGGAGGAAGTGTTAAGTGCAATATATAATGGATTTTAGAATCTTTTCAAAGGAACTTTCAGTATGGATTTGTAAAAATAGTGTGTTCTTGTTACAATTTTGCAGGATATATAGAATCTTTTTCAAGGAACTTTTGGTATGGGATATTTACAAAATACATCGAATTGACGGAAGGTTTTGTGCTGGCCCTAAGAGATTTTTTTGGTAACTTCTAGCGGTGTAAATGTGACTTCGTCTAGTGCTGTCTATAGTTTAAAAACACGTTATAGTAAATCTATAAGCTAAAATGTGGCTTTTAAATGTATTTTACAAATGAAATCATTTGGAAAAAGACGTAATTATATTTCCCTAATATGGTTTTGCCTAATGCGGTTAAAATTTTTGAGTTTTATCTGGTTTTATTTTCCTGCTTACGCAGAAATATTAGTAATATACCACTTCCAGTGTTAGTCTATGCGTCTATGGTTTTATGGCATTTATGACATTTCTTTATATAAATAATTGTTGCTATCATTCTTATTTTTACACAAATTATAACGTCATTTGGAAGATAAACAGAAAACAACAAACATAAATGTATAAAATAATTGTACCTAAATATTGTAAATACAAAAGAGGAAGTTTATTTTCAAATTAAATTACCAAGAAAAGAAAAAGTTAGCTGAAGGCTGATACAACGTCTACGTCTAAGTATTTTCTACCGTATAAGCCAAAGTATGAATGAATCACCTGGCAAGACTTTAAACTTTTGCAAGCAAATCAGGCGTGTAACATTGCTGATTCATATCTTGCATTCAGATGTACTAGAAAATAAAATCGCTGGCTTTGACTTTATTTACAGACCATCACGTCACAAGGTAAACTACTCGTACTTATGTTTTTGTGTCAAGAAGATATTCTCAGCAGGAAACTTAAAACATTATCAAAAACAAATTAATTAATATGATAACAAAAGAGATTTGATAACAAAACGGTTTTTAATGATCATGTTAGTAACTATTAGGAATTGTGAAAAGTTCCCAATATTAACGATGTGAAATATTAATTATTTTGTTGGTTTTTATAATCTAATATCTTTCAAAGCATACGTTGATATTAAATAAACTAGATAACATATCTTTTTTGCAAACATAATAGTTATTTATGCACGGACGTATCATAATTTGACAATTATACACGAATTACTTTGACATAAACGTCATTTTATAGCCCGCGAGCCTCAAACCAAATTATAACCTACAATATAAACAATTTAAACAGGCAACATGAAATGTTTTTATTACAAATCGAAAATTTTTATAATCTTTAATGAAAAATTAAAATTAATATTGTGGTATTTACAGGGTCGCATTTAAGCAGAGGCGCATGAGGCGCTAGCTGGGGGCCTCGTCTTCCGGGGGGCCTCAGAAAAAAGCCGAATAGCCTAGTAAGACAGCCCAGCTATACGCTTTTGGAGCGCATATACGCGTTTTCGTCAAAATATTTATTTTATTTTTTATGAATTTGTTAAATTTGCTTCTTTGTAAAGAACTCTATATTATCGTACTTTGCATTAAAACTCGTTTGACCTTGAAAATTTTCAAAAAATCGCCTGCGGCGCATATTTACCCTAACCCTCCCCCAACCTACCAACAACGATTTATTTCCTTTATGTGCAGTGGAAAAAAATCCTTAAAATAACCTCTGGAGGAAACCAGTGTTAAGCCAATCAGAATACCTCTTTTCTATTTTTATTTTGATAATATCATTGTAGGGTAACCATAGTAACCGTTAAATGTTATATAGATGTGTACTATATAGGTAGATAATATTTTTATTTACAGTTTTCGAACTATTTTTGTTTTTTTTTTTATGTGATACTAATAATAATAAAATTATTTACTATTATTAATACTCCATAATTTATTTTGATTTAATAACCAGTAACAACTTCTCTTTTAATTTAAAATAGACAGGTGTTTTTCACCGGATATATTTTAAAGTATATAAAAATAGGGGCCTCAACAGGTCACTGCGCCTCGGGCCTCTGAAGATATAAATGCGGCCCTGGGTATTTATATGAAAAGCACGGAGATACACAAAATAAAACTCAAATGACATAACTAATAAACAAACAATGAACTGTTGTTCTCCGCTTTCATAGCAACACTAGATACTGGATACAATTTTTTTAACACTCATAATTTGAAAATTTTCGTCCGTTCATAAAGTTTTGTATGTACCACGAGCGTAATTTGCTTTTATGGCATTTGACGTGTTTTTATCCCTCGGCATACGCCTCGGGCTCAAAATCCCGCCGCAGGCCATAAAAGCCTCTTTACGCTCTTAATACATAAATAACTATTATGTATTAAGGCATGAAGTTCTATTTTTTATCACTAATGTCAAATTTATTTGCCGAGGCCCTTTTGCCCGAGGAAAATAAACCATATAAATAGGAACTTCAGTGCCGAGTGCATATTAAATTATATTTGAAACCGAAAAATTGCGAAAATGAAAAAACACTCAAAATTATGTTTATCTCAAACTTATTCATCGGAATTATTTAGTTAGATTTTTGTGTAAATCGGATAACCGGAAATGGCATTTTACTTGAAGCTCATAACGTTTTCTTCAAAAAATACCATTAAATGCCATTTTTTCGTATTTTGTCATTATGAAAATTAAAGATTATTGAATTTTCTATAGGTATATATTAATACTTTATATATTTTACAGATAAATTTAATAGTATATTATGTGGCAAGTGTGTGAAGCTGAAATTTTTACATGAGGATG
This sequence comes from Ophonus ardosiacus, assembly GCA_943142095.1. Classification (NCBI taxonomy): domain Eukaryota; kingdom Metazoa; phylum Arthropoda; class Insecta; order Coleoptera; family Carabidae; genus Ophonus; species Ophonus ardosiacus. The sequence goes on from OW964830.1 coordinate 51,114,309, forward strand.
GAGATTGCGACACGAGCCGAAGGCGAGTGTTGCAAACCACCCGAATGTAAAATAAGCTTCACGCACGTGTTACTTACTATACATTTTCTACGACCTTGCAATAAAATATATTTTTTCTTCACATTGTCATTCTTTTAACGTAAAGCCTCTGTATTATCGACTTGTGTAACCATGGTTACCAACGTTACGGTGGTTTAACAGCTTTGTTTTATTACGTGAAGTAACACTTCACGCACAGTGCAAAATCTCAAACTTCACAATAAAAATTGATAAGTGAAGTACTCACTTCACGCATGGCAGTAGAATTTTTTTTTTTTGAATACCGAAGCCTAAGGTGAAAATAATTTCTTTATTACACAGTTCATATTTCAAATGAAAGTTACTGACAGGTAAATGTCACTGTCAAAAAACTAATCACGTCAAATTAATAATAATGACATTTTAAAAAGAAAATAGCAAATAAAGCAATAGTTATATGCAATGGAACATAATACAGTTTGCAGTATTAGTAAATACGTAGGAATATTTTTAAATTAATAAAAATTAAATAGCGGGAGGTATTGTGTTGGCCACATCAGATTTTTATGTAATAAATTGAAGATTCGTCTATTGAAATATTTTAATATAAATGTGGTATGAAATTATACTACGTTCTATAATATGTTTCCCGCGGATCTATATTGGAAAGTACAAAAACGCAAAATAGATTTTAAAATGGATAAAGAAAAACGTTATTATTTGTTATCACTTTGGTTGGTTTTTTGAAATCCCCAATACGATAAAACCAATCTGAAAGACGAAAGTCCAAGTGCATTTAATATTTAATTCGTTGCCTGCAGGTATTATGACATAGGTGGTTTTTATTCACGCAGATCAAGTGTGTCACGTGAGTGTGTCATAGCAGACTCGTTGCTATCGTCATCATGAATTCATTTGGTGTACCTCACCTTTTCTACTTGAATTCTGTAGCCAACAGTCTTTCAAATTTTGAAGCAAAGCAGAGGACGTGTACAATTGATTGGAGTTTTCGTGGAATTCATTCATTCATACAAGACATAAAAAAATTATCATTTTTATATTTTGAAGTTATCCATTAACCATGGAACAATAACAATAGTCGAAGTTTTTTTTTTATTAATGCTTTTATTTATTTTTTACGAACCCTAATCCATATTTGTAGTTTGTTATATGGATAATGAATAGCGTGTTTCTCGCAATTAACCGTTGCTCCATTGGTATTAATAGCTAGTTTAACCGGTTAATTTGGCTTATAACATTAAGCATTTTATAGGTTAGTAATCACGGTTAATCGGTTAACCGGTTACTTGTAGTTTATAGGTATAATCAATACCCGGTTAACCAGTTAACTTTTTTGCCCTACTAACTAGTTTTTACGGTTAAACTGGCAAATCGCAGATAACCGGTTAACAATAATAAAGTAAAATATTTTAGTACTTGTTTATGTACACAACCATTTGTTTAAAATTTAGTTTATCATTTTTGGTTTTCCATGTCAATCACATTTGGAATTTTCGGTATTTATTAAACACTAAAATAGCTATTATGTAATAAGTTGCGAAATGATATTGTTTTAGGCACGCGACGTGAAATTTGCACCCATTTCGCAATGTATTACATACAAGATTTTTTGTTATGGCATTTTAAAACAGGTCATTTATTCTCAAAAATTAACATTTTGAATTTTTCAAAATTAGGAAGTAGACAGACATCGTTGCTAAATGAAATACTTTTAAGCACATTACACTTTTTGAAAAAAAAAATAGATAAATTAGGTTTCCTGATATTTTTGTGTACCAAATCTGATGTGGCCAGCACAAAACCTCCCGCTATTTAATTTTTTATTAATTTAAAAATATACCTACGTATTTACTAATACTGCAAACTATATTATGTTCCATTGCATATAACTATTGCTTTATTTGCTATTTTCTTTTTAAAATGTCCATATTATTAATTTGAAGTGATTAGTTTTTTGACAGTGACAGTTACTGTCAGTTACATTCATTTGAAATATGAACTGAAAAATTATTTTTATATTTATCTGTTAAGTATATAGAAAAAGTATTAATGTATTCCTGTAGAAAATTCAATAATATTTAATTTTCATAACGACAAAATCCAAAAAAATGGCATTTACTGGTATTTTTTGAAGAAAAACCATTATGAGCTTCAGGTAAAGTGCCATTTCCGGTTATTCGATTTACACCAAAATCTAATGGCTTCTTTTCATATTAGAATAGGATATAAATACAAGGTTTCTGAATTTTCTGAATGATAGTATTTGAGTTAGAGCGAAGACAAAAGCCCTACATACACACACACACACACACACACACACACACACACACATACAGACATCATCGTGAAAATGTTAAAATTGGATTCTAGGGACCTTAAAATGTGATTTTTTGCACGATCCCTATACCTCCCTTACCAAGGGTAGCGGGAGGTAAAAATTCAACATGTATATTCAATATCCATTCTTTACATTAAAATTTTTAAATGTTTGAAGCAGTTTTTCTCGAAAGTAATATTTATGGACATAGTACATTCAAATAGTCGGCCGACGTAGTGCTTATAAGTATTTCATTTAGCAACGAAAATGACAAACAAAAAGTTGTTATAAAACCCTAGTATAAAAAATAAATTTTAACAGTTTTTTAAATTGCCCAACGGTGATTCCTTCGGTGCTTTCTTCTCAACAACTTTGACTAACATACTAGTATCCCAATAATAGAAATTCCCAGAATATCCTATTTTGTAAGTATCCTATCAACTACCTGCTAGAGAATATCCTACGAATCCTGTGATGAAAACTACAAATCCTAGGGCCCCCATCACTAATCACTATCGCACATGGCACTGATAAAGCGTAACTAGATATCAACTACCGAACGTTTAGCGTACAACTAACTAACGAAAACGATAGTCCAAGTTGGAGTTGGAGGCCGCGAGTTTTGCCGCCTCGTAGTATGGCATGGGTAGGGAGATAGAACGTATCTGACGTCCTCTGCGAAGGATGATAAGAGATGTAGCAGAGGAAATGCTGATAGGGTTGCTAAGGATTTCAACGAGAGATAAGGACACGAGTGCGTGTTGTGGATCATGTTTTGAATAGAAATCTTCGTGGAAAGTTGTTTGTTTTTGAGATGAGTTGAAAAGATAACGCTAATAATAATGAGGTACGCGGCAATTGGGCGATAGTCAACTGGGCGACAAAAAACAAATTTTTACGCTTACACAGAAAAATCTGTTATGGCCAGCACAACACCGTCCGTTAATTTGATGTATTTTGTACAAATCCCATACCAAAAGATCGTTGGAAAAGATTATATATATATATATATATCCAGTAAAATTGTAATACGAATATAATACAATTTTTCACAAATTCCATACAGAAAAATTCACACAATTGTTCAAATACTCTAAAAATGCGTACACTTACGTAACATTGTCTTTACAATCAAATAATATTACTACCTAGTTTATATCTCCACCTATTTTTGAATTATTGCCCCAAAAGTCAATATACCCCACATTTAGTTAAAAACTTCAAAATTTTCAAAAATCTAATTTTATGTATCTAGATACTGGGTAATAACCCAAAAATGGGTCAAGATATGAATTTGGCGACAACACCATTCGATTCTACGGACAAAATTACATAAGTACACCAATTTTCAAATTTTTTGAACACCGCATACAATCTCTAAAGCAAAATAACTGAAAATGGCAAAAAATCGCAAAAATCTAAGGTGTACCCCTTATGATTTTTTCAGATTTTGGCCATTTTCAGGGGTTTTCAAACTTTTGTTTATAAAAAATGAACCCGGTGGACAAAAATTATGAAAATTGCTATACTTATGTATTTTTGTCCGTAGAATCGAATGGTGATGTCGCCAAATTAATATTTCGACCCATTTTTGGGTTAATACCCAAAAATGGGCAGTTTTGAGCAAAACTTTAAATCTAAATATCTCGAGAACGAAACGAGATTTCGTCCTGCGGTTTCAAAATTTGGAATCAGCGCATTGAGAAGTACCTAGACACATAATTAGATTTTTTAAAATTTTGAAGTTTTTATCGAAATGTGGGGTATATTGACTTTTGGGGCAATAATCAAAAATGGGTGGAGATATAAACTTGGTAGTAATATTATTTGATTTTAAAGAGAAGGTTAGGTAAGTGTACGCTTTTTTAGAGTGTTTGAACAATTGTGTGAATTTTTAGAAATAAAAGTATTGAAATAAAAATGGATAAACGCTATAAAAAAGTTCCTTGGAAAAGATTCTATATATCCAATAAGATTATATCACGAACACATACTATTTTTTACAAATTCCGTACCAAAAGTTCTTTTGAAAAGATTCTATAAATCCAATAAAATTATAACATGAACATACACTATGTAAATTGCACTTGACAATTCCTGCTTTCTTCTTCAGCTTTCTCTAATTTTATTATCACTGTATCTTACACTCATTCCTGTCCAACGCGTCTTCTTCACACAGTTCTTCCTCTCTCAAATCTTCTGCGATACAGTCCTACCATCTTCTCTTTCGCCTTCCTCGTACTGCTTATTCATTAAAAACTCACCAACGAATTTTTTGACAAAAGATACATAATACCTTCCTTACCTAAAGGTGACGGAAGGTAAAAATTACAGAACTTTACCAAAATATTGTTTTTATTTTATTTAACATGTCTTCTACACACATACAATTCTAATTATATCTATTTTTCATTGTATGAGGAAGTTCCAATTCCTTAACTAGATTGACGATATAGAAAAACCGGGCCTTAGTTAATCAAATTTTTGAATTTTAAATTTGTGAATAGCATCAGATTGGTACATTCAGAAATGGGTTATAATAATCCGTGATGATTTATTTATTTATTTATTTTATAAAGTAATACGTACACGAACACTCCTTGAGAACGTGGCATCATTTAAAGATTAAATAAATGTCTCTGCAACCATTTATACATAGTAGTATTTAAGCATAATATTTTGTTTACTAAGCGAATGTCTATGTGTTGAATCATTTATGGTTAATTGCACCAACGTAACTTAAATATTTATTAAACATAGCTTAAATTAGCAATATAGCATTGAAATGAAATGTCATATGAATTACCTATAATATATTGCTGTCAAAATTTCGATTTGTAATTTTTTCAGCAACTTTTACTAATAAAAATTAAATATAATGGTACAATCTTCAATTCTACGATAATAGCATTTTGTATATAATTTTAAATAACTAAATATAAATTTATAAAATAATTTATTTTTATACATCATCTTGCCTATGGGTCAAACAAAAACATAATTAACAATTAAACCTTGTTAAGGAGAATGTTGTAGTAATATATTTGATTCTAATGAAATTAAGGTTTGTATAAACAATATATTTTCCATCATACATAAATATGTATAGGATGCTATGTTTGCAGCACAGCTGTCAATAAGAACGTGTTTTGAAAGTGTCAAATATTAGTTTACAACTACACATTTACGAAATGGATTATGTACAGCGAAGAATTTACACATATTGCGTTTTAGAGCACCAGGAAGTTGACGCTTTAAGGTCCCTAGAATCCGATTATAACATTTTTTAAAATGATGTCTATGTGAGTGTGTGGATGTGTGTATGTGTATATGTCTGGATGTTGGAGGGACGATTCCTCAAAAACTATATGACTTAAAAAATATTTAACTGCAGTTTCCTCAATCTGACATTCCTGGGAAGAGCTGAAAAGGTTTTGGTAACAATTGAACAACCGGAAGTAGTAGTTTCTTAAAAAAAATCTTCTAAATATAATTTTTTGGGAGTTTTTTTTTTATTAAATATTGAAGAACATAAAATTCTCCATCTAATACAATTAAAAATTGTATTATATCTTGCATAGATTTAGAGATAAAGACAGTAAAATTTATAGAGTACACTAATCGCAGAGGCTAGGGCACTAAGGAAACCAGTTGACAAATTCCAATGTTTATAACATGACACATGTCATTGTCAAATATCAACAGTTTTAGTGACATTCTGATAGCTTTCTCTGGCAAGTATATTTAATTTTTCTTATTGTTTTATTAATTAAATATTTGAAATTATAGGTAAAATTGTGGTAAAATGCATATATCCATCAGAAATACCGCCAATCTGGTTAATGATTTGGAACAAACTCTGACATTTAGAAACTTCCTCATACAATGAAAAATATATATAATTAGAATTATATGTGTGCAGAAAACTTGTTAAATACAATAAAAAACAATATTTGGGTAAAGTTCTGTAATATTTTGTTATAAAACGACGGTTCGAAAGCGAAGTGCAGTACAATACTTATATAGCCTAATATGCAGGGTTGGCAAATATCATGATATTTATATAAATATCAAAATATCATAATATCGGATATATATCAAGATATATATCATGATATATATCACTTGATATATATCTGCCAACCCTGCTTTTTACATACAGCCCATTTACCGGAATTGCCTTTTTTAATTTTACACTCAAAATTAACCCACACGGGATGCTTATTTTTCGGCATTTTCTTCGTAAAACAAATACGTCTAGATACTTGAAAACGAAAACAGTCACGTTATAACACGCTTAAAACTTAAAGGTGAACAAACATACGACGTAATATCAATTTGAGTTGTGTGCGCGATGCACCTACAAAGACTAAACAAAGCCCGGGGAATCACCTAAGAAACGAAAACCGTGCAATCGTCGGCGTCGTATTGTGAATCCCCTAAACCAAAAGCAGGGAATCCCCGAATTGTAAGTTGTAACCGCAAAACGCACTGTTGCCACGTTTTTATTTTTATTCAAAATATCAAGAATTTTTCACTCTGGGTATTTATTTTGTAAAAAATTAATAAGTGATATATATCATGATATATATCAATCAATAAATATCGGATATATATCAAGATATATATCATGATGTAACGGGCGGGTTGTGTAGAAATTCTTTATTTAAATACACTAGCTTTACAATAAAATGTCAATCAATTACACACTTGACAGCTAACAAAACAAAACTGTCGAACATCTGACTTCTTCTACGCCTACGCATCGTTACAATTCTCCCCCTTTGGATGGCACGTACGTCCCTGTGTGCCATTCAAGAGAAGAAGGTTAGCTTGTTTGGCACGGAGGTGGCTGGGAAGTCTTTCGCGGACGGCCTCTTTTACGAAGTGGTCGTATTGGCTCTGGGTCCGCTGAGCAGGGTCTGTCAACAAATTTAATTAACGACGAGGTGTGGTAAACACCTATTGGAGTTTCAGGAGACTTTGGAGAAGCAATTTGATAAGTGGATGGCGATATTTGTTTGAGAATAATGTAAGGACCATCTCGGCGAGGTGCAAATTTGGCTGTATATAACTGTTGTGCATGACTCAAGGCATGAATATCTACGAGTACTTTTTCACCCACTTCATAGATTTCTCCAGGACGACGTTTTTTGTCTGCATATTTCTTGGAATGTTTTTGTTGTTCTTCACAATTTTCTCGAGCTTTTGCCAAAACGTTAGCAAAAGTTTTAAGGTACGGAGTTATTTGTGGAACGAATGGGGCGTTGCACACAATCTCTCGTAGATCGCGTTGTATATCATCTGGTGTGCGTAATTCTCTTCCGAAGTTTAAAAATGCTGGAGTATAGTTTGTTGCTTGGCTGATCGTCGTGTTCATCGCAAATCTGATACTTGGTATGTAGTTGACCCATTGTTGATGACAACCGGATGTTAAAATTGCTAATTGTGTTTTTATGTCGCGGTTTTTCCTTTCCACTGGATTAGCTTCAGGGTGGTAGACAGGAATAAGATTTTGATAAAATCCCATACAATAGGCTACTTTTTGCATTACGGCACTCACAAATTGGGGTCCATTATCGCTGATGACACGACGTGGAGTACCATATCTCAATATGATTTCGTCTATGAGGCAACGAGCACAAGCTTCAGCTGTGGCAGATATTAAAGGAAAAAGTTCTATCCATCTAGTTGTAGTATCTTCTACTACAAAGATCCATTTGTATTTTTCTTTAGTTTCCGGTAATGGACCAAATAGATCCATGGAAAGAACTTCAAACCGTTGATTTTGTATTGGTGTTTGAAGTAATCCTGCAGGTTTTAGGTTACTTGGTTTGAATTTTTGGCATTCTACACATCTCTTTATGTATTCTGTGACGCAACGTCGCATGCCGGGCCAGAAATAGCGACATGCTATTTTATTTAAAGTTTTCTCTACCCCATAGTGTCCAGCTAATGGAGAGTCATGATATTCCATCAGTATTTTTGGAATCTGTGATTTAGGGACTACTTGCTGAGCCTCTTCTTCATCCCTGTCAAATGCATATCTATACAAGATACCATTTTGCATCAGATATCCACGATTGGACCAACTCGCAGCGTCGACATGGCTGCTAGATTCTAGGGCTTCAATAATTTTCTTCAATTCTGGATCTTCAAGCTGTAGATTTCTGGTTTCCTCAGGATCACTTACGGGTAAATTTACAGTAATTTCGTTCACTTCAAGAGTTTCTTCAGATATTGGTGGTCGTGAAAGTGTATCTGCAATGGCATTGCATTTTCCTGGAGTATATTCTATACTCAAGTTGTAACCTTGTAGGGTTAATGCCCATCTCGCAAGTCTCCCGCTTGGTGACTTGAGAGACATCAGCCAACGCAATGCCTGATGATCAGTGATTACTCTGATAACTGCAGTTTCTATATATCCGCGAAATTTCTCGACGGCCCAAACAACAGCTAGGGCTTCGCGTTCCGTAGTACTGTAGTTTCTCTCGGCATCCGTTAACAGACGGCTAGCGTATTCTATGGGCCTTTCATCGTGAGGCTCCCCCTGGAGTAAAGCAGCTCCTAGGGCATATGCACTGGCGTCAGTACGGAGAATAAAGGTTTCATTCTGATTGGCTTGGCGTAATGTCGGAGCGGAAGTTAGTGAACGTTTTATATCTTCAAATGCTTTCTTTTCTGTTTGAGTCCATTTCCAAACTGTATTCTTCCGTGTTAGATTTGTTAATGGTTTAGCAATGTCAGCATAATTAGGTATGAATTTTCTAAACCATGAAGCTGTTTGTATAAATGTTAGTAATTGTTTAACATTTCGTGGTTCAGACATGTCTGCAAGGGCAGCTACTTTGGCAGGATCAGGTTTGACGCCTGAAGTTGTAATTATGTGCCCTAAGTATTTTATTTCAGGACAAACAAACGTACATTTTGGGCGATTAACATGCAAATTAAAAAGCCTTAAACGTTCAAAAACCCGTTTCAAATCACTAACGTGTTCTTCGAATGTTTCAGAAATAATGATCAAATCGTCCAAATAGGCAAAAACGACGATATCTTTTAACCTAGTACGTAAACGATCAATCAACCGTTGAAAGGTTGCTGGTGCGTTTCGTAACCCAAACGGCATCCTTTTAAATCGAAAACACCCTTGTGGAGTAATGAATGCTGTTTTGTTTTTGTCTTCCTCTCGTACTGGAACTTGCCAGTATCCTGATCTTAAATCTAGCGTAGTCATGAATGCTGTTTTCTTTGAGGTATGCAAAATTTCATCCATTCTCGGAAGTGGATATCGATCAGGTATGGTTACCGAATTAAGTTTGCGGTAATCCACACATATTCGAAATTTCCCATCTTTTTTGGGAACTAGTACTACTGGGAATGCGTATGGTGAGTCACATTCCTCAATAATATCATTTGAAAGCATATTTTCAATTTCTTTTTCCAAAATTTGTTTCTTGACTAGAGGAAGTCTGTATGGTGGCACTGCAATGGGAGTGTTATCTTTTAAGTTAATAATATGTTCAGCAAAAGTTGTAGGCCGCTTGCTTTCCATAAATACATCTACATACTCAGAAATAAGAGCGTTGATTTGTTCTTTCTGTTTGATCTCAAGATGTACTCCTTCATTTTCTCTCAAATTCAAATCTGCCGTCTGAACAGAGTTGATCGGCGCTGTCAACTTGCAGGTTTCTTTCAAAAATCGATAACATTTACTTGGGTTATCTGCGAAAAACCATTCTTCTTTTGGTAGATTCAATACCATATTAGCTTTTCGTAAAAATTCGACCCCGAGTAACATTTTTCCCTCAGTGTGTTCTGGAATTGCGATAAGTGTAGTAGATATAGTTTTTTCCACTTACAGTTATGTCAACGTCAAATAATTTGGTGCGAACTATATGAGTTATCCCATCCGCTAGTTTCATATCTAAAGTTGCATTAGTGTACGGAACTTGAAGGTTGTTTAGGATATTAAACAGTTGTGCACCAGCGAGATTGCCTCTGGACCCAGTATCGATGCATGCTAGACCGGATAATCCATATATTTCTACGGGAATAATTGGTCTGCTGACATTCGATTGAAGGGACGCAGTTTGCGAACTGAAAGTAAAAGTTTTATTACTATTTTGTTCAGATAGTTTCTTAGAAGAGCAGCTTGGGCAATTGCTTCGAATAAATCCTGGATTACCGCAACCAAAACAAGTGACCTGAGATTTTGACTTCATTTCTCCGGAAGATTGAGCATTCTGCGTTGTTGGCTTAGCAACTGAAGGAGTTTCTGTACATTTAGCGCGAGTTGCTTTGCGGCATTCAGGTTCGATATGTCCGAAGTTCTTGCAAAAAGTACATTTTGGCCGTTGCTTTTTCTCTTCTTGCCTTGATGTCTTTTGCTGCTGTGGATAAACTTGCGATACTTCACGGTCAGATAATTCAACATTACGTGTTCGTTCAAGTAAAGTCTGGAAAGTGTCAAAGTCAGTTCGCGTTACACGTTTTCGAATCTTTCGATGTAATAATCCATATATCATATCCAGCTGTATTTTCTCGTTAATCCTATATGGTAATTGTGACAATAACGCGCGAGCATGGCACACAAATAAGTCAGTCTTTTCATCGTCACGTTGATCACGCGCGAAAAGTTCGCGAAATACCAAATACGGCGGTAACTTTCGAGAATAGGCATCTCGAAGAGCTTTCACTGCGTTGTCCCAAGTGAGTGTAGTGTCTTTAATCCCTTTCCACCAACTAGCTGCGATGCCTTCCAACAGCAACGATAGCCCTTTAAGTGCATTATCATCAGTAATGTTCGTACAGTCTTTATAAGTCAAAACAGCGTCAAGAAATGCGTCAACATCGTCCGAAGATTCACCCTTAAATCTTGCTGTACACTTCGCGAAATTGCCGGAAGTTTGTTGTAAATCATCGCGTGTGGGTGTTGACTTTGACGCGAACTGCGTTATCTGCGCGAGAAGACACTGAAACTGTTCGTTGGACAATATTACAGGAGCGGCGATTGCACCGGCGGTTGGACCGGCAGTTTCACTTGGAATTGCACCGGCAGTTTCTCCAGCAGTTGCTTGCACTTCCTTTTGAACTTTCGGTGGCATTTTCGTAATTATTAAAAGATTAATACGCGGTTATGCAAACGAATGACTGACGCGAACTATAGCACTTATTCACTAAACACAACCGAATTGCACCAACACAGGTGAACGCTAGTGTAGATATTTTAACAGACTTTTCAGTACACAGGCCCTACGTTGGGCGACCATTTGTAACGGGCGGGTTGTGTAGAAATTCTTTATTTAAATACACTAGCTTTACAATAAAATGTCAATCAATTACACACTTGACAGCTAACAAAACAAAACTGTCGAACATCTGACTTCTTCTACGCCTACGCATCGTTACAATGATATATATCACTTGATATATATCTGCCAACCCTGCTAATATGGAAATGGCGAGAGGTCTTGTGCTGGCCACAACAATTTTTTTTTCATTAATATCAATTATAATTGTTTATTTAATAGTAGAAAATTTATAACATAAAATGAGTCTGGTACATATATAATAATATACAAGAAAAAATCACATACAATAACTTTATATTATGCATTTGTGACAGCAATATTTCTTCTTCCAATTATGCAATTACTTCATTAGATTTGATTCGTTTACGAATTTGAGATTCTGTACAAATCTCGTCCTCTCCTGCGCATTCTTCATTTTGTTCCCTGTCATCCTCATCAGGATCTTCTTCTTTTGTGTTCTTTGCTTCATCTGTATCGTCAGGTATTATTTCCAAATAATTCGGAGCACCTTCGGTTATGTTCAAGTTTTCATACGGCCTGTTCATTTCGATGTAATGCTACAGCAAAAGAAATTATTTCTATTAATATATGATACTCGTATTCGAGGTGTGGCAATTAAATAACGAGATTTATTTTTTCCCTGTAAATTTGGCAACATTGTGGGCTATGTCATATTAATTTGTCCATGTTTCCCTCCATCGACTGTTAAAATTTTAAGATAATTAGGCAAACCGTTCGGCGGTAGAAAAAGATTCTACATATCCAGTAAAATTGTAACACGAATATAATACAATTTTTTACAAATTCCATACAGAAAGTTCTTTGGAAAATATTCTATAAATCCAATAAAATTATCACATGAATATACATTATGTGTACTCATATATAAATACTCTAAAAACACGTTCACTTACGTAACATTCTCTTTACAGTCAAATAATATTACTACCAAGTTTATATCTCTACCCATTTTTGAATTATTGCCCCAAAAGTCAATATACCCCACATTTAGATAAAAAGTTCAAAATTTTTATTTTTATTATAAGATTTTTAGAGTACCTATTTATATATGAGTATACATAATGTATATTCATGTGAAAAATTTTATTGGATATATAGAATATTTTCCAATAAACTTTTGTATGGGATTTGTACAAAATACATCAAATTAACAGAAGATTCTTTTTAATAAAACTTTTATCAGCATTTAATTGACATAAGCAGTACGAAAATTAGTAATTATTGCTACAAAGGGTAGCAAAGGTTACCTCGATATTTTAAAAGTAAATTTAGAACAAAATGTCGAAAAATAGGGCCGTGGCAGACAATTTTAATTTCATGCATCAGAAAAATTCAACAAATAATTCACGTCTTATAATAAAATTTTACGTTGTATTTTAAAGTTCATGCCTTATTTCATATTATTTTTTTAAATAAATCTTTTATCAGCATTTAATTGACGTAGTCAAGCATTACGCAGTCAGCCGGCATTCCTTATTAAACTCGTTTGTATTGGTCTGCAAAGTTCTTACTGGTCATCGTCGTCACTCGTATTGCAGCCGTCTTCAAGCAAACATGCATTTGATTTTGCTGCGAAAAATGCATTTATTGTTAATATATTAATGTTTTAATAGTGATATATTGTTGCAATTTAATAACAATCATAAATTTAAATAACATCTCAACTCTATTAATGATTATATCAGTTGATAATGTGTTTTTATCTTATAGAATAAAATATTTCATAATGTATTCAAGTTTAGAGTACAATTTTATAATTTATTAAACATTTCATAGCAAATATATTGGTAACAAATGAAAATTTAAACAACAGCAAATGTTTTAAGTAAGTTATTTATTAGAAATCGATCCAAATGCATTTAATAGCAAACAATAATTTAATTTTATATTTTTGTCAATTTGCAGGTAGAAAATGGAAATTGCTGAGTTCCAGAGGAATTGAGTACACGTTTGCAGAGATGCCCAGCAGTTGAGTTTGAATTTGCAGAGATGCCGGGTAGCTGAGTTCTTCTAATGTAAGTCACGTATTTTTTAAATTCATATCTCGGCCCATTTTTGGGTTAATACCCAAAAATAGGAAGTTTTGAATAAAACAACTAGCTTTTTGAAAATTTTGAAGTTTTTATCTGAAGGTATATTGACTTTGGGGCAATAATTCAAAAATGGGTAGAAATATAAACTTGGTAGTAATATTATTGAAGGTGGCAATATTTATTTTGTGCAATTTTATACATTGTCAATATTCTAAGGGCAATCTTGTTATTTTGTAGCCACACCTCGTATGCCTTACTTTTAAATGGCGAAGATATTTATCTTGAGAATTATACTTTTCAGTTGACCGTTTATTAGTAGGTTATATTATTGTACCTACAGGAAATCATTCATTAATGACCCCCTATTTATGCATGATTTTTTATTAATAATCGATTTCAGTACGTAACCATAGATATCATATATCATTGCTGAACAATGGGGTATTCAACCATAACAAAAAAAATTAAAAAAATTCAATTTAACATAAAGTATGGCTCAATAAATAATAGTTAAAACAATGAAAACATTTATTAAATAATTACTTTACGAGATATTTCACATTTGCTAAAAGGGAAAATTGACGTCATACAATTGTTATCTTTCTCTCGTAACGTACTCAGAGCAGTGTGTGTGAGAAAGACAAGTACAGGGGAAATGTGACGTTACAGTGATTTCTCGAAAATAAAATACTGTTAAACTAGGAACAATTAAGATTTTTTAATACTATGAATTGCTTCAAAACTGAATGAAGTTTTATTTAAAATAATAAAAAAAATTAAGTGGAATACCCCATTGTTAATCGTCAACATGAACACACAAACACATAAAAACACAGACGTTACTAACCTAATTTTTTTTTGCTATGTATTAAAATTAGATTTTACAATTCAGTAAAAAACGGTCAACTGAAAAATATTGTAACTAACACGTGTGTTAATTGTCTCCATCATTAATCATCCTCATTAACACACTTGATAGTTAAATAACTATTAAAGTATGCCATTAATGGTTGAAAATAATAAGAATGGTGGCTTACTTTGCGAACATTTTCATGTATCATAGTGCCGAGAAGATCAACCATTTGGGGAAAGGTTGGACGCATAGATGGTTTTGGTTGCCAACATTCTGACATGACGTAATAACTATAAAGATTAAAATTCCAATTGAAAAGTATAGCATAAACAACCTTAGTCCATATTTTTTAAATTTGAAATATAAATTAAATAAATAAATAAAAATATATCATCACTACATGTTACCCATTACTGGGTGACGATATATTTTACCGTATGGGCGCTTACCAGGCGTCACCTCACGGGCGCTCATAGCTGGTGTGAAGAGTGCACCACAGGGATCACTTTTTGTGCGATTAAAAGTATAAAATAAATAAAAATAAAAAAAATAATAAAAGATACAACTTTTTTAGCTTCCTATTACTTTTATGAATTATTAATTTAATTCTGGATCATGTTTAGATATTAGAAAATTATTTACTGGGTGTTAAGAAATAGAAAAATAAACATTAATGAGCAATTACATAATAATTAGACATTTTCATAGGACGTTGTTGTAGAAACGCTCAAACTTTATAATGTAATTACTTCTGACTAAATACTTTATGGCTGTGTCCGATGTCGCATTTTGGCATTTAGTAATCAGGATTTAGGTTCTTTTCACATAAAGACAACTCCGAATGACACACTAAAAATGAATTATACAATTCGATTTAGTCTGATGCTTCAGATTTAGAGATGCACTCGATTTCGAGCTTTGGCCCAGCCCGGCCCGAAGCCCGCCTCGATTTCGAGTCGATCATCGAGCCGGGTCGAAGATATTTTTTATCGGGCCGAATCGGGCTAATCATTTTCAAAAATCGAGGCGAGTCGGACTTTTGATTTTGGCCCGGCCCGAAAATTCGAGCTTTTCGGGTCGGCCCGAAAAATCTTATAGTTCAATCAAATGCTCAGTTTCCTTAATATTTTAATGAAAATGGATTAAGTTAAAAAGGATCAAAATGATTTAATAACAACACACTTCACATATTAATAAATAAAAATGTATTATTTTTGTATACTTAAATAAAAGTGATTTTTGTTCCTACCATAATGATTTCTTGTCCTATTTTTGAGCAGAAACAAAGTTAGATAAAAAATCTTTATGTAAATTATATTTATGTATAAGATTTGTAAAAAAAGTTGTTTAAATTTTCGAACAGCTTTGGTAAACAAAGTGATAAATACTCGTAGGTCTGTAATTTTTATAACAAACTTACACTATAAGGTTCTCTTTTTTAACTACTTATATTAACTAATGTTGAAAGTTATAAGAATGTAGAGGATTTTTATAAGTAAACATTTCGCCTTAACATAAAAATCAACATTAGGAATCCCGGATGCACCCAATTTCGAGCTTTGGCCCGGCCCGATTTCGAGTTAATTTTCGAGCCGGGCCAGCTAATTTTTTTGTCGAGTCGATCTTCGAGTCGGGCCGGTAATTTTTATTTTCGGACCGAGTCGATCCAAACCTCAAAGCCCGGCCCGTCCTGGCCCGAATGCATCTCTATTCAGATTATATAATGTTAATACTCTTTTTATAAAATAGAAGCTAAGAAGCTATTCTTTTACAATAAATTTGACGTTTTGTACAAATTATAGCAAGGAACACGATTTGTTTAATTAGTGCGCGTTAACTTCAAGGCATAGTGTCTGCTCCTGCAAAACATTAAAATCTAGTTCCCAAAATCCTAAATAATGACCAGGGATTTGTTAACTATTGGATATTGAATCGAACTGTACAATTCATTTTTGTTGTTCTAAAGTGTTGCCATACAAACGAATGGATGTCATTAGTGTGCCATTCGGAGTTGTATTTATGTGAAGAAGACCTAAATTCCATCGGACACAGCCTGAGTGTAACTAAATATTCAATCCTTACATATCACCCGTAGCATAAGGCGGTTTTTCCATCCGCATTCCTTCCTCCAATTCTTTGATAAAATGCCTATCGGGTTCCATGTCAGGATAGGGTGTTCTCGCCAGGGAAAACAGTTCCCAGAGAACTATTCCGTATGACCAAACATCTGATTCAACCGAAAATATTCTATCGCACAAAGATTCTATTGCCATCCATTTTACTGGAAGGGGAGTCTGGAAAATCATTAAATATTATATGGAAAGGAAAAATGACAGTGTCTACCTTGGATTTTTTCTTGTAGTTCTTATATTTGTACATATTTTTCGCTAAACCAAAATCGCAAATTTTGACGACGTTGCTGTCGGAAAGTAAAACGTTTCTTGCCGCCAAATCACCATGGAGAATCTAAAATTTTAGTGGATGTAATAAAAATATATTTTGATAAGATAGTTGATAGTACTCTTCTGGAAGAAAGGTAGTCCATTCCTCTGGCTATTTGAAATGACCAACACAGAAGATCATGAGTTGAAATATTAATTATTTTTTCTTCTTTCTCATACTCTTTTTTTATCTTCTTTAATTGTCTATAATCAGCTTTAGACATTTTTCTTTTTGTATTTTCTGAAAATTAATAACTTTACTTATTAATACATACATACATACATACATACATACATACATACATAAAATCACGCGTTTCCCACTTAGTGGGTTAGCAAAAACCCGAAAATAATAAGAAAAGAGAAGAAAGTAAAAGCTCCACTGTATCACTTAACTCTTAAAAAACATTCTTCTTTCGCCTTGCCCAAAATCATCATAACATTCATACAAGAACATATTACTGTGACCGATTTTCGGTAGCGAGTAACCGCATCCGGACCACAATAATAGGTACGCAACAATCATCCTTCGCAACACATTCCTATCCATGCTCACTTCTTTCACCTCAGCCACATTCATAAACGTATTCATACATAATAACATATTAAAGTGACCGATTTTCGGTAGCGAATAACCGCATCCGGACCATAATAATAGTTACTCAAAAATCATCTTTCGCTACACATTCCTGTACAAACATACTTCGTTCTTCTCGTCCACATAAAAGTTCAGCTGTCTGTCCATTTTCATAAAACATTCTTACTAACCATACATCTTCACACCACAATAATTACGAAACAATCATCCTTCTCCACACATTCCTATCCAGGCAAACTTCTTTCGCCTCAGCCACATTCAAAATCGTACTCATACATGCTCTTCTTCTCTTTCCACTCGGAAACTTACGCTCCTTCAAAACACTACCAATCACATCCATCCACTTACACACTGGACGGCCACGCAATCGAACACCCTCAACTTTACCAACATATATGCGTTTTATAAGTCGTTCATTCATCATTCTCTCCACATGACCAAACCATCTCAACTGACTCACTCCAACTCTCTTAACTACATTCTTCCTAACCATACATTCTTCATACACCAAATTATTCCTCACGCGATCCCGTCTTGTATACCCACAAACACCACG
Organism: Ophonus ardosiacus; assembly: GCA_943142095.1. Classification (NCBI taxonomy): domain Eukaryota; kingdom Metazoa; phylum Arthropoda; class Insecta; order Coleoptera; family Carabidae; genus Ophonus; species Ophonus ardosiacus. The sequence goes on from OW964830.1 coordinate 51,132,478, forward strand.
TAAATACCTCATTTCCACAGCAGTCACTTTCCTTTTATGCTTTCTCGTCCATGCCCAACATTCACTTCCATACATCAAAGCATAAATGAAACACAATTTTAAACTTAATTACTTACCGTTTCTATTTTCTATATTAGCGTATGGATTCATACTTTTCGATAATTCATCTTCGCTAAAAAATAGTCAAGTTATTAGCAACAAAATTACTGCATTACAATAAAAATGTACCAGATTCTACATTTCAGAAAAACGTAAAAAATTGTGCGCTCTATAATGTATGCTGACTCCTACAAGGAAACTGTATTTTTCTACATCAAAAAAATCCACATGCAGACAAGACCATTATTGTAACTCTCTTCTACAGGTTTTTTTTTTTTAAAGATTATTGATAAATCACGTAAATCAACACGAAACACAAAATTGCTAAAATACACAGCAATGTACGAAGTCTGTCCGAAAAGTATCCGACCTTCCTTCATATCTTCGCGCCTGACAATTTTAGCGCCCTCTGCCAGGTACGAGTGTCAACTGTAAAGCTTCACGAATTCCCTAGATGCCGCAGTTTTGGTCGGGTCGCCTTAGTTTACGTGCAGCATGCGTTTGTTTACAAAGAGTTTTTTACGTTTGTCGCATTTTGCTATTGTAAAAATGACGGAAAGATCGGAACAACGAATCTGCTTTAAATTTTGCTTAAAACTCGAAAAGAGTTGTGTGGAGACCATCGAAATGATGAAGACGGCATTTGAGGACGAGTGTATGAGCAAAACACAAATAAAAGACGTTCTGGGCGGTCTTCGACGACAACAACACCGGATAATATCGAACGTGTGCAACTTGTGATCAATGAAGACCGTCGATTGACTGTGCGAGAACTAGAATATGATCTGGGAGTACCGAAAACTAGTGTTTGGAAGATTTTAACTGAAAATTTGCAAATGGTTCGTGTGTGTGCGAAATTCATTCCGAAATTGCTAACGGTGGAGCAGAAAAACCTTCGCCTTGAAATCGCTCAGGACAATTTGGAAATGGTCAGTAATGACAGTCGAAACTCATACGACGAATGCTCTAAAGGCAATACCAAAAAACGAGTTTCAGGACTGCTTCCAAAAGTAGAAAGGCCGTTGGAAGCATATTCTTCAATCAAATGGGAACTACTTCGAAGGATGCCACCAGCCCGATGGCGCAGAATAACAGCAGCGGGGATATATAAAGGAAGGTCGGATACTTTTTGGACAGACCTCGTATAGAAACTAAGTTTAAAATTCCAAATTATTTCCTGAACAGAGTTAAGACATACGTAGTCCTCTATAACCTGAATGACAAAAAGAAACTACTTCAAATACGTATGTCGCAAAGAATCATACAATGGGGGATTACGGCTCAATCGAATTAAAGGAAAATAGTAAAAAAATACGAATGTATATGCTGAGTAACGAATATTAATAAAAAAATGAAATGGTATAATTGAGATATTTTGGAAATAAAGGGTTTTGTGTTATAACGCTTCGACACTAATATGAAAATATTTTGATTGGCGACCGAGAAACCGCCTATATATGCATTACAAATAGCGTGTTAGGAGGTGGGATTACTATCAATGGAAGTTAAGAAATTCAAATTCGAAAGGAGGGGCTAACATTTCTGTACTGCAGTTTCCAAACAGTTTTTATTTTAACTTAAATTTCTTGCATTAAACTTAATAATTTAAATACACCTGTAATTATAAAGTAGTATACTTATACAGTGTTATAATATTCATTTATTTTTATGTAAATACAACTTAAAATAGCATATATTTCAATAACATTTAGGTCCATGATGAAAACAGTTTGATATAAAAACACATAAATGTGATGTCACATCAATCTTTTCAAAATTCGGGAGACCATAACTCGCTTATTAATAGGAATTTTTTCACCGGATTTTCATCAATAGTCTTAGTTTTCCTAATATTTTCAGATGAAATTATAGAAAAAAATGGTGTAATCCCCCATTTTTTATTGCGCAATGTCATTCTTACATGGCTAATAGTACTGTGTGTTCAAAAAAATCCTAATTCGGAGTAGGCTATGAACAAGAAAACGTATGTCATTTTGAAATTATTTAATTAAGTGTCAATTATCTAAAGAAACCAAAGCTTTTTTTCTTGAATCTTTATTTTAAAAATAGAGCTAAATTAGAAAACGGTTATTTGCAATATTCTGTATCCTCCTTTATCATCTTTTTTTCCTTAAAATTACATTTCAAGATCAATTTTGACAACTTGACTTTTAAATTGAATAATAATCAGACATACGTTTCTGTGTCCATAGCCTACTCCGAATTGGGTTTTTTTCTGAACGCACTGTATAGGTACCTTGGTATGACTTTTTCGTATAATTTGGGATCAATATTATCGACATCTACCAGTCCAGTTTCGGGGTCGATTTGGTTTATAAAATTTTCCCGGTGAGCCAACAAAAAGTTTCTTAAATTTCCGTATATGCAGTGTTCAGTTATAATCAACATTTCCCCTAGACAAAAATTAATTAGAAAATAAATATATACTAAAGAAAGTAATACATACTTTTTTTGATATTCTTTGTGCAAGCACCAAGAAGATTAACAACATTTAAATGTTTTCCAATGTAAGTCATAATTTTTAATTCATTGACAAGTGCTTTGATGCTTGGGTAATCGGCATTTTTGTACAACATTTTTATTGCCACTGTTTTTATTGTTTCGCCAGCGAATACGCCGAATACTTCACCTTTCATAACGACGCCAAATTCTCCAGCCCCAAGTTTGTTCCCTGTTAAATTGAAGAGCTGTTAGCAAAAATAAACTTAGTCCAGTTTTTGAGAGACCTAAAGACACAGTTTTCAAGATTCCTTACTTTTATAGATTTCTGTAACTTAACTGAGGAACTTGTTTAAATATTAGAAAATTATTTACTGTGCATTAAGAAATAGATAAAATAATATTTCGTGTTGTACAAACCAATTTTAACTCTATCTCGTGGAACTTCCCATTTTTTGTCATATGGCAGTAGTTCAGCTTGATCACTGACAAAAATATCTGGATTCAAATTTTGAACTTGGCCTGCTGCTATGTCGACAAGTCCAGCTGATTTTAATTTTTTTTGGAAACTCTGTAAACATTAATTTAAATATCAAACTATACAGGATGTTTCTCGGGTACGGGACACCTGCATTCTTTTCTTTATTATTAAGAACAGGTTCATTCGATAGAGTATTTTTTTCTGAATTCAAGCATGTAATCATTTTATATCGTTATACAGGGTGTCTCTTAATTAGGGGACCATGGCATAACCACAGATTCCTGAGGCTAAAATAAGACGATTTAACCAAACTTGCTCCTACCGGAAAGTGTACCGTTTAGCCAGAAATCTGCTTCATAGTTCTTCGAAAAAAAAAAATATTTTGCTTATAATAATCGGACGCTTTATTCGATTTGGATGAAATTTGGTATGACAGTTTATATGGTTATAAGTCATCTTTTAAAGTGATACTTGTTATTATTAGTGTATGAAACTTAGGTGTCCCAACATTAATTAGACCGTAACTTTTTAATGTCAATGCCGAAAATGAGAAATTATTTTTCTTCAGAAAGATACATTCAATAGTAAACTTTTCTCTCTTTGTGTAATTTGTGATATCTGTTACGGTTCACACAGAAAAATATAAAATCTGAGTGTCTGCACTGCTAAATTTTTAAAATAAATTTAATCTAGCAGTCTATGCAAATGTCAGACAAGTAATTTTTAATGACAGTAACAATTGTTTTACGGGTTGTCAAAAATTTTCTTCGCAATATTCTAAAATTAGTAACATCCGTTTGTTGGGTCTAATAGTATTTTACTACCATTATTATAAATAAGACGATTACATATCTCATCTTACTCCTAAACAAGTTGTGATGATTGACAACTCCCAACTCGTTGCTGTCATTAAAAATTACTTGTTTGACATTTGGATAGACTGCTAGATTAAATTTATTTTAAAGATTTAGCAGTGCAGACACTCAGATTTTATTTTTTTCTGTGTGAACCGTAACAGATATCACAAATTACACGGAGAGAGAAAAGTTTACTATTGAATGTATCTTTCTGAAAAAAAATAATTTCACGTTTTCGGCGTTGCCATTAAAAAGTTACGGTCTAATTAATGTTGGGACACCTAAGTTTCATACACTAGTAGTTCACCATTAAAAACAAGTATCACCTTAAAATATGATTTATAACCATATAAATTGTCATACCAAATTTCATCCAAATCGAATAAATCGTCCGGATATTATAAGCAAAATTAATTTTTTTTTCGAAGAACTTTGAAGCAAAATTCTGGCTAAATGGTACACTTTCCGGTAGAAGCAAGTTTAGTTAAATCGTCTTATTTTAGCCTCAGGTATCTGTGGTTAAGCCATGTCCCCCTATTTAAGAGACACTCTGTATAACAAAAATATTAAGCAAAATTCAATTGAAATTTAAATAAATATAATTTTTATAGTTATTTTTCAGTAAGCTATGTATATGAAAAACAAAACTGCAAATCCTACCCTTTCTCGTAGTAATCTGAACAAAAATACGCCAATCAGAGTAACAAATGCAACACCCAATACTGAAATAACTATAATAAATGTGTTCATATTTGACTCAAGTTCATCTGCAACAATAAATTTTATTTAAATGTCTGGCCAATAAGTTGATTATTATTAAAAATCTACCTTGTTCTACTTCTATTCTTCTCCATTGTGACACCGTCCCTATTTTGTTGGTAACATTGCAAGAATATAATCCAGAATCATTCTTTTGTGCAACTTCTTTAAAATAATTGTCACTATTATTAGGATAAAATGGCGTGTCATCCTGAAAACAAAATGAAAATGAAGATATGTAAAAAAACAAATCAAAATTGATTGTAATTACCTTATACCACTGACGACTAGATTTAGGTAAACTTGCTTCGTCAAATTTGCAAAATATATCTATACTTGTACCCGATTTTATACGGTCAGTATTGTTCTCCATATTTGATTCTAAAATTTGAGGAAAAGCAGGTTCTAAAACAGAATGGGTAAAGTTAATTATAATAAAAACAATCCAAAGTGGTACTTTTTCATCTAAACGATTGAAAAGTCTCTTCTCACAAAAACACCAAAACAACCTCGATTTTTTTAGGCAAAAAAACCACAAAGATTGAGAAACAAAAGTACAATAGCGGACTCTATACGTGAAACAATGTCTAATAAAGAATTAGAAAACGCTCGCCATTATCAGATGCTTGCCGTATCCAGCTAGTAACCACAGACTCGTTTCGACCTTCGCGAACTCAGAGATGTATACCTCTCGCCGTACCCAGTTGGGGAATGGGGGATTACACCATTTTTTTTTTTTATAATTTCATCTGAAAATATTAGGAAAACTAAGACCATTGATGAAAATCCGGTGAAAAAATTCCTATTAATAAGCGAGTTATGGTCTCCCGAATTTTGAAAAGATAGACGTGACGTCACATTTATGTGTTTTTATATCAAACTGTTCCTAAATGTTCTTGAAAAATATGCTATTTTAAGTTATATTTATATAAAAATAAATGAATATTATAACACTGTATAAGTATACATACTTTATAATTACAAGTGTATTTAAATTATTAAGTTTAATGCAAGAAATTTATGTTAAAATAAAAACTGTTTGGAAACTGTAGTACAGGAATATTAGCCCCTCTTTTCGAATTTGAATTTCTTAACTTCCATTGGTAGTAATCCCACCTCCTAACACGCTATTTGTAATGCATGTATAGGCGGTTTTTCGCCAATCAAAATATTTTCATATTAGTGTCGAAGCGTTATAACAAAAAACCCTTTATTGCCAAAATATCTCAATTATACCATTTCATTTTTTTATTAATATTCGTTATTCAGCATACACATTCGTATTTTTTTACTATTTTCCTTTAATTCGATTGAGCCGTAATCCCCCATTGTTTCTGCAAAGAGACGGCAGTAACACTACACTGATGAGCTCCAACAAGGGCGAACCGCGTCTGTGGTTACTAGCTGGACACGGCAGGCATCTGATGATGACCGAGAGGTTGATTCAGATGTTGAAATCTTGTGAATCATGGCGAGTTTCTAATTCTTTATAAAGATTGAGGCCCGGGAGTAATATTTAAAATTACCGGTAACATATAATTGGGAGGATTCTTCATTTTCATTGTTCATATGATCTATAACATGACAAGTATAATTTCTTGTGTCTTCAAAAGTTACGTTTTTTATTATTAATGCATTAACGCCTATATTTCCATACACATCTAAATCAAGAAAAGTGTCAGTTACTTCTATTCTCGTATCCTGAAAAAAATGAAATAAATATTATTTTTTTTCCTTTCGATAAGCTGGCTGGCTAATAGTATGTACAACTGATTAAGGGCGATTTGTGAGCAGTTGACTAACATTGTTTTTAGTCGGTCAATCGTTTATTGATTATTTTAGAGAAAAATACTTCAAATAAAAAATATCTGATGTGGACACCACATGACTTCCTTGTACACTATACATATTTTGTTAATAATTAAAATATGTATTATGACAGACCCAATCATAAAATTGCACGTATTTTTTGTCCTAATTCATAGCAAACTTAATTACAGAAACCAAAAAGTACATCATTTTTAAATTTACATATCTCGCTTATACAAAGAGCTAATTTAATCATACTTGATGTTTTCGACGCAGAATTCAATTCTCTAAAACTTTTATTTGAAGCATTTATTATTAAAATCAAAATAACACTATTTTTTTCAAGAAAAACTGATAACAGCTTCAAGTAAAGTATCACTTCCGGTTAGACTATTTTAACCAAAATCAATTATGTTATTCCCATTGATATAAGAGTACTATATACCAAATTTGAAAAGTTTTAGATTATATTTTAATATAGTTTTTCATTAAAATCTATGATAGGCTTCAAGTAAAGTACCACTTCCGGGTAGACCATTTTAACTAAAATCTATTATGTTATTCCCATTGATATAAAAGTCGTATATACCAAATTTGAAAAGTTTTGGATTATATTTTAATATAGTTTTGCATTAAAATCTACTATAGGCTTCAAGTAAAGTACCAGTTCCAAAAGTTACGTAATGACCAAAAAGGGAGGTGCACAACTAGATGTTACAACAGTCATAAATACAAAATTTTAACTTTCTACGGCTTCCCGTTTTTCAGTTATGCGAGATAGGTACGTACAGACGTCACGACGAAATTAGTCAAAATGGATTCAGGGATGGTCAAAATGTATATTTCCGTTGAAATCTGGAAACCGAAATTTTTCGCGATTACAATACTTCCTTTACTTCGTACAAGGAAGTAATTACAGAAAAATTTCTTATACACATCTTTTATTGGAAGTAATTTTCTTTAAAATAATCCATAAATGATTGACAGTGAAAAAAATAATACTAGTCACTGTTAAGTTTGGGATTATTTGGTGTAGTTAAAGTAGACGATATGCATAAAGAAACTCAAAAAAGAATACATTTTGAGAATGAAATTACTTACATTTGTATCAACGTTCCAAGTCATGTTGAACCTAATATTGTGATCGGCTCTTACAGTGCAGTTTGCAATAAAAGTGTCCCCATAAGCAATTTCAGGATCAGCAGTAATTATGGGACTCAAATTAAATTGAACTTAAAAGAAAAAAATATTATTTCATAAGTAATGAGATAAGTAAATATAAGTACTTACTGTCAAGTGAAAATCGTTTTCTGTCAATACGCGTTTTGTTTTTTTCATCTAAGAAAGAACATTCGTATTCTTTGTTATCACCCAATTTTACATTTCTGACTACTATAGAGCTTACTATTACTTTTCCATTACTTATATAGTAACTGGTCTCAGAGGGTTTAACATTATTTTCAATCTGAAATTATATATTATCTAATATTTTGTATAATACAAATAATATAGTTCTCGACACCAAAAATCGAGGGACGGTCATAAACACTTAAAGAAATCTAAAACTTCTGTCCATCATAAACAATAAGATTGAATACTGTCACTGTTTTGCCCACAAAGCTAAAGCAATTTACAGTGTAAAAAACTATTCCATTCTAGTTTTATAGTGTAGGGGCGGTTACGTACGACAATAGATTTAATGTGTTTTAGGAAAAATAGCAGTCTAAAACCAAATATATTTAATTTTCTTTTAATCCAAAATGAAACGCAGTATATTACGTTATTATAAATATAAAATAAAATAAACAAATAATATACTTAATTTATTTATACATACATACATAAAATCACGCGTTTCCCACTTAGTGGGTTAGCAAAAACCCGAAAACAATAAGAAAAGGGATGAAAGTAAGAGCTCCACTGAATCACTTAACTCTTTAAAAACATTCTTCTTTCGCCTTATCCAAAATCATCATAACATTCATACAAAGAACATATTAATGTGACCGATTTTCGGTAGCGAATAACCGCATCCGGACCACAATAATAGTTACACAAAAATCATCTTTCGCTACACATTCCTGTACAAACATACTTCGTTCTTCTCGTCCACATAAAAGTTCAGCTGTCTCTCCATTCTCATAAAACATTGTTACTAACCATACATCTTCACACCACAATAATTACGAAACAATCATCCTTCGCCACACATTCTTATCCAGGCAAACTTCTTTCGCCTCAGCCACATTCATAATCATATTCATACATGCTCTTCTTCTCTTTCCACTCGGAAACTTACGCTCCTTCAAAACACTGCCAATCACATCCATCCACTTACACACTGGACGGCCACGCAATCGAACACCCTCAACTTTACCAACATATATGCGTTTTACAAGTCGTTCACTTATCATTCTCTCATTATTTATATTATGGCATTATGGGGTAAACATTGAAAGTATTTATAATTTCATGACAAAAAAGTCTCCGTACGATAACCAAAACATTTAAATAATAAACCATTTATTTATGTGATAAGTCATTGAATCTACCAAATTTTTGGTCACCGATATTATTATATTCTGCCATTTTTCGTGTAATTTATTTTAAGTTCATTTTTGGTTTATATTCTTATTTATTTTAAGAATTTTCTGAACTTTCTCAATCTGGTTAAAGCCCGGAGACCGTGGGGATGATTAAGCATATTTTTAATATTATACAGTAGGCATTCCCTTATAAGACGCGAATTATTTGTCGAATTTTGAATTAAATTGGCTGTTAGGGCCCTATTTTTCTGCACTTTGTTTTAAATTTGCTTTTAAAATATTTAGGTAACCTTTGCTATTCATTGTTGCAATAGTTACTAATTTTCTTAGACCCGTTGAATAAATGTAGCCCCAAACATAATGAGGTCACCGCCGTATTTAACTTACATTTAATGCTGTAGATTATCTACGTTTAAAATAAAAGTTTTAATTCTTTATCAGGTGTACTGGTAATGCAAATAAGTATAATACATACAGATTAGATAGAAGAAGGCAAAAAAATTGAAGAAAACCTAAAATTTAAGGCATTTGATAGTAACATTTAAATACGGCGATGACAGCATTATATTTTGGGGCTTATATTTATTCAGCGGGAGTACGAAAATTAGTAATTATTGCAACAAAGGGTAGCAAAGGTTACCTCGATATTTTAAAAGTAAATTTAGAATAAAACGTCGAAAAATGGGGCCGTGGCAGACAATTTTCATTTCATGCATCAGAAAAATTCAACAAATAATTCACGTCATAATAAAATTTTACGTTCAAATATTTGTATTTTAAAGTTCATGCCTTATTTCATATTATTTTTTTTTTAATAAATCTTTTATCAGCATTTAATTGACGTAGTCAAGCATTACGTAGGCAGCCGGCATTCCAAATTAAACTCGTTTGCATTGGTCTGCAAAGTTCTTACTGGTCATCGTCGTCACTCGTATTGCAGCCGTCTTCAAGCAAACATGCATTTGATTTTGCTGCGAAAAATGCATTTATTTTTAATATATTAATGTTTTAATAGTGATATATTGTTGCAATTTAATAACAATCATAAATTTAAATAATATCTCAACTCTATTAATGATTATATCAGTTGATAATGTGTTTTTATCATATAGAATAAAATATTTCATAATGTAGTCAAGTTTAGAGTACAATTTTATAATTTATTAAACATTTCATAGCAAACATATTGGTAATAAACGAAAATTTAAACAACAGCAAATGTTTTAAGTAAGTTATTTATTAGAAATCGATCCAAATGCATTTAATAACAAACAATAATTTAATTTTATATTTTTGTCAATTTGCAGGTAAATAGAAAATGGAAATTGCTGAGTTCTAGAGGAATTGAGTACACGTTTGCAGAGATGCCCAGCAGTTTGAATTTACAGAGATGCCGTGGAACAAGATCGGATTAAGGTATTTTCGGGCCTGAGGCGCTAACAATTTTCGGGCCCCTAGAATAACATATAAGACCCCAAAAATATAATTTATTTCAAAAATCAAACAGAAAAGCAATCACAACAGAAATAAACTCATAAAGTAAATAAAATATAACTCTAAAAAAATAAAAACTCGACAAAATAGTGCCGTATCCGGGCCCCTAACAGGCGCGGGCCCTGAGGCGCGCGCCTCATGCGCCTTATGGTTAATCCGGCACTGCCGTGGAAGCTGAGTTCTTCTAATGTAAGGCATGTATTTTTTTAAATTCATATCTCGGCCCATTTTTAGGTAATACCCAAAAATAGGCAGTTTTGAGTAAAACATAAAAATTAGCTTTATGAAAATTTTGAAGTTTTTATCTAAATGTAGGGTATATTGACTTTTGGGGCAATAATTCAAAAATGGGTAGAGATATAAACTTGGGAGTAATATTATTGAAGGTGGCAATATTTGTTTTGTGTAATTTTATACATTGTCAATATTCTAAGAGCAATCTTATATGCCTTAGTTTTAAATGGCGAAGATATTTATTTTGAGAATTATAATTTTCAGTTTTAATAGCAAACAATAATTTAATTTTATATTTTTGTCAATTTGCAGGTAAATAGAAAATGGAAATTGCTGAGTTCCAGAGGAATTGAGTACACGTTTGCAGAAATGCCCAGCAGTTGAGTTTGAATTTGCAGAGATGCCGGCTAGCTGAGTTCTTCCAATGTAAGTCATGTATTTTCTCTATTGATAATAACATTTGAGGCACTCTTGGCAAAAACAACCATATTCCAAATATTGTAAATATGAATTGCATGTTACATATTCGTACAGCGGCATGTACACACTCAAAGCAGAAGATTGAAATTTGTAATCAAGTTGGGATTGAAAAATATTTCAATCTATTGAAATATTAAATATATTTTTTTCTACAGCAGATTTTAAAGTGTGCTTTGTTCAACTCGAAATAGTTGACTAAGAGACATTTTAACCGCAAGGGTAAATAAAATAATACTTTAACAGCAAGGGTAGATAAAAACTTTAATTTTTATTTAAATAAAAACATTATATATTTTGGCGATTCATATTATATATAACTTCAATTGTATAAACATGAATAAAATGAAATTGTTTTCAAACAAAATCTATAACTACTACGCTACTGAGATTTTTAAATTGTTCTTAAATAATTTAATTTATAATCGGTATTTTTAATTTTTGCTCTTTAAAATCTGCTATAGAAAAAATAGAATTTTACACACGGCGATAAAATTAAATTATCGACTCGTGAAAAATAATTCACTCGCGAAATCGCTGAATTAAACTTTCTGCTCGTCCATAAAATACAAATGTATTGTCTTGTTTAAAAAATAACTATAATCTTTGGTTGACAAATATTTTTCATCAAATTAGATTGAATTAACAAAATTAATAAAAAAAAATCATTTCAATTTATAAGATTTAAAATCTTCTTTTTAAAACATATTTTTCTAAATAATCACAAAGAACAGAAATAGTTCTTTTAAAGATTTATAAATTAATGTTTTAGACAACAGGTCTTTATACGGATAAATTATGTAATCGCCAAAGTTTAGATTAATTTACATATATTAAAATTTAATTTTTTATGGCAGTTTTGTTTTTTTTACAATTAAACTACAGAAAAATTTTGAAAGAAGTCCGATTAAGGCCATCTACGAATTGCATCTACGAATTAAGATTTTATGCTGTCAAATTTAGTAGTGCCGTTTACATAGTTTTTGTTATTGAAATCTATATGGCACATATTTTAATCTTCTGTTTTAACAGTGTAGGTGCCAATCAGTTTTTCACAAAAGTGTCTCAGGCACAAGTTATTACATTTTAAAATTTGAAATAAAATAAATAAATATATATATCACGGCATATTACCCATTTCTGGGTGTGCCAGTGTCTACAACACATGAAGACATCGGTAATGATGACGATATATTTTACCGTGTGGGCGCTTACCAGGCGTCACCTCACGGGCACTCATAGCTGGTGTGGAGAGTGCACCACAGGGGTCTACAAAAACTTCCTAATAAAATCTGATGTGGCCAGCACATGACCTCCTGTCAATTCCATGTTTGAAATAGCAATGAGCTTTAAGTAAAGTATCTCTTCCCGTTGATCGTTAGTAAACAAAATTTAATTTGTTGTTCAAATAAATAGAAAATTCTGTAACACGAAATTTTGGATCTTATTTTATTATGCTTTTCCTCAAAAATCTGTTATGAGCTCCAAATTAAGAACCACTTCCGGTTTATCATGTATAGTCATTATCTAATATGTAATATGTTGTTTCAAATTATATACGAGTTTGAAATAGCAAATTTGACAAGTTTTAGATTATATTTTAATATATTTTTTCAAAAAAATCTGTTTAGAGCTTCAAGTAAACTATCACTTCCGGTTTATCAATTTAGCAAAAATCTAAAATGTTATTTTAATTAATATAAAAGTCTTAAATACCAAATTTGAAAAGTTTTGGTTTATATCATAATTTGTTCTTCACGATAATCTGTTCATAGCTTCAAGTAAAGTATCACTTCCGGTTGTCCAATTTTACCCAAAATCAGATCAACTCTTTATATGGATGCAAAAAGCTTATATTCGGATTTTTGGAAGTTTGATATGAGTTTGTGGACGAAAAAATCATCACACACACACACACACACACACACACACACACACGCACACGCACGCACTTCACACACACAGACATCATTGTAAAAATAGTAAAAACGTGTTGTAGGGACCCTAATTCGTGCTTTTTCGCTAAAAACTCCCTATTGAATTTTTGGACCGAAAACATTACCTCCCTTACCTACGGTATGACGGGAGGTAAAAAAGTACAATTATTGTGTAACTGTTCATCAATGTTTATTTTTTTATTTCTTAACATCCAGTAAATTATTTTTATACAGCCAGAATTATGTATCTGCACAGTAGCGTACGAAATATTTATATACATAAAATTCTCTCCACAAATTTGTTCATAAAAATTTTGTCCGAAATTCTGTCAAAATTTTTGATCGTGACAAACGGGCTTTAATTTTAAATAGCAGATAAATAACTGTTTCAAATGATTGACCCTCGTATTACGCATAAAACTATTCACTTTTTTAAAAAAAAATAAACATCTTTTTTTAAATTATACTAGGGCCAGTAGTGGTAGAACGCACTTTAGAATTATATTATAGAAAGCAGGCGAATACGATTTTTCTTTTACGAATCTTGGTAGCATTCACTTTAGAATTCTATATTCGTTTTTGATTCGAAAATTATTGGATTTTATCCTATTAAAATAAAAAAAATATTATGACAGTTGTATATAATAAATGTACAAATTATATACAAATTCGCATTGAATGGAATTGTGGCAAAATAATGACCTTACTTTGACAATTTCGCCTCGAGTCGTACGCTTGCAGGCGAATATTTTGATACACGCATCCTACCAAATTTTCGCTTCGTGGCGAAAAGCGAAAACAAATGCATATTTTGATAGAATTCTAAAGTGCGTGCTACCACTACAGTTTTATTTTCTGTGGTTAAAATTTTAACTGCTAGTTAAATAAACAAAATTGGAGCGGAATGAACTGTCAAATGACAAAAAAGTTACTTACCAAAAATAGGGGTTGGGAAGGAACAATCCACTTTATAACTGGGTCAAAATCCTCTCTTACAATCATAGAACAAGTAAGGTGTAAGTCACCCCCTCTGAAAGTAAATATTTCTCTTGGGGTCGCCAAAAACGGCTTATATTCGTATTTGTATGTTTCTGAAATATATCAAACAATCGTGTGTAAATTTATAATATAAATTTTGTGCAGATATGTTAGTTTTTTGAATATTTGGGAAATCAATTTTTTTATTGAGAATTGACATATCTGCTTTTGCTATAAAGCCACCTAATTTGATCTGCACTTACTTTCTACATCTATAAAAACTTTTTGCGTTACGTTTTTACCATTTATTTCATATCTGCACATTAGGTTTATGATGTCATCATATGGTAAAAACATTTCAAAACCTTTATATTTATTATATTGGACTGCTACCTATCAAAATATAAATAGTATAAATTTAATAAATATTAATATAATATTCGGAACAATTCTTTAATAAAGATACTAACTCTTAACAACATTGCTATAACAAATAATAAATTTTGATTATTCATATATGTTTAAATTTAATTCGCTTATTCCCAAAATTACTAAGTGATTACATTGGTTTTTCTTGCATTTAAACCACAATATAATAAAACATGTCATGAACCTACAAGCAATGATTACCTCGAAAAATGGGCCCATAAACCATTTTTTCAAATTTAAATGAAAGTTCGTTTAATTTTGAAGCAATTCGTGGTATCAAAAAGTCGTAATTGTTTTTTGTATAACTGCATTTGATTTTTACTATACAGTATTGGCCATAAAGAAAGCAACTTAAAAAAAATTCAATTGCTCTAATGTAAAAACTGGGATTTCAGAAATAAATTACTGTAGTATTAGTGTCTTGAACCAAGTTTGATTTACATTAAAATAATTTGCATTATATTGACAAAAATTGATTCACTTGATAACATTTGGAGATTTTATCATTCGAAACTTTGTGTAACTCAAAAAAAATAAAGACAATGAAAGTTCGAAATACTTCTTTTATTCTTAAAAATTGATTTATGTGCAAAAAAATATTTTTTATTTGGACATAAAAATAAAAATAGCAACTTTTATAAAATTAATATAAAAACTAAATTTTCTAATATTTAGTGTAATAACCGGAACCACGAGAATTTATTACTTCTCGTTTCATCATGAATTCAAGTAATTTTGTTATTACATTTCTATCAATTAATCTTAGTTCATCACTAAATAATATTCTTTTCCACATGTCAGTTGTCCAGTTTACATGATTTTCTGCCCGATGTCCTTCACGTTCTTCTTAGAAAGAAGTGGTTTCTTTGCAGGCCGACGACTATAAAGTTCTCCGGCAACTAATATTCTTCTTCCCTGTCTTGAAGATATTTTATCTTTAACATTACTTAGTAGAAAGCCTAAAATTTTCTTTGATGATAACAACTGATTTTTAACTATGTGTTTTATCATTCTGTCGCTTCGGTTTGATGTTTTTTTTGTCTACTAGAAATTGTAGAAGGCTCAATATTACCCTTCCTTCGAAATTGGATTATTTTTCGTGCTATTGTAGATTTATGCAAATTAAAGTTCTTCGACATTTTATTCCGCGAAGCACCATTTTCATATGATTTAATTATTAAATTGCGAAATTCTTTAATCAAAGTCTTATTACGACCCATAATTTTTAAGTACTAATTTATATTTTTTAAACAATTATACGATATAAACGTTGAAATTGAGAAAATAAAGACATTCATTATGTAGTTGCTATTTTTATGTCCAGACAAAAGTAAGAATTATGCATATTAAATAAATTCTATAAATTTAATATAAATTATTTTAACATAAAATAAACTTATTTTAATAGGTTATTCTTTATGTAATTTATTTTCAATATTCTTGTGTTCACTTCAGAGATATAGAATTTTTTTAAAAGTTGCTATCTTATGGCCAATATTGTAGCTATCTTTCTCGCACCAGTTTCTGTAGTAGGCTGCACGAGAAAGATACCAATAGTGTGACGTCACCTGTGACCCTGGAAATAAATTCAAATATCTTGCAAAGTAGTAGTAAAAATGTTTTTTTTTTAACTTAATCGTTATTTATTGAGTAGTACTTTAAGTATAAAACATACATTTTATTATTTTTTGTTGTGGTGGGGAACCCCATTGCAAGTAACTATATTATTCCGAAATAATCTTTAATTTTTATTATTATAATGAGAAGTTATAATGGTTAATTTTTATATTATATGGGCAATGTACTGAAATTCCATTATGGTCACATACCTCATTGCAAAAACTGAATAAACGTGAAAATGACAGGCTTTATTTTAGTGTTTCGATTGTTACAATATTTAGCAATGTTGCTACGGTTTAGCAACTTTCTTACAGAATTAGGTGATTATGATACAAACTTCTTCATTTTTGTTGTCAATCAAAGATACTTTAATCTTTGGTGATGTTGCTATACAAGGTATAATAATTGTAGAATACTGAGTAGCACGTATAATTATTTCCGAAATATTTTTTGCTAAATTGTCATTATCTAAAAATAAAATAACAATAAGTTACATTCATTTTAGGTATTATTTTTACCTCTCGTTAAGAGAGGTATTGGAATCATGCTAAAAATCGCATATCCAGATTTTGAATTTAAAAATTTATGTTATTACAAATATTAAAGAATATAAAAATCTCTGTCCGATACATTTAAAATTTTTATTATTTTTACCTCTCGCTAAGAGAGGTATTGGATTCGTGCTAAAAATCACAAATCCAGATTTAAGTGAATAAGCACGATTTAAGGTCCATATAAACCGATTTTAACATTTTCACGATGATGTATGTGTGTGTGTGTGGATGTGTGTACGTATGTGTGGATGTTGGAGGGACGATTACTCAACAACTGTAACATATAAGACCTGTTTAACTTTGAATTCCTCAATCTGACATTCATGGGAATAGCAGAAAAAGTTTTGGTAACAATTGGACAACCGGAAGAAGTAGTTTCTAGAAAAAATCTTCTAAATTTTATTTTTTTTAAATTTTTATATTAGTAATATTGAAGAACATAAAATTCTACATCTGATACATTTAAATTTTTTATTATATCTTTTATAAATTTAGAGATAAAGACTCTATAATATATAGAATATCGGGATATAATAAGTCGAGTAGGCTAAAATACATTAAGAAAATCAGTTGACAAATTCAAATGTTTATAACATAATTTGTAAATGACAGATTTCAGTGTCAAAAATCAAAAGTTTTAGTTACATTCTGAAAGCTTTTTCTGGGAAGTACATTTAATCTTTCTTATTGTTTTATTAATTAAATATTTAAAATTATAGGTAACATGCATATAACCATTAGAAATACCGCCAATCTTGTTAATGAATTGAATGTGTACAGAAGACATGTTAAATACAATAAAAAACAATATTTGGGTAAAGTTGTATAATGTTTTTGTTATAAAACGACGGTTCGATAGCGACGTGCAATACAATACTTATATAACATAAAATGGAAATGGCGAGAGGTCTTGTGCTGGCCACAACAGATTTTTAATGTCAATATAACGTCACTTTCTCTCGCTAGGCACCACACTCTATAGTATGCTGCGAGAGAATGATAGCTATAGTGTGACGTCATAGTGACACTGGCAAATTTCAAATAACTCTCAAAATAATTATTTAAAAAATGTTTTTTAATCTTAATCGTTATTTATTGAGTAGTACTTCAAGTACAAATTGTGTTTTTTATGATTTTTTGTTATGGTGGAGGACCCCATTTTACTGGAAATAAAAAATGTACTTAATACGAAGAGTTGAGAGCAAATAATTTTAATAAAATTTAAATAAATCTCGTTACAAGAAATGTTAAATACATTATGTAATGGCGAGAGGTATTGTACTAAGCCACAACAGATTTTTTTTTATTATTGTTTTACAATCTTACCTTCTACAAATATAAAAACTTTGCTAGAAAAATCCTGATCATATATTTGATAATTTTCGTTATGACAATAGTAATATCCTGTCTGGTAGTGTGAGGCTTTTTTAATATTTAATATTTTTTTACTTCTTCCTTTTGGAATTTTATCATTTACATCAGTTATTACTATATTTGCGTTACTTTGATCATACTAAAATATAATTGTCATTAGGTACTTTCTTTAGAAATTATATGAATTTTTTTACTTACCGTCCAAGATATACTATCGTTTCCTTCGCAAGATAAAAATAATTCTTGACCAGATTTTATTAACAAATAGGTGGATGCATTAATTTGAGGTTTTAGAACTGATGGATCTATTGTAAATATTAAAAAATTATTATATGCTCTTAAATAATTGTTACATTACAAACCTATGTCGATCAACAGATATTTTTTGACTATATGTCCGTTAATGCTAGTATCGTTTATTTTACATATATATTCTCCTTCATCCTCAAAAGTCAAATTTTTTATTGTAAAATCTACTACATGAAATAGGCCTTTATATAAGGGAATAGTTCGATTATTAATTTCTACCTAGAGTTGTACAAAACAATAGTTATTTTTTATGAAAGATGATAAAATTATTTTGAAAAAAAATCATACTATAAGTTGTACCTACAGGATGTTAAAAAATAAGTGTCCCAAAGTATGAGGGCATATAGTTCTGCCCAAAATGAGTAAAAAAAGTTTAATCAACATGGGTCCGATCTTCAACTTTTTTTTGAGAAAGAGACCATTTTGTACTATACCGTGTTTTTAAACTATAGACAGCACTAGACGAAGTCACATTTACACCGCTAGAAGTTACCAAAAAAAGTCACTAGATTTATTTGGCGGGGGAATTGAAATGTTAAAATGAAGGTTATATTTTCATTAACCAAAACTATTATAGACTTATAACTTAATTTATTCATATAAAATCATAAATACATAACTTTTAATTATAAATTAATTAATCGCATTATTTTTTTGTAACTCCTTGATGAAAAATTTATATATTTTTAAAAATACTGTTAACTCTTGGTTTTATGCATGCTGTTTTTTATTCGTGAAATTTCACAAAAAGAGAAATGAAACAAAAAACACGTGCAAATTCAACAAGTGATTTGACAACTACTAAGAGTTTGACGTTTCAATTACGTTTGAAGGTTAACTTGAAATTTCGTCTGGTTAAATGCGGCTTCACGAAATTGCTCAGCAGTCAATCACAGGCTTTCATTTTCTCACTAGAATTTCTAGTTACTGTCTATAGTTTAAAAACAGAGTATAGAATCGAACAAAAAGTGGTAAAGGTAGTGCTCGAACAAGATTTTGTCTATGCCAGTAAATAGACTGTAAAAGAACAATAAAATTTTATATTAAAATTTTTTTTCACTTTCTAATAGTTACGAAGTTATTTGAAAACTAAATATTGGCCAAGGTCTCCACAACAATTATTCGATTTTATTTGAAAAACAAAAACACATCTAGGATGACCTCTGAAAGGTACTCAAAAAGTCTCATTTAATCAAAATCGTAACTCTTATAGATTTCGAGATAGTAGAGGTAAACACCGAAAAATCTCATTTTTCACTGTCTTATAGCACGGAAATTATTGAAGATCGGACCCATGTTGATTAAGCTTTTTTTACTCATTTTGGTCAGTACTATATGCCCTCATGATTTGGGACACTTATTTTTTAACACCCTGTATAGTATACTGCCGTGAACTTTAGAAGGGTCTGTCGTATGTGGACAAAATTTTGAGTTTTAAGCATTATTTTTAAGATAATTATAGATGGTTAAACAACTAACATACAAATCAAGTGCAATTAAGCACGGTCTAATATTAAGCGGAATTATTTCCAGCGCAATTTTTAATATTTATTTGGAACCACTTTTGTGGGCGACTTGACTCCTTTTAAGGTTCACCTTAATATACAGGTGTCTCACAACTCGCGCCCCGGACGAAACTGACACTTGCCGACGACAATAGGTTGCCAACAAATAGAAGAAAATAATTTGCGGCTGCTTGCATACCGGAGTTGCAAGACTTTTTAATCCACCAATCCCGGAAGGATATCTTGAGATGTGATGATATTACAAAATAAAGGCTCATTCACAGATATGAAAATAAGAAATATAAATAAAATTATAAATAAGACTTTGTGGTTGGTGTTCACAGCTTTGAAAATAAAACTTTGATCAACATCAACTGTCATTTAATATATTCATAATTAACAAGCAATAATAACAATTACTTACCTTTTAAAGCACTGTACGTAATCATATATGCGAACCTTTGTCTTGAGACAACTTTTTAAAAGTATATTTAAATTGAAATCCTTCTGCTAGAATGTAAATTGACAGCTCAAATGACAGTTGTTATGTATGTGCTTATTTTTGTGTAAAATATTTAACATTTGCAAATCCTTGTGTTTATGTCTTATGTTTAATTTTATTTCCGAGAACTGTGAACACTTCCATAAGAATCTATTGTTTATATCATTATTTTAATATTTATGTAAAATTTTATTTTTATTTTCGGCGCTGTGAATGAGGCTTTAAGTTGGTTGCTAGGTTTTAAAAATACTACTAGTGAGTTACAAAATTTGTTTGACTTACTGTAATTTTGACACATTAGAGTTAACTTTTCACAAATTTATCGTTTATATCGTACAGTGCAACGTGTAAAATGTGTTAAACGAAAATATTATTGTCCACATTCTCCGAAAATTATAATCATTTCTAAGTAATCAGCGGCTGAATACATGGTAAGAATTTGCCTTTTTTTATTCACCTTGTCAAATTTAATTTGACACTGACATTTTTCGAAAACTACAGTCGCCCACACATTTTAAAGATTTGATTTGTATAAAACCTAAGTAACATAAAATTACGGCAAACACACGTTAAAGGTGTAGGTCTCTGATTGGTCAATTTTAAGACTTCTTTTCTCTAATATTTTTTAAGCTAGATTTTTTTTCTTCGAAATTACACATCCGATTGCAGTCTCGTGTTTCCTCATTCGCTCTGGGGCTCAAGTTGTGAGAACACAGGGAAATTGTTATTTCTTTTTAATAAGGCTTACATCAGATGAATTGTTTGGTAAAATCCATATCAATGATGAAAAGTTTTGTAAATCTGTTATAAAAGTGCAAGAGAGTCTAAATTCTTCACCAGTTTTCTTTACAATGTAATCATTGGAATCATTTTTGAAAGGCATTACTTCGGAATCAGTGCCATCATCTATATAAGGCATTACATTGTAATCTCTGTAATCTAAAACATTACGCGGTATTATTTTATCGCCAAAGTGTTGGTTATAAGTTTCTTACTGTCAAAAGTTACTTTGAAATAGATTTCCTCAATTTTATCATCTTTTTGAAATTCGCAAATAAATTTATCGAATCCTGTCTCTGAAATTTTAAAGTTAAATCCTTGATATATGTTGTAGGCTGCTATTTCTGTAGGTATCTTAAAAAAAACATATTAATTCATTATAGATATGTTTGAATTATAGAATAAGATGCAGAATTTAATTCTCTACAGCATTTATTTGAAGCATTATTGTCTAAAATTAATAGGCCACTTTCACGTAAGGAAAAACTTTTCCCAAATTAAGACGATCCTATAGCAGTCCCCAAAACATGAGATTTGCGCGAATTATTGAACTATTCGTTACAAACTATACATACACTGCTCAACATTTGAACTGGTACACTTATAGAGGGTCACGCCAAAATTATTGAGATACAGAAATATTATTTGAAGGAGAAGCATGTAGTTTTACTGGTGTTCAAAGTAGTCCCCCCCCCCCCCTGCTTCAATACACTTTTGTAATCGAATTTTCCAGAGATGGAAAGCTTTGAGCCATTCATTTTCTGGAATTGTATTAAAATACTCCATTATGGTGTTGTTAATCTCCTCTTCTGACGTAAAATGACGACCACGTAAATGTTTTTTCAAATTAAAAAATAGCCAGAAGTCACACATTGCAAGATCAAAAAATACGGTGGATGCTCAATGATTTTAATACCATTTTCTTTCAAAAAATTAACAGTTGTCGCAGCGGTATGGGAGGACGCATTATCATGGTGAAGCATTAAACCCTTAATTTTCACACTGCGAAGAAATTCAGGTAGACATTTTTGTGTGTACCAATTGGCAGTAACAGTCTTCTGTCCCTCTAACCTAATTGCTTTCACAAGACCTGTACTTCTGAAAAATACAGCGTACATAACTTTTTTAAGTGCACGTTGTTTTTTCACGGTAACTGGTCTTGGGTCATCTTCAAACACCCATACCCTACTTTCTTGATGCGTTGGAACATAATAAAAGGGTATGTAAGTTTCATCGCCAGTTACAATTTTAGAAAAAATACGATGACCGCCATTATTTAACAATTTTAAAGTGGCGCGACTAATTGTAACACGCTTGGTTTTTTGTTCTTCCGTTAAGTTGTGTGGCACCCAACGAGAAACAATTTTTCTAACACGAAGTTCATGCAAAATTTTTGCTATTGCTGCGGATCCAATGCCAAGGGCATCTTCCATCGTTTGATAGGTGATACGATTGTCATCCTTTATCATTTGTCTGATGGCAGCTACATTTTCTGGCACTACCGCTGTACAAGATCTCCCTGAGTGTTTCTCATCACGCAAGAAATTACGGCCTCTTTTGAATTCTGAAAACCAGCGAAATATAGTTGCTCGAGATGGAGCTTCATCTCCAAATGCCAATCGTAGACGTTCCTCGCACTGTTCTTCACGTAATCCAATTTTAAAGTCGTAGTAAATCATAGCGCGATAATGCTCTCTTCCTAACTTCATGTTGCAGATTATTTCCACTTCGAATTCCATCACAATAAATCACTTCAACCAGATGTTATTATTGGACAGATATTTTAAATAAATTGTAGTTTGACATTTGTGCACTAAAAATTTTCCAAAGCCAACTGTTTCCCAGCATCTCGATAATTTTGGAGTGACCCTCGTATAACATACAGTAAAAGTAAACAACCCTTCTTATGCGTTTGGCATGACTTCCTACATGATCAGGGCTGTGTTTCGGAAAGCAAACAAATGCCTATCGAATAACATTTGCTATTCAATTGTTGTTTATCTGTCATAAGTGCAGTTAATGAGCTCGCGGACGCTTATACTTTATCAAGTTTTAAGAGAATTTTTGCGAATTTCTCGAGTAAGTTTTAATTCAGAGTGGTTGATTGCATTTTAAAGATGCCATTAAGGCGTTTAAGTATTGAAGAGATGAGCCAAACTAAAATGAAGATTTTATTTGAAATTTATTATTTAAGTTTTATTCTTTTAATTCTTCGCCCTAAAAGTGTTTCCAGAACCAGATACTGTCAATTAAGCAAGAAGGTTTTTTTAGGGACCAAATTATGACTAAATGAAAAACAGCTATTTTTGATAGCTGATATCATGAGTCCTTTGGAAAATTTCAAAATTTTGTTTGGTACATATTGTTCATTGGTTTTATGTTAATAACATACTAAAAACCTATATTCAAATTCCTAGAAATAGAGACTGAGGATATTCGCGCGATAAATACTATTTTCTAGAATTTTTATTAATTTGGGCTCATAGTTCGGTCGTACAGTTTAACTACGCGCTACATTCATTTCGTTACGCTTCTCTATCTCAGATATACAGTAGGGGACTTATCAATAATGTGTCTTCTGGACTGTGGTTGAATCATCTGCATATTTCTGAGCGTAGCAATGGGGTATTCCGGTGATATGGAATTAATGCAAAATAATAACTTTTTTCTATAGTTTCCATCTTCGTATAGTAGAAAAATATAATAAAACATGTTTAATAAAAAGTTTTAATTCATAATTTAATGTTACAACATTGGTATTTTTACAGCTCAAGAAACGTCCTTGAAATTTGTGACGTCAAGTTGATAATCTGTTGCTCATTTCAAAGTAAATATTTTTGTTTAAAAACGCAGATGGTGCCAGTAGTTAACCCGCGCGGGTATATTTCTTGTTTGACATTTCGTCCACTTTATAATTATTACTCCTATTTTTACCATAAACAAACACAGGACAAACATCGAAATACACGCTGCTACTAAAATCATATGTAAACAAGGAAATGGCTATCATGGGCATGTGAATTTAGGCGCTGAAGTATATCGAGATGAGAATAAGGTTAATCTCGAAAATGCGAGATCTCGCGGCATCTCTAGGCGTGTTTCTTCAGACTGTGATTCGTGATAAAATTGAACAAAATGATCAAAAAGAAAATTACTCTTTCATTTTGTGATCACAACACGCCATTCCCCTTTCCCTTCTGAATCAGTCTTTTCGCATGATCACTGTGATTGAAATAACAAAAGATTTGAAAATGGCGGAAACAACAAGCAATGAAATATTGGAATGCGCAAATTTATGTCTACTTCAGAATCATCCGAACTACTAGAACTTGAGTCAGTAGATTCAACATTCATTATTGGTTTCGATTTTTCTAATATTAGATCCTGCAGGTACATAAAAAAGTTAAAGAAACTTGTTTTCATATTTTACTTCACATTCCATACCAAAAATATTATTTCTGCTTCAGCACAATCCATCTTTAAACTATTTTCGATTTGGGTATTAATTCAATCAAAACAGTTGATTTATCATTTGTTGTTTGCCGCTAGTTCGTTCGACGTTGTGTAGGTTTCGCGTCGATCGAGTTAATTTGTTGTTTCTTTGGAATTAAATTTAATCATGATTCGAAGGAATCGTTATTGAACAAATCATAATCACAGTCCGAAGAATACGCCTAATACAACTACACCCGGTGTACTTACTATTGTATAGTCTTCCCATGGTCGAGAAGTGGACGAAGCCTTTAATGTTACCGTAATGTTAGGGAACGTTGGTATACAAGGAAAAGTTACATTTTCCACTTTGGTTTGTTCGTTTAAGGTGTACGTTTTATATTTTTCCAAAAATGATAATCTTTTGGGATCTGTATAAAATATGCATTAGTCATTTTGATAATATTTTAGGGCTTTCTTTTTATACTAACCATTGACAAATACAAAAATTTTATTGCTTTTCTCAGGATCTTCATAATAACTACCCATAACATGACAATAATAAAATCCAATGTCATGATAATTGAAATTGTGTATTGTTAACAAGGCCGCAGCGTTCAGTATTTCTCTGTTCATTTCATCAGTACCATTCGTAATATTCATATAAGTAATGCTGTATTGATCCTTAAAAATCAATTGTTATAAAAAATAGGTATTGGTACATTAATACTTAATAAAATGTACCTTCGTTCGTGAAAAATATTTCGGAAGGACTTCCTCTTTTCCTTCTTTGTTTTTGACTCTTCTTTCAAACTGTATTTAAATTTAAACAACAATAAGATATACAGGTGTCTCAATAAGCTTGCTCACTATTGGTAACTTTTTTGTTTGAAGAGATACGAGGGTGCTTAAATTAGCAAAATTGTTCCATTTTATATTAGAAAATTGGTCATGTAGACAAAATAAAAATTGTGTCAGCGGTTCTCAAAATTTCGGACAGAATATATATTTTTTAAATGGAACTATATATTTTTTATTATCTTATTGGAAAGAGTATGTTTTTCTCTTTCCAATAAGGTAATGTTGTTTATGTACATTTTTTTCAAATAAGCGAGTTATTTACGTTTAAAGTTAAAAATTATCTTTTATTAGTTTAGGTCAAGTAAACTATGGAAACAATTGTCTTCTATAAAATTATTATTTTATTAATTTATTTTACAGTAATAACAAAACAAAGAAAATATTCAAATTGAAAGCCATTATTTCTTTCGCACATTTAAACTCTTTTGGAAAGAGAGCCGACCGTTCTACGTAACTGGTGTCTAGATATAACTTTCCATATAACACGATTATATCTAACTTTCCTTCATTTGTAAAGATATTAAACATTATTAAACACAGAGAACTTTACGGGAGAAATTATTAAACGTCAAACAAACAAAGAATCAATTGTTTCCATTTCCATGGCTTACTTGACTAAAAAACTAATAAAATAGTTTACAAAATTAAAATTTTTAACCGTAAATAACTCGTTTATTTGAAAAAATTGTACATAAACATTACCTTATTAGAAAGAGAAAAAACTACTCTTTCCAATAAGATAATAAAAAATATATGGTTCCATTTAAAAAATATATATTGTCCCAAATTTTGAGAACCGCTGACACAAATTTTATTTTGTCTACATGACCATTTTTCTAATATAAAATGGCACAATTTTGCTCATTTAACCAACCTCGTATCTCTTCAAATAAAAAAGTTACCAATAGTGAGCAAGCTTATTGAGACATCTTGTATAGGGTGTCCAACATGGGAATCCCAAGAATTATAAGGCTTGTTCTTCAATAAGGCACTTTTTTTTGCTCAATTTCTTATCACTGCTGGTTTTTGATTTATGATGTGAAATTTTAATTTTTATATTGAAAACGTTTTATACCTTTTCAACTTCAATTTTAAAAAAATCGTTTTCAGGATAAATAAATTCAATTTCAGAAAAGTAAATAAATAAATAAATAAATAAATATATCATCACGGCATATTACCCATTTCTGGGTGTGCCAGTATCTACAACACATGTAGACATCGGTAATGATGACGATATATTTTACCGTGTGGGCGCTTACCAGGCGTCACCTCACGGGCACTCATTGCTGGCGTGGAGAGTGCACCACAGGGGTCACCTTTGTGCCATTTAAAATTGGAAATATTTGGCGTCAGTCGGGATCGAACCCGGTTCCCCCTGGTTCGCGACCAGACACTCGGCACACGGCCACGGGACCACATAATTTGTGTGGCATCAGCCATTACTTCCTGAATTTCAGAAAAGATAAATTGATATTACTTTTTCTGAAATTGAATTTACTTTTTCTAAAATTGAAGTTGAAAAATATAGTACTGCAGTTCGTTTTAAATTTAGATTAAGAAGTTTTATAAGAAAATAAAAATTAGTAGAGATTCCCATTGAAAGAAATTGTTATTCTTACGTTAGTATTTGCCCAAAATTCTTCATTATCTGGAACATGCCACGTCACATTTTGAGTAAGTCGTACTCCCTCACATCCCACCGTCATTTCCCTTGGTGGGGTGACTACAGTTTCGTCCGCAGTAGGATAAATAGTTATTTTGATTTGAGACTGTACATCTGAATTTATATTTTACCAATTAACAATCAATATTTGTGAATAATTTATTTTATACTTTATATTTACCTGGAATGAAGTTTCCAAAAAATATGCACAATAACAAAAATTTAATTTTTTTCATTGTCTTATGCTACTGTAACAAAACCACATCTAGTCTTTGCAATAGACGGATGTAAACTCATACTCAAGGAAAAACAAAAGAAAGAAAACAAATTCCCACGTCCTGTTATTATTGATAAAAAATAAACATTAATGATATAATTTGTTTTAACTTACGGTAGATACTCAGCAGGAAAAGATCAACTTATTTATTTGAGATGAAACACATATTTTTGTTTTTGTGTAAAATAGAAATTATCAGACAATGTTA
This sequence comes from Ophonus ardosiacus, assembly GCA_943142095.1. Classification (NCBI taxonomy): domain Eukaryota; kingdom Metazoa; phylum Arthropoda; class Insecta; order Coleoptera; family Carabidae; genus Ophonus; species Ophonus ardosiacus. Next base: position 51,160,126 of record OW964830.1, read on the forward strand.
TCCAAATTTTTAATCTGTTGTTAATTTCAAGGGCAATCGTAATTGTAGTGGAGAATGCACCACAAATTATGCAATAAATTTGTGGTTTTGTTTCTTGGTAAAAGCAGGAAAAGATAAATTGATAAAAAAATCTGTTGTGGCCAGCACAAGACCTTCCGTCAATTCTACGTATTTTGTACAAATCCCATACCAAAAGTTCCTTGGAAAAGATTCTATATATCCAGTAAAATTGTAATACGAACATATACTATTGTCTACAAATTCTACACCGCGAGTTCCTTGAAAAAGATTCTATAAATCCAATATAATTATAACACGAACATACACTATGTAAATTACACTTGACACTAATATCTGTCAATTAGAATTATTTAAATATATCAGCTGTTTCCATGAATATGGCAAAGTTGTCTAATTTGTGAAAGTTAATCTCTTTATAATTTTTTATTCAATTTTGACGATTTAAACTGTCATTATTAACTCCATGGCAACAATTTTAAGTAACATTTTATTCACAAGTAAATTCAAATTTGTTAAATCACTTCAACAAAAAATACATTTAAAATAACATCAGGCACGAAAATAACACTCACCACAGTATTTATCAGATATTATCTGCCATTTTCATAATTTTTCACGTAACAAATGACAGACAATAAAGCATTTTAAATAGATGACTTGACGTCTATTAGCGACGATTGTCATGCTCAGCCTACTAACTTATCAGTTTTTTATTTTGTCAAAATTAAATATTTTAATGGTTTTTATTATTTCGTCAAATTTGAATAAAATATTGTACAAACCATGTGAAAAATTAACTTTTAAATTAGCTAAACTTTCTTCTCGTGAATAAACATTACCTTAGCTCACTTGGTGTGTAATTATCTATTAATACCTATATATCTATTAAATATGAAGGAAAATGTATAATCAAACCGTGTAGACAATGAAATATTCTTTTATATTGATAATCAAATAAAATGTCAAAAAATGATATTTAACACACACATTCACACACACACGCACACACATACCACTCGCACATCCTCGTAAAACTAGTAAAATCGTATTCTATGGACCCTAAAACGTGTTTATTCATAAAAACTCACCACCGATTTTCCTTATCTAAAGGTGACGGAAGGTAAAAAACGGTGAATCTGTACCGGAAAAGTTATTTTCCAAAGTTCCAAAGTTTTGTTTTTACCGGTTTTATTAACCATGTTTACATGCAATGTGAAAAATTAATATCTAAGTATCCCGACTATTACTCTTCTTTTAAAGTAATTGTAAGCGAAACTAATAGGGATAAAGCAATGGATCCCTCACTGTGGCCTACGGGCACTTATATTAATAAATTTTTTCAGTTAAAAAGCCTTCAAAAAACAAAGAATACCTAGTAAATAACACCTCTTTCTTAATCTTAAATTGTAATGCTCTGACTATACCAAAAGTAAATTTTATTATTACTGAATATTTATGCAAAATTAAAACTTTAAAGTTTCTATGTTTGACTGAAACTTGGTGTAATAAAGACCAAGTTAATTTATTTATATTCAATGAATTTAAATGTGTTTCTAATTTTTGTAGATCGCAATACGCAGGAGGCGGCGTTGGAATCTGGTGTCACACAAGTCATTTTAACGAAGTTCAAGCAATAAACCTTTCACAATTTTGTGTTGAAAAACACTTTGAAGTTTGTGGTATTTTGTGGAAACCAGTCTCCAACAGCCCTATCCTAATATTAAATATATATAGATCACCTACTGCTGATTGTAAAATATTTTGTTTTAATTTAAATATTGTTCTAGATAACATCTTTAAACCCGATTATGATATCTTTATATGCGGAGATTTCAATCTGGATCCAGTAAGAGATTATAATGAATATTGTCATGTACTTCACATACTCTCCTCTTATAATTTATTAAATAAAGTTAAAGTCCCAACAAGAGGACGATATATTTTAGATCATTGTTATACAAATTCTACAAACTGCAATGTAGAAGTAGACAAAAATATTATATCTGACCATAGCGCAGTTCTAATTAGCACAAATACAAATAAAGACTCTGCTGATTATGTTAAAAAATATAGGAGAATTTTTAACGAGAAAAACGTAAGTAACTTTATTAATGACCTTTCTAACGAATCTTGGTGTAATGTGTATTTAGAATCAGAAACAAATGCGGCTTATAATAGTTTCATTGATACTTTCATGTACTTTTTTAATAAAAATTTTACTGTCCAAAAAATTAATACTCACAGATGTCAAAAGAAATGTTGGGTAAATTCAGATATAATAACTTCAAGTAACAATTTAAAATCTTTATTTTACTTGAAAAGTAGCTATCCTGAGTTCATTCCTGTTTATAAAGACGCGAAAAGAAAACATTCACTTTTAATAACTACAGTTAAAAACAATTTTTTTCAGAATAAAATAATTCACTCGGACAACAAAGTTAAAAGTGCTTGGAATATCATTAATAATTCTAAAAATAAGATTAATCCTAATATAAAACTAACAATTGACAACAAATTAATTGAGAATCCGGAAATAATAGCCAATATATTTAATAATCATTTCAAAGAAGCACCCTTAAATATTATAAAACGTATTCCAGTAACTAACACAGATGCTAATTATCGCATAAATGATAACAATGGGTATTGTAACTTATTTTTGAGTCCTTTTACTGAAACAGAATTATTCGAAATTATTATAAATAAACTTAAAAACAAAAAATCTTCTGGTTTTGATAATGTACCTAATTTTGTTATAAGGAGTGCAGCACATATGATATCAGCTCCTTTAACACACATAATCAATTTATCATTCCAAAACGGAAATTTTCCAGAAAAATTAAAAATTAATAAAATAATACCTGTTTTTAAAAAAGGAGACAAACAAAATACCGATAATTACAGACCTATTGCTCTGACCTCTGGGTTTTCTAAAATTTTTGAATACTGTTTCCTAAGAAGATTTGATGGTTTCCTAAAACAAACTAATATTATGAGAAATACTCAGTTTGGTTTTAGAGAAAATATCTCGACCATTGATGCTTTGCATTATTTATATAGAAAAATTATTCATTATATTCACAATGGAGAATATCCAGTCGGTATTTTTTGCGATTTTAGTAAAGCCTTCGACTGTGTCGATCACTCGTTGCTGCTTAACAAATTAGAACTTATGGGTATACGTGGCGTTGCGTTAAACTGGATATCATCTTTTCTAACCAATAGACTACAGTTTGTTTCGATTAACCATTGTAATAATAACTCAAATAATATTTCTAATTCCGATTTAACAAAAATTAACGTTGGTTTGCCTCAAGGCACAGTACTTGCTCCAATTCTTTTCATTATCTTTATTAATGATTTAAGTGCCGTTTTAACTAATGATTGTGACCCTATCATGTACGCCGACGACACAACTCTTTTAATTTCTGATAAAAGTAAATCTTCTCTAATTGATAAGTGTAATTTAAATATATACTCTTTAAGCACTTGGTGCTCCACAAATAAATTGTTTTTAAATGAAAATAAAACTAATATCATTCGCTTTCATACAATAAGCCCTAAAAATAACGATATTCAAGTAAATATTCAGTTTGATAATAACCATTTAGAAAGTTGTACATCAACTCGTATATTAGGTCTCACTGTAACGGAAAACTTAAACTGGAATCCCCACTGTGATGAACTTGTCAGTAAATTAAATGTAGTTTGTTTTCAATTTCGTCATTTAAAGGAATACTTAAATATTAGCCAACTTGTTATGTTTTATTATGCAAGTATTGAATCTCGTATGAGATATGGGATTTGTTTATGGGGAAATTCAAGTGCTATTAAAAAAGTCTTTATTGCCCAAAAGCGAATTATTCGTTGTTTAGCTGGAGTCAGTTACTTATCATCTTGTCGTGAAATATTTAAAAAATACAACATCTTAACTGTTATAAGTTTGTATATTTATGAAATTTGCATTTTTATTTTCAAAAATCAAAATTCTTTTGTAAAGACATCTGATATTCATAATTATAACACTAGGCATAATAATAATTTCTATGCACCGGTGGCCAAATTAAATATTGTTAAAAATTCTCCTGAAATATTTGGATTAAAATTGTTTAATAAATTGCCAGAGAGTTTAAAAGAAAATAATAACTTAAAAAAATTTAGTAAAGAACTTAAAAAATATTTAATCCTTCATACTATTTACACTCTAGAAGAATATTTCAGCATATAAACATATCATATGCAATTTTTCATTTTTATTTTATGTGTTTTCTGACGCTTTCTATACACTGTATTGTGTCTTTGGAAATAAATCTCTTTATTATTATTATTATTATTATTACCGTGCGTATTTTTTAACGTGAAACATTGGATTTGTCATATCCATGGTTACGACTTGACATTTGATTGACAGCAATGTATTTGCCCGTTCCATTTAAAATGAAACATAGGGAACGAATTTGGCATTTGACAAGACGTCAATAGAAGTTAATTTTGTATAAATAATTATACCTGCTTTCTAAATTAAATTTAGTTGTAGAAAAAGTATTGTGTGCACCTTGTGCCCGAGTGATTTTCTGACTCGGCTAAATTTCTTACAATATTTAAATATAATAATACTTCTGTCAAATTCATTCCCTATGTTTTATTTTAAATAAGACAAGCAAATACATTGCTGTCAATCAAATGTCAAGTCGTAACTTATATGAAAATTCGACGGTTATCTGTCATAATGACAAGATGTTATTAGAGGTTAATTTTGTTTAAATAATTATACCTGTTTTCTAAAAATTAATCTAAATTAAAACTACTTGTAGGAAAAATATAATGTGCACCTTGTGCCCGAGTGGTTTTCTGACTCGACTAAATTTCTTACAATATTTAAATATAATACTTCTGTCAGATTCGTTCCCTATGTTACATTTTAAAAGGAACGGGCAAATACATTGCTGTCAATCAATTATCAAGTCGTAACCATGGATATGACAAACGCAATGTTTCACGTTAAAAAACACGGTATAGGTAATACTTCTGTCAAATTCGTTCCCTATGTTTCATGGACAGGCAAATATATTGCTGTCAATCAAATGTGTAGTTGTAACCATGGATATGACAAACCCAATGTTTCACGTTAAAAAATACTCACGGTATACAAAAGTAGGCTGGTAACTATTTGTATTAACGTTAGTGTGTCGTTCTTCTTAACACGGTTTGCTTTATAACAAACGTTGTCATATTGACATATGTCAAAATAATTTTCTGAAACCGATAACCTGTTGAGCAAACCAACATAAAATAATCAAACAGATATCTGCGGCAGTTATGATACTTATAACAAAACCGTTCTAGGTAAGTTAATGGCTTTTTCGTAATAACATATTATATATTATGACATAACAGGACTAAAAACAAAAAGGAAAAGATAGAAATAACGGCCGCCTACAATTAAGGATTAGGTGTTCATAGAAAAATAACAGCATATTGATGGACTGTTGCCTAGGAGATTTTATAAATTAACCAAAAAAGTTGTTCAGTATGACAGATTTAATTTTTTTTTATTATTCCTAAATGTTTAAATTTTATGTTATTACGAAAAATCTTAAACGCCATACGGCCGATATGCAAATAACGAACTTGACTGATTGTACAAACCTTAGCCGCGTCCGTTATTTGCCTCATATCGGCCTAATGACGTTAATAACTATTAAGCCTTATTTCCACCAATTGTTCTAATGCGTAAGAGCTGTAATTAATAACTAAGCGCAATGCATAAAAATGTTTATCATATGGCAACGTCTAATACCATTTCCAGCTTAGCGTAAGGATTCAAGTTTAAGAATTAATAGCAATGCGTAAAAACAAAAGTTTGCAAACTTGTAATTTGAACTGTCAACTGTCAGTCAATTTTATAATTATTAAATTTTTCGTTATGGATATGGATTTAAAAATTGTGTACATAACATATTATAAAGATGAAGCACGCCTATAAAAAGGCACTGCATCTTGATAAAAATTATGCCTTTTTCCTTTGATTTTGAAACAAAGTAATTAGAAATCAAGAGTTAAAGTGAAAGCTAGGCAATTAATATGCGAATAAATAACCATTATTTATAAATATACATTGTCAAACCCTTATATCATTGAAAAATCCGTTATTTATAAATATAAAATATAATTCTCTTATATCATTGAAAGTACATATGACGTCATTTATTCATGTTCTAACGCTAACCATTGTCTTCCGGCTTCGAGCAGATGGAAATATAGCTGCATTTTGTGTGATAAAATGTTCATTTTCCTTGGAAAATTTATGGAAACCTCGGGAAATTCAAATAGAAAAGTGAGATAAAGTGTTAGTTCAACGTTTGAGAGACGAGGCTCGATCTATTAATACCAGAAAATAGTTCATAGTAAATAGGGATTATGTAATGTGTTTTATTAAACTTTTGTTATTTTTATCATTATTAAATGTATTTATATCTTTAGTTGGGACCACTAATATTGTTAGTAATACAACAATACTTTACAATATGCGAGTCGAATCGTAGAACATAAATTAAAATCTAGTTACTAGCCAATATTATTACAGTTGAAGGTCTTTCTGAATAGATCTATCTGTAATAGTGCTGTGAAATATTTTCACTCTAATAACTAAGCATTTGAGTAATGGTCCATTTTCAAATTGTATTTTTGTATAACCAGATGAGTAATGCAAAATAAGCGGTTATATGAAAATTTTATTTAAATGGTTTAAAAATTATTTATTTCAATTTGATATTAAGTAAGTCATGCACAGTTACTATAATGTTAATATATGAATGTTTCTCTCACATTGCTTGAATTAAACATTTATATATTTCATAGCAACTGGCTGGCTTTTCTCTGAACTATTTTTTATCAAATATCAAATTAAATTTTCGAATAATGTTGAAACCATTGAAGAACTGTTGGACAAAATATCGCATGGTACATTTCTATTCATTATTTAAATCACACGAAAAAAGAATTACTTTTCTCAAGTGTTTTGTGAAATTAATACATGTTTGCCATACAAAATTTTATTCAATAGTTTCTTAAATGGTTTAAAGAGTACTACAAACTAATCATTATTATTTATTAGGCGGACCTTTGGTTGGTCTGATGCATCTAAAAACTTGGAGAATTTGGATGCAGTTTTCGACCTTTGAATTTCAACACTGCACCAGACAAATCTTCTACGTCATAGGCGGCCATCGATGGATGAACTGGTACGAAACTTTATTTTTTTAGAAAATATTTTGTTCGCATTCATGAATACTTGTAGTCAAAGGAATGCCTAATAATTAACTTGTTCTCATACTCAACTATGAGAACTTATAGTCAAAGGAATATGACTATATGTCTAATTATTAACTTGTTCTCATACTCAACCATGAGAACCTGTAGTCAAAGGAATATGACTATATGCCTAATTATTAACTTATTCTTATACTCAACCATGAGAACTTATAGTCAAAGGAATATGACTATATGTCTAATTATTAACTTGTTCTCATACTCAACCATGAGAACCTATAGTCAAAGGAATATGACTATATGCCTAATTACTAACTTGTTCTCATACTCAAACATGAGAACCTACAGTCAAAGGAATATGACTATACGGCTAAAATATCTCAAATTCGATTTTTAGTACTACATTGAAAGAAATATAGCTTTCATAAATGTCCTTATAATAACAAAACAATTTGAAATTTATTATTTATTAATAAAATCTATATCTGGGAACAAGTGATTAGCATATTTTTTTCAGGAAACGGACATCAAGAAGACTAAAATAATAGTAGCTCTATAAGTTTTAGTATTACTTACGTAAGAATGGCATTGCGCGCAATAAAGTGTATGTTAAAGATACGTAATTGATGTAGTTTTTTTTTTTGACACGGGTTGAATTATTCATAAGGCGACGTATGTCATAACTTTGTTTAGGAAATAATTTGAAACTGTCAACATAGTTTTTATATATTTGCGTGTATTTTAATATTTTTGTGTCTCGTGTTTATTTACGTGATTTATCAGTAATGTTCTTGTTTGCATATGCATTTCTTGATACAGAAAAATAGATTCCTAGTAGATGTTACCACAGATAAAGTGAATTGAACTACCTATAAACGAAACATAATGTACAATGCCATTCGTACGTGAGGAATACTATAGTTTTAAGTTCTTGGAAATGTATTTTCAGGTTTTAATTAAACTTTGGCTCATCGCGCCGTCGAGCAAACACGCGTTTTCTTTAAAAATTAAAAATAAATTGATTAATTTGAAGTGCATTCCGTGGCGAACATCCTAAAATCGTGCGTCTACGGTTGCAGCGGTAACCGTACGCGTGGCTTACCCAGACGGTAGCTAGGGAGAGTGCTTGGGAAAAGAAAATACGGACGTATCGGGGGATGCTTGCAGGTGGATGGATGAGTGAGTCAGGAAGGAGGTAACAGATTCGAAACTTTGATGTGGGTGTTCGGGTTCCTTATTCAATTAACTTCACACGGTCAGAGGGGCTGGGTAGGTAGGTTTCGTGCGCGATAGCCATAATTGAGTGGACTGATATGTACAACGCACCGTCTTGTGAATCCTGTTGTTATGGTGGATCGCTTCACACTTGTGTGAATGTTTCTAGGGACATTAATCCATAGTTGGCACAGAAAGCTTTCTTATGGCCTTATGTGCTCTCCTCATCCGGAGGCAACGTAATGTAATCATCATTTAATGGTAATGGCAACGAATAATTAAAGACAAGGTAAAGTTTTTGTTTGATTTAACTTTGTTGAGCACACGGGTTAATAACCGCGTTCGGTGTAGGGTATCCGCGAGAGGCGCGGGCGAATGTCTCCGGGAGTAGCTAGGTAGGTTGGCGTGCACCCTAGGTAGTTACATGTGACTGCTGCCGTGCTCTCTACCTAGTTCGAGTTTTAGGCCGTAAATGCTCTGCATCGCGTGGGGTCGGCTTAACCCCCTCGTAAACTTCCGTGAGAACCAACAACGGCGTTCGACGCCACGGCGTTCTCACCATTTGCTTAGCTCGTACTCTCTCTCTCTCACACACTTCGCCTTTAGCTTAGTTTAACTTAGATATAAGATAGTTCGCGTAGACATAAGATAGCTTAGATATAAGTAGGAAGGGTTGTTTTTGCTTTTCGAGAGAGAGAGAAAAATTAACGTTAACTTCACATTTTTAGATTTGCTTTTCTTTGAAATCGTTATTAACGTCAGATAGGCTTTTTTAGATTTGTTTTTCTTTGAAATAGATCTTAACGTAAGATAGGTTTTTTGCGCACTTCACTAACTTAATTTGGGGGGGAACTACAATAATTTAAGTTAGAATATAAGTATTATTGTACACGGAACTGTATTTAATAAATGGTATATATAAGGGAACGTGGGTTTGGTACTTGAGGGCGGTGTTTCCCTTATATATACAATTTATTAAATAAAAGGTTTCGTTTATAGTTTTAATATAGTTTTAAAGTTAAAAAGAACTCCCCACCGCCACCATCGTCAAGATTGCAGTACCGATTGGAGACGCAGACCATGGCTTCTTTTTCATTTGTTTAAAATGTATGTACAATAAAACAAACTTTTATTGCGTTTATTTTAATTTAATACCCATGTTCTTTTAGTTTTAAAGTAGGTAGTTTTAGTAAAAATTGTAATTATTATTAAGTATTTAGACGCGGTCAGGGCAAAGTTAGATTTTAAGTATTGTAAACGAAGCTTTGTATTAATAAATATTATATATTTTGGTAAGTGGGAGGTTTGGGTGGTAACAAAATATATAATATAATATAAAGTTTCGGAAACGGTTTTCAACTGAATAAGAAATCTTTGTACCTTTAAAAATGGGAACAAGTAATCTTATTTGGGGACCACCAAGATTTAATTTGTTAAATTAGTATTGTAAACGAAACTCTACTTAATATAGTATTATTTTACCCTAAAACTTAAATAATATAAATGTAGAGTTTCGTATTAGTTATAAAACTGAAGTGTTTGTTACCAAATAAAATTATGGTTATATTATTTGTGTTCAATTCTACTGCATCTTTATTCACTCACAGAATAAAGATGCAAAATAATTAACAACAAATAATACAACTATTAAAATGATAATTTTATTCGGTAACAAACGTTTTAGTTTTATAACTAAACCATGTTTAAACATTATAATAAATTATTAGATTTGTTGACAAATTTAGGAACAATTGTGAACAGAATTATAACAATTGATACGTAGAAGAAATTTGTGTTTAAAAATTCTGTTCATAGTTATTTCTCACTAAGTTTGTAAACATTTTTGGTGACAATTTTTTAACGTGTCAAATAGGCTTTAGTTGTAAAATTGAAACGTTTGCTACCAAGTGAAATTATAATTATTTTGATTGTAAATATTATGTTGCATCTTTATTTTGTAATAGAAGTTACTTTTATTACAAAATAAAGATGCAAAATTGTTTCTAATTTACAACCAAAATAATTATAATTTCACTTGGTAACAAACATTTCAATTTTACAAATAATGCCTGTTTGGCAATGTTAAAAAATTGTCACTAAATTTGTTGACAAACTTAGTGAGAAATAATTATGAACATTTAAACATAAATGTCTTTTAAGTTTCTTTTGTGTTATAATTCTGTTTACAATTGTTACTAAATTTGACAACAAATCTAATAACAATTTCTTTTAATGTCAAACAATCTTTTGTAATAGCAATAAATTTTAAGTTTTATAAGAAAGTCTTGTAATTTGATAAAATACAAATATATTTTTATATTTAAAAATTTGATTTTTTTTTCTAAGTCCTTACACGTATGTAGTTTTCAAAACGGCCACCAGGGGGCAGCACCTGTCGATAAACGTTTCAACTTAGAGTAAATTTAACCCAAAAAAATTTCATTTGTGTACATACGTACGTACATACATCATTTTGGAGTATACCTAATGGGAATTTAACACTAACTATGGGACGAAAAGTCTCTAAAATAGTTGTATACCTATCAGATTTAAAGCATTTTTGTCCAATTTAAACAACTCAAATTCCCAAAGTAAACGTCCCATATTTAGTGTGTTAAATTCCCATTAGGTATACATCTTTTTTAGGGCCTTTTCGTCCCATATTTTCAACTCAAATTCCCATTCTAGACGTACCATATTTAATGGGTTAAATTCCGATTAGGTATAAGACTTAAATGATGTATGTACGTATGTATGTTCAATGTGGAGTAGTATTTCTGGTTGCCTATATTTTAGGCGCAAATCTTTTACCAACAGGTGCTGCCCTCTAGCGGCCTTTGTAAGAACTATATACGTGTAAGGGCAGTAAAGGGGTAAAAAATAAACAATTTATATCTTATTATATAATATATTGTACATTAAGTGTAGTTACATGAAATACAACAATGTAAAATACAAATGAACAATAAATACAAGTGAAATTTATACATACTATTATTTAAACATCCCTATTTCTAATTTTTCAGGACAAGGGTAAGTATATCTTTTATTTACATAGTATATTAAGGGTAGTTACATGAAATACAACAATGTAAAATACAAATAAACAATAAATACAAGTGAAATTTATACAAACTATTATTTAAACATCCCTATTTCTAATTTTTCAGGACAAGGGTAAGTATATTATTTAGTTACAACAATGTAAAATACAAATAAACAATAAATACAAGTGAAATTTATACAAACTATTATTTAAACATCCCTATTTCTAATTTTTCAGGACAAGGGTAAGTATATTATTTAGTTACATGAAATACAATTATGTAAACACAAATAAACAATAAATACAAGTAAAATTATACAAACTATTATTTAAACATCCCTATTTCTAATTTTTCAGGACAAGGGTAAGTATATCATTTATTTACATAATACAATAAGGGTAGTTACACGAAATACAACAATGTAAAATACAAATAAACAATAAATACAATTAAAATTAATACAAACTATTATTTAAACATCCCTAATCCTAATTTTTCAGGACAAAGGTAAGTATATTTATAAAGTACATTAAGGGTAGTTACATGAAATACAACAATTACAAATACAAGTAAAATTTATACACACTATTAAACATCCCTAAGCATATTTTTTTATAAAATACAAATAAAATTATATACAATTTTTATTTAACAACCCGTCATTTATTTCAGGGGGAAATACCAGAACAAAGAGACAGGGAAGTATGTAGTTATGCAACATTTATAAAGGAAATAAGACATGAGAAATTTTTCATGTTCATTCATGTTCTACGGATTGTAATTACTTTAATAGAACTTGTCCGGCCCTTCTAGCTTTTATAGTTTTTGAGATATAATATATTTTTTAAACCTAACTTTAACCAGATTTCGAATCGAAAATTTTTGATGGTATCAGGATAACAGGAATGAAAAGAGTTCTTATATTTTAAATGTGAGACCGGATTCGTGTTCTATGGGTCGTAATTAGTCTAAAAAACCCTGTCCTGCCCTTCTAACTTCTGTAGTTTACGAGCTATAACACTTTTTTAAACCCAATTTTACTCAGTTTTTGAGTCGAAAATTTTTGATGGTATCAGGATAACAGGAATGAAAAGAGTTCTTATATTTTAAATGTGAGACCGGATTCGTGTTCTATGGGTCGTAATTAGTCTAAAAAACCCTGTCCTGCCCTTCTAACTTCTGTAGTTTACGAGCTACAACACTTTTCTTAACCCAATTTTTGGGGTCAATGACTTGAATTTACTCAGTTTTTGAATCGAAAATTTTCGATGGTATCAGGATAACAGGAATGAAAAGAGTTCTCATATTTTAAATGTGAGACCGGATTCGTGTTCTACGGGTCGTAATTAGTCTAAAAAACCTTGCCCGGCCCTTCAACCTTTTGTAGTTTAGGAGATATAAAGCATTTCTTAATTAAAAAGTGTCGCATTTTAAGCCGAAAATTTTTCATAGTGTCCGGGGAACAAAAATGAGAAAGAGTTCTACGTATGGTTATTTTATTGCTTATAGTGCTTAAAAAATAAATAATAAAATTTTGGTATGAACAAAAAAAAAATCAAAAAATGTTCGAAAATATTCAAAAACCCTTATTATAAAAAATGTTGCCCTACGCCCTTCAAACTTTGGTATGATGTAATTTGACCCTATATTACTCATTCGAATTCCCCTAAGGAACAGCGTTTTAAGGAAAACGCTGAAAACCCAGCCGTTTTCGAGATATGGGCCCTTAAAGTTTTTTAAAGGGACTAACACTTAAATTCGTTAATTTATAGGGCTAAAGGGCCGGAAAATAGCGAATCGGGGGGATTCGAACCCGCGCTTTCCATTGGCTTGCACAGATTTGATGAAAACCCTTTGGTTTACAATATATTTGCCCTTCAAGTTTGTGGCGAAGGGCATACGCTAATTCCTGAACTAAAAGAGCTAGAAAATCCGGACAAGTGTTGTTAAACCTACTTGGATCTGCATAAATGAAATCCGTGGTCAAATTTTCCCTAAGGGCTCAAATAAGCCCTCAGCCCTTTATAAAAGGGCGGACTCTTGTCGGATGGTTATTTTCGTACCTAAAGAACTTAATACTAAAAGATAGCATAGAAAAATTGTGAAAAATCCGTAAAAATTAGGATATTTCCCTGTCCCTTTTGTTATTACATAGGAAAGGTAAAAAAAAACTCCTCTTTTATTTATTTATTCTTATAAAAAGTCATATATTATCATCATCCAGTGTTGTAGATACCGTACCCTATTGCTGGGTGTAATAGGCCCTTCGCGGAACTTGTAAACAAACATAAACATTGTTTATTTGGGCGGCAAAGTACAAAAGATATAATAAACACTTAATTAGAGTGGGGGTATTACGTGATAATATTAATATTATGTTTTTAGAATAAAGACTTCAGTTCCTTTCAGTCTTTGGTGAAGTGAACATCGTGTGCTTGTGAATAATCGTGTAGTGCATATAGCAACGAAAAAGTTTGAATTTTTTATTGAAATCGTTCTCTATATACATCGTATAGTTCGCAATATATTTTAAAAATGTTAGATTTACCCTATAAACTTTTTAAAAAATATTTAAATAACTTTAAATAATTTTCATTTTGTTTAAACTTTTTAAAAGAATCTAAATTTAATAAGTTAATAGTACACTAAATTTAAATGTACATTATTATTTATAAAAAAATCTAAATATTCAAAATTCTTTTTAACTTATACAATGTATTTCTGCTTCTTATAATTTTAGATATTATTTAAAATGTTGCATAAGACTCTGTCCTCCCGTTAGTGTTTATTATTTAATCCTTAGTCAAAATTATATTGTGTCGTGAGTTAGTTCACTATATAGTTGCTGTATATTTAAAAAAAAAATCTTTCCTATTATTAAAATATATATAATTGTCCGTAAAAGTGTGGTGTATTGTTTTACTAATACCAAGTGTTATACAAGTTATTCTAATAGGTGTGAGTGTTACGTAATATTTAGTACAAAGTGTATTCTGATCTGTGAAAATCGGCGATGATGACATATTACAGTGATGATACAACAGCGGATGATATATAATGAAAATTCACTATAGGTAAGTACGAACCTTTGATATTACATTTACATTTCTTCTAAGTTGTTGAACACAAAACAAATGTGTTTGCCAACAACGAATTTTATGTAAAATATAAATTTTTGCTTCCTTATTTACTATCTTTATTCTTGTAGTAGTGATAAATGAAAATATGAAACAAGTGTACAGAGAAAATTTGACGAAAATACATGTATTTTAACGCCCCGTAACTCCTAAACCAATCGAAGTTAAAATTTATAATCAGACGTATCTTACAGAGAATTTTATGTAGATTTCAAATTTTCATTGTGCAAGTTGCTATCTTTAACCATGTAGGAGTAATAAATAAGAATGTGAAATAACGCATGACAAAGTTTAGTGGAATATACAGTTTAACTCTCACATTTATATTTCATAGAATTTCAAGTATGGAGATCAGGCGCACCAGTTTACGACTTCACGATACCGCAGGGGATGGTTTCCTGATCCAAAAACGAAATCATGTCCACCAGGTCCGGAAAGAAGCCCCAGGATACTGTAGACACACGAAAGGGTTCTCCAAGTCGCTATGTCTGCGTCTCTTACCACTAGAACGTCGAAAACGTGATCATCTGCAAAAAAAAGAAATAATTTGTTAATAAAATTATAACTGTAATAACTTATTTATTGTATCTGCACTTTGTGTTTGTATTAACAATACCACTTTTCTATACACATTAATATGTAAATTTGAAATATCCTATAGAAAAGTATTTGTCAACATATCAACAATTGTAAAATTTTGCTTATATATACAAAGATACATGTGCAAATCAAATTTGAAACGTACAAGTTCCTATCTTACTTAGTTTCAGAAATTTTGAGCCCTATAGTTGGAATATCCAATTCAAATTTCTGAAACTTAGTATACATACAGAAAACAACCCCCTGAATTCAAATTTGAAAACTGCAAGTCGCTATCTCACTTAGTTTTTAAAATATTTTATTTTTATCATGGTATACACAAAAGACATTTAGCTATCTTGAAACAATCATGACTGATATTTTTCAACAATTCGAATTCCTGAATCTTAGTGTACATATCGAAAAACACCCCCTGAATTCAAATTTGAAAACTGCAAATCGCTATCTCACTTAGTTTTTAAAATATTTTATTTTTATCATGGTATACACAAAAGACATTTAGCTATCTTGAAACAATCATGACTGATTTTTTTTCAGCAATTCGAATTCCTGAAACTCAGTGTACATATAGAAAACAACTCCCTGAATCCAACATGGTATACACGATAGACATTTAGCTATTTTAAAACAAACATGACTAAATTTTTCAGGAATTAGAATTTCTGAAACATAGATACAGAAAACAACCCCCTGAATCCAGATTTGTAAATTGCAAGTCGTTATCTCGCTTGGTTTTTGAATAATTTCATTTTAAACTTGATATACACAATCTTGAAAGAAACATGATTGAATTTTTTAAGTGAAATCTTTTATAGGCGCACTTTGTACACTTTTTCCTTTATTTATATTTGTTGTAGATTTTGAAACTGTAAGTCCGTAGCTCACTTAGTTTTTAAATTATTTTATTTTTATCATGGTATACACTAGAGATATGTACCTATCTTGAAACAAACATGACTAATTTTTTTTTCAGCAATTCGAATTCTTGAAACTTAGTATACATATAGAAAACAAATCCCTGAATCCAAATTTGAAAACTAAAAGTCGCTATCACACTTTTTTTTCAGCAATGAAAAGCGCCCTTTCTATCAACCCTAAAGTTCATAAATTATATTTCGCGTGTAATCCATAGACCTTCTTTACAAATACTAATTTAAAAAAATCGTACGAGCGACTACAAAATTATATAATACATAGACATCAACTATAATTTATAATTACTCATTATTTTGATTGTTGACTACTATTTTTTATTATTATCTAATGCCTAACTGTTACACAGATCAATATTGACAGTTTCATTGTTACAGTGCTAGTGAACAGACGTGTGGTGTGCTCGTGCTCGTATACAGTGCTTTGGAGGACGACTTCCTAGTGCCTGGAGAGGACTTTTGTACATCTTCAAGACTTGGACTTATACTTAGGAAAATAATTTATTCATAGTAAGTTTTTTTTTTTTATTTTTAAACTACTTTTAGTAGCCATTATTGGGTACATCAGCCATTATTTCTAAAGACTATTTCGGGTGTATATATATATATATATATATACTTTATATTTGAATTATAATTGTTGATGTCGTGTGGCAAAGAATTTGAATTAATGTAGAGTTACTTATAGTGTTACTACCATACACAAATATAATATATTATTTGACGTATCGTACTATATATTTTAATACAAATATTTTATATTTAAATAATTAAAAATTTAAATATTCTTTTCAATATTGAATTATACTTATTTTCATATTAGGTATTTTATTTTTAATAGTTTCAAACTATTGAAACTTTTCTAAGTCCATCCATATTATTACATGTAACCACTTATCCAAGCATTATTTCTCTTATAATTTTATTGTTACAGAATCATGTAACATAGATGAATTACAGTCCTGGCCGAGCCGTAGGAGGATGTGAGTGAGTTGCAGAAGGATATCTATCCTAATTTCAGCTTTGGAGATGATCATATTGTTGTAGAGCACACTGAAGATACCCTAACATGTATTGGGGCCCCTCAAGACTTTTATAAGATTTATATAAATAAATAAAATTTATCCTCTTAAACATTAAGTACTCGTACGAAACACATATATCTTCATTTTCATTTATTTTACAGTTCATTATATAATGAATTCACATACGTACATGGAAACATATATGCATACATACTATTTAAAATCACAGTTACTATTTCACATATTTTTTTAAGTTATTACGTTTAAACTTGATATAAACAAAAGACATTTAGCTATCTTGAAACGAAAGTGACAGATTTTTTTTCAGAAATTCGAATTCCTGAAACATTGCGTACATATAGAAAACAACTCCCTGGACCCAAATTGAAAAAGCATGACTGAATTTTTTTTTTCAGCAATTCGAATTCCTGAACTTAGTCTAAATAAAGAAAACAACCCCTTGAGTCAAAATTAGAAACTGCAAGTCGCTATCTCACTTAGTTTTTAAATTATTTTATTTTTATCATGGTTTACACAAAAGACATTTAGCTATCTTGAAACAATCATGATTGATTTTTTTTCAGCAATTCGAATTCCTGAAACTTAGGTATATATCAGAAAACATCCGTTGAATTCAAATTTGAAAACTGCAAGTCGCTATCTCACTTAGTTTTTAAAATATTTTATTTTTATCATGGTATACACAAGAGATATTTATGTACCTATCTTGAAACAAACATGACTAATTTTTTTTCATCAATTCGAATTCTTGAAACATAGTATACATATAGAAAACAAGTCTCTGAATCCAAATTTGAAAACTAAAAGTCGCTATCACACTTTTTTTTCAGCAATGAATAGCACTCTTTCTATCAATCCTAAAGTTCATAAATTATATTTCGCGTGTAATCCATAGACCTTCTTTACAAATACTAATTTAAAAAAATCGTACGAGCGAGTATACCTCGTCCAGATTTCATTTGAACAAATAACTTTTAAATCCTCTGTGGGGTTCCTGAGAACCATAGTTGACCTGTAAAATTCTTATCCAAGATGTTATGCTTGCTTTAACAATGAACGCTCATTTCTGAATTGAGCAACTGGTAGTGCCAAAATGTAAATATGCACGAGGTACAGGATTGTATTGAGTTATACCCCAATACCCCAATAAAACTGTTCCCCTTTTAAATAGTTACAAGCAATTTTCAACTTTCATAGACATATAATGTACTTTGAGAAGAAACTATATTTGCGTGAAACGTAAAAATATTCACAGTAGCAAAGATTAGGATTAACACAGAGGATTTAAAAGTCATTTGTTCAAATGAAATCTGGACGAGGTATACAAAATTATATAATACATAGACATCAACTATAATTTATAATTACACATTATTTTGATTGTTGACTACTATTTTTTATTATTATCTAATGCCTAACTGTTACACAGATCAATATTGACAGTTTCATTGTTACAGTGCTAGTGAACAGACGTGTGGTGTGCTCGTGTACAGTGCTTTCGAGGACGACTTCCTAGTGCCTGGAGAGGACTTTTGTACATCTTCAAGACTTGGACTTATACTTAGGAAAATAATTTATTCATAGTAAGTTTTTTTAAATTATTTTTAAACTACTTTTAGTAGCTATTATTGGGTACATCAGCCATTATTTCTAAAGACTATTTCGGGTGTATATATACTTTATATTTGAATTATAATTGTTGATGTGTGTCAAAGAATTTGAATTAATGTAGAGTTACTTATTAGTTAAAATATTTCCTACTGAAATTTAACTAAGTATCCGGCGATTCGAATTTCTGAAACTATGTATATAAATCAACCCCCAGAATCTAAACATGAAAATCACAGTTACTATTTCACATATTTTTTTAAGTCATTAGGTTTAAACTTGATATAAACAAAAGACATTTAGCTATCTTGAAACAATCATGACTTATTTTTTTTCAACAATTCGAATTCCTGAAACTTAGTGTATATATCGAAAAACATCCGTTGAATTCAAATTTGAAAACTGCAAGTCGCTATCTCACTTAGTTTTTAAATTATTTTATTTTTATCATGGTATACACAATAAACATTTAGCTATCTTGAAACAAACATGAATGATTTTTTTTCAACAATTCGCATTCCTGAAACATTGCGTACAAATCGAAAACAACTCCCTGAATCCAACATGGTATACACGATAGACATTTAGCTATTTTAAAACATACATGATTGAATTTTTTCAGTAATTAGAATTTCTGAAACACAGATACAGAAAACAACCCCCTGAATCCAGATTTGAAAATCGCAAGTCGCTATCTCGCTTGGTTTTTGAATAATTTCATTTTAAACTTGATATACACAATCTTGAAACAAACATGACTGAATTTTTTAAGTGAAAACTTTTATAGCCACACTTTGCACACTTTTTCCTTTATTTATATTTGTCGTAGATTTTATTTGTTTATAATTTTGAAAAACCTTAACAGTTACGTAACTTGTGTCGCATTAAAATACTGTTATATCATATATATATATATATATATATATATATATATATATATATATATAATGAAATTAATCATTCATAAATTGATTGAAATATTTAAATTTTTATTTCAATATTCAATCGTTTGTAAAATCTACGAAAGATAGAAACATATTGTTTCATAATTTGCACTTTAAGTTAATGTTATTTCCAATGCCCATTTCCTAATTTTGTGTATATTTTCGTGTCGCAGAGATAAGAGCTGTGTACTTCAACGAGCTACAGAGAGCCCTGAGAGACTTGCAGTGGGACAGGAATTCTAAGTTCAGCGTTAGAGACAGCCATGTTGTTGTAAGAAGTTCCCAAAGCACGAGAAATACTCCCTGGAAGAGAAGGCACCCTGGTTCTACTCCATAACAACCCCTATATGAATTTGTAACTCTCAAGATCTTATATGTAAAATGTATGTAAATAAATAAAACCCAATCTCTTTTAAACATGTGTAAATATATCATGAAAGCGAAAAATTATAACTTCTAATCATAAAAAAACTTTAGAAATGCTGCATAAGGCATACACCATTAATACCTAAATAAGAATAACGCATAATACAAACGTACAATATACAATACATAAATGTATGTTTAAATTCATTGTTTTTTTTTCAACGCGTAGGTTCATATACATTTCATTACAAATCCATAAAACATACACACTATCTGTAGGGCACAGGAAAAAAGATCTAAGTCTAAGCATTGCTGAAAATAGTTTTAGCAATTCATAACACCAGGATTTAAATCAGAAAATCAAAAATTCACATCTATTATTAATTATTAATTTTTAAAATCTATATACCCTATACTTATTTTAAAACAATCTTGAATGAAAATTAGATTCATTGAAAATTTGTTCCTTATAGGAAAATGCATACTGAATTCAACATTGAAAACTATCTTTCTCAGAATTATCAAAGATAGACAACTTTATTTTTTCCGGTACCTTGAATTTCATTTTTAATACATACGAATATTAAATTGATTACTTTGAAAAATATCTTTATATTATCTCTTCATTTACAATAAAAAAACTTCTTGTTCATATTATTAAGAGTTCGTAAAACATACATACCATCTAAAAAATAAACCCCTGTATTTAAATTAGCAAACTTGAAGTCACCATCTGACTTAGTTTTCGAAATATAATTTTTTTTAAATTGAAATTTCCTTCAAACAAACGTCTCTAAAAAAATTAGATTCAATAACTTTAAAATAGTTTTTTATAGAAAATTTCATACTGAATTCAAATTTGGAAAACTCACGTCCCAATCTAGTTTCGATTTTCCGATATTAATAAATAAATAAATAAATAAATAAATAAATAAATAAATAAATAAATATGATATTTCCTGTACAAATTTACTCTTGTTCAAAACCGAATTCAATGTTGAAAACAATTTTTTTAGAATTATCAAACAGTGATTTAGATTTAGTTTATTTTTTTCCTGTACCTATTATCAGTTTCATTCTCTAATATATAAGCCCCGTTGGACATCAGTTCGCCCACCAGCGTTAATTTCATTTTATTTAGTTCATATATGATACAAATAATAGCTAACAAACTATCGCCAATTATTATTAATGTTACAGATATTTTGACAATTTAAGGACTCATAGCAAGATATGTTTACTTAAATATTTTATTGTTTTTTTTTTTGTAAAATGAAATAATACTTAGTTTTACCAAATCAGGAAATACTGAAAAAAATTAAACGAATTTTAAACGTAAGATTATAATGTTTTATTAAATAAAATGTCTAAAAGTAATGCAGCAGTAATTTGCAATAAAAACGATGTTACCCATACCGTTAAAAGTTTAATCTTTAGCTAAAAATTTAATTTAAAACTACGTTGTAATGTTTAAAAAACTTCATTTTAAATAAAACGTAAAGATTTATTTAATTATTATTGCAAATTCTATTAGTTAAGTTATGATAAATTAATTTTTAACAAGTGGGCGAACTAATGTCCGACGGGGCTCGTACACACGGGTATACAATCACACTTTAAAAAAACATTTTCTCATTTCGCATTTACAATAAGAACACTTACAGAAGAAATAAATTAGCACGAAGAAAAAATATCATATATCCTTTTCCGTAGTAAAATATTAATATATATCGGTGTTTTTCAACCTTATTCTATTAATAAAATACTTTCAAAATTTAATATTCGCTACACTTTACAATTAATAAGATTAAAAATAGTAAATTATAACGTTTTATGATAGCCAAATATTTATTTGAAATGATAAACAATTCCTCATTTTTATTAATAACATAATTAATAAAAGACATGTTTTAGTAAACCGAGTTAATAAAAAACGATTATTCATACATAATAAATATTTTTCTTTGTAATCCATAATGTAAACAACAAAATTAATTCGGTTGAAAAACATTGTTGTACATTTACTCTGTAACATATTCATACCTATCAAGAAATTTATGTATTGTTGCACATAAACTTAGACAAAAATCATTGTTACCCTTAGTAAATCGTGCTCTTACACTTCGTAAAATATTTATACGGAAATCATTCATTCATATACCTAGGAAAAATTAATCTTGCATTTTACGAAAAAACCTGATATACTTTTCGCTTTTATGCTTAAGGCTGATTTATGCAGCCATTTTCATTTACATTTAATTTAATTTTCATTTAAAAGATAAATGTATGTAAACCAATATAGCCATGCATACACAATTTTCATTTATCTCTCATTCTCATTTATTTTTAAAGATGGCCAACTTTTATCTAATAAATGAAAATTATAAATGGCGCATGCGTGTACGACATGACAGGGACGAGAATTTGAGTTGATCAGCTGGTTGTCATTATGTATCTCCGATATCGTTTCTTTTTACGGTTTTTTATTGCAATAACACGTTTAAAACTAAACTCATAACTTCTTCGCTGTCACTATTGTTGAATATTTTTATTAATAAATTTTATTCCAATGAAAGTCGGGTTATAACGTTAATCATCTGTCAGCGTATTTTTATATGTACGCATGCGTTCATTTTCATTTATTTTTGTTATATATTTTTGTATGAATAGGTACATTTAAAAATTATAAATAAGAATTAAATGAAAATTAAATTAAAATGTAAATGTAAATGGCTGCATAAATCCGCCTTTATATGGAGCACCCGTATCTAATATAATAAAATCATATACCGATGTCTACATGTGTTGTAGATACTGGCACACCCAGTAATGGGTAATATGGCGTTATGATATATTTATTTATTTATTTATTTATTTAAAGGCATATATGTATTTATATTCGTACCATATATAGGTAAAAAATGTATTAAGCTATTTGCACACATTAAAAATATGTAATATATTTTACATTTATTTATTCATATTTATGTATGTATATTAATTAAATAAACATATTATAATTAAAAATTAGATTACATCTTCTCGTTAAAATACTATCTGCATGTATATATGTATAAGATAAACCTCGAGATAATCAATCCTATATAGTTATTTTTCCAATGTCAAATATGACGTATTTTGAGCACATATCATCTCTATGTTTTTATAACTGCGAAGGCCTTATTGTAGCACAAACAAAAAGATCGATCTATTAAAATCATCCCATTATTTACATGTGTAAAACAATGTATTTCATGTATTATATATTGTAATATCATTATGTATTATGTAACATATCTCTGACCAATAAATCCATATTCAAATAACAAACTCTCTTATTCCAATACAAAAATTAAAAATCGCATTCCCCAGATCTAGGTTCATATCCCGCTTGCTAGCAATAATCCTGTAGCTCGTCAATCTGGAACCAGAGCGACGAGCTACAAGATCTTGCAAACCAAAGATCCAGGTTCGATTCCCACCTACTAGCTACCAGCAACCAGCGCAGCATCCACCCCATCCTAGCTACCAGCAACCCGCCGAGCAGCCACCAGCCCTAGCCTAGCCTGCGGTCTAGGCTAGGATCCTGGTGGCTAGCCTGAAAAAATCAAAAAGCCTGTATATAGCTGGATATAGCCGTTATTACGTAACTTCACGAAACAGTCCGTCCGGTACAGCTCCAACGCTCACGCTGCACGAA
Organism: Ophonus ardosiacus; assembly: GCA_943142095.1. Lineage (NCBI taxonomy): Eukaryota > Metazoa > Arthropoda > Insecta > Coleoptera > Carabidae > Ophonus > Ophonus ardosiacus. Next base: position 51,184,014 of record OW964830.1, read on the forward strand.
TGGCTGTAAATTCATCAGACAGCCAGTATTATACACAGCTAGAAATCCATGGAGGGGATCTGAGATTCATGTTTTTATCACCAGGCCTTACTATAGCCTTTGCTTTTTATGAAGTTTGAATTTTGCTGGGTGAATACCTTGCGATCAGCTGAATATCTAGTAGCTAGTAGCCGTAAATCGCCGATTCTACACGATTTTTTAATTTTGACAGCCAGAAGCCTTCCTACAGCATTTCGATCGATGAATTTTTAAATTTTGCTGGGTAAATGCCTTGCGATCGGCTGAATATCTGTCGGAGAGCTCAAAAATGCTCGTAGCGGCAGTAAAGTGCTACTTTTCGGACGCTCCGGCCTTAAATCGTCTATTTTACAGGATTTTTGAATTTTGTCGACCAGAAGCCTTGCTGGTTCTCGCCGCTCGGATTTTGCTCGCTAGAAATTTTGTCGCGTACTACGTGCTTACGTAATCTGCTGTGCACTAGGTAGGAATTTTGGCGTTAAAATTTTTCGTGCACGTTGCAGATCGGCGATCGCTTTGCGATGCTCTAGAATCGGATTTTTCTGGTTGCTTACCTATAGGCTGTATATCGTTCATATCGTACTGATCTCATTTTGATGATCTAGTTCGTATTTTGGTGAATTGCTGGTTGCTGGAATGCAAATTTTGAGGAAGGAAAATAGGTTTTTGAATTGAGAAATTGTATTCATTTTACTGTATTTATTGGTCATTTATATAATACATTTTATATATGTGTTACATATTACCTATAATGATACATATTATTCTATGAGGACTTAGAAATATATAAATAATGAAATGTATATCGTTCAATATATTGTATTCTATAAGCTCTTACATAATATACATACATAAAATACATAATATGAGTATTAATATTTTTTTGTGAACATAATATATAACAATTTTTTTCTAAGACTTTTATGGAGTTATATATTTTTAATATTAATATGTAGTTTGAAATTCATACAACTAAAAATAGATGAGTATTTTAACGCAATTTTTTAAACAAATGTATTTTCAATATTAAAGTGCATACTGCTATAGTATGATTGTGACTAAGTCTTAGAAAAAAAAAACTATAATTTCGACAGGAAATAATCTAGAGCAAGTATATTATAATACAAAATTATCTATAAATAAATAAATCTAATGTGTTCACTACCACAATTAAATTGTATTTTTCACCTAATTACAATTATTACATTTATTGTATAACGAACAAGTACAAATAAATAAAATATAAATAAATATATCATCACGACATATTACCCATTTCTGAGTGTGCCATTCTGCATTGTACATAGATTTCGGTAATGATGATAACATATCTCTACCATGCGGGCGTTTACTAAGCGTCACCTCACGGGCACTCATTGCTTGCTCAGTTTCCTAGGTTCGCGACCAGACACTCAGGCACGCGGCCACGGGACCCCATAACAAAACAAGTACAAATACTAATGTTTGTTGAATAATTTTTAAACAAAAATGGCACTTACACCTCTTTTAATTTAAATCATTCAATGAATCTCTCCAAATCAATATTCTAACGATAAAAATATTAATAAAAGAAGAAGTTAACTTTAAATAGGCAATAACCTAAAATCAGGTGGAGATATATGCATGACTTTGTCATTCGATTCTACCGACAAGATTTACTTAAAAATAAAAATTTATTGAAACATGGATACCAAATTTAGGGCAAATTAAGTGAAAAGGCCATTTTTTTATGAATATTGTAACACCAATGTAATTTTGTTAAGTAGAATCGGATGGCAAAGTCGCCAAGTTCGTATCTTCGCCCATTTTTTGGGTCGTAACTCAAAAATGGATTTTAAATGTAAAACACGAAAACGAAAAAATATATCGACCTGCGGTTTGAAAATTTGAAATCCGGGCGTTATCATTATTTTCTATTTAATAAACCAGAATTTTTCAAATATATGTATTTACTTTTTACAGTACATATATTTAATTTATCTATAAGTCGTAGGAAAATTATATTAGACAGTAAATAAAATACTTAATATAAATCAACCGAGTAAGAACTCCAAAAGTACCCCGTCAAATCAAGCGAAAAGGGTACAAACTAATAATGTGGTTCTTTAATCTTTAGTATTTTTATTGTTATTAGAAAATTACAACACAATATTTTCCATCTCTTAATAACGAAAAATACAACTGGATTAAGAATATACTTCAAATTAAAAATGTGAATTTAGTTCAACATAGGAAGAAGCATCTGACAGTAAAGTAAAAATGAAACGCGCCGATATCTGATGACGAATTTTGGATATCTCTTGAACAGGATTATCAAAACAAGCTGTTCTAATTATGTTTTTCAACATCGAATTTGTGAGAACTTAGATTTTCTTATGTTAGCTATTAAAGAACCAAATATATATAGACAGAAAAACACTAAACACAAGTTTTTCAGTAATTATGATACTACCTTTTTAATTGATTAATTATTAATTTGTTTTCTGTGTTCCCAATAAGTTATTTAGTTTTTACAAATTTTAATAAGTAATCTTGTTCACGAGAGGGTTCCGCAGGTTGAGAACCACTGCATTAAGGGTAGGTATGAATTATTTGTGCTCATTATGGATCAAAATGAATCATTCAAAAATTTGATAAATCATTTTTCATGTTATCCAATCAAATTTTTTTATGACACTGGATAGATAGTTACTTTGAAGTTGACAATAAAATTAAATAAAAATATTTTATTTGTTTATTCTACAAGTATTATATAATTCAGATTGTTAATTTTAATATTTTTAATAGAAGAGTATGCGAATAAAAATGTATACCGTAAGTAAACTGCCCTTAATTTTGAGATTTTTTGATAAATTCTTTTTGATACTTAATCAACATTATTATTATTATTTTCCGCAACGTGTATACTCAAAATTATGAAACGACTGATATATAAATATAGTTTAACTTAAATGATTGCATTATTATTACGTAAGCCTCACCCTAAATAATAGTAAAATATATCTATGTGACAATGTCCTAAACAGTGGCGTAGCCAGGATTTTCAAATGGGGGTGGATATTGAAAAATGTGGGGGAGAGAGTTCGTACTCACACATCATATTATAGGTACTCTATTTTCAGGCGGATTTATGCAGCCATTTTCATTTACATTTACTTTTTCATTTAATTTTCATTTAATTCTCATACGTCATAACCCCACTTTCATTGGAATAAAGTTTATTAATAAAAATGTTCAACAATAATGACAGCGAAGTTATAAGTTTAGTTTTAAGGGTGTTAATTGCAATAAAAAACACCTTAAAAAGAAACGATAACGGAGATACATAATGATAACCAGCTGGTTAACTCAAATTTTCGTCTCTGTCATGCCGTACACGCATGCGCCATTTATAGTTTTCATTTATTAGATAAAAGTTGGCCATTTTTAAAAATAAATGAGAATGAGAGATAAATGAAAACGTAAATGAAAATGGTGTATGCATGGCTACATTGGTTTACATACATTTATCTTTTAAATGAAAATTAAATTAAATGTAAATGAAAATGGCTGCATAAATCCGCCTTTAGATAGTAACAATTTTGCGTCAAACTTATACGTTTTTATGAAATATGTAGATCATTTATTTATTAAAATAAAATATATGTCAAACTTGTAAGTTTTATGAAATAGATCATTTATTTATTAAAATAAAATATATATTAATATTACCAATGGGGAGGGTTCAAACCCGAAAACACCCCCCTTGGCTACGCCACTGGTCCTAAATAAACTTTAAATTGCATTAAACAAAGTTCAACAAAAATGACTGCATTATTATAAGTAAATCTCACTCTAAATAATAATAAAATATATCTATATTTTATGAAATAAAAGTATTTTTGAGTATCTACCTACACCATTTTCTAATAGCAATAACAAATAAAAATGAATCTAGGAACGTGTTGATAAGTTTTAGAATGTATGACGTTTTTACTGGTATTAAAATTACATGATTTTTCTAATAAGTATTAAGGATTTATCGATTTATAAATTAGTTTGAAAATATTGTTTTCTCCACTGGATATGATACGTTTAGAATTATGTATTCTAGACTGTTTTATAACTTTAGCACGTGTAGATTCAGTTTCTGTAATGTGAATGTTAGTTTTATTATAAAATGAAATAAATTACCTTTCAAAATACAACTGGATATTCAAGTACTACTTCTTCATTTTCATTTGACATAATACACAATAAACATAACTTATTACACTTTATTTTGCACGAAACAAAGATTTGCACCTGTCACTTAGAATAATCAGTTCCACCATATAGGGCACCTGCACCTACGTTACAACATGGCGGATGATCAGCTGATCTCGGGCAACCAAGCTTCAGTTTAACATTGCGTCTTATGCAGCGAATATGTATGAATTATTTACTAGTAAAACAAAGCAGTCCTATATATAAATATATTTAAAAAAATATTAAATTGAAATAAGTAGCTCGTAGCATCAGGTTGTATTATATTCATTTGAGTTTGTATAAGTTTTTTTATATGTATTTTTAAATGAAAACATGAATATTGAAATTAAAATAAATTGAATTATTATATTTTTTTAATTTATAAAGAAAATTAAATTTGAGATATATATATTTATCTTCGAGTTCATTTTTCTTATTGTCATATTGTGTATTTTTATTGTATATAAATGAGCTTATTGAGTTTATACGTTAAAAATTTATCTTTGGGAGCCAAAGTACGTTAAATCGATAAATTTAAGTGGATACATAATGTGGATCCTTATACATTGCCATTTTTTTGACGAGGATTATAAATGCCTTTTAAAAATCAATATGAAATCAATAATAACCTATCTAATTTTTAAACCTTTGTGAGAAACAGACACAAATATATATATTTTTTCTGTTACTAAAAAAACTTCATTCAAAATTTGTAATTCTGTCATTTAAAAAATATTTTTTTATGTTTTTTATATATATTATTAAAGAAAATTACATATATTTAAATATTCATACAATATGTTCCTATCCGATTATGTTTAAATTATTTTATATGCAATAAAAGTATACACAAAAAATAGGATTGGGTTAGTTTAATTTAATAACCTGGAACTCATTAAATAATAAGAATGTCCTGACTAATTTTTTACGAAAAAAAACTCCTCATATAATCACTTTTACACACTCTAATCAGTTTTTCCCAAATAAAACAATAAGTGCCGTAAAAACACAATAAAAGCTTACGGCACGATATTTCTCCGTAAGACACAATGCAAACTGAAGGTTTGGTTGACCAAGATCAGCTGGTGGCCGCCATGTTGAAATGTCACGTGCAGGTGCCCTATTGTGTCTACGTCTACTCGAATTTGATTGGTTGAACTTTGAATTATGCGTGTGATTCAAGGATATAAGGCGCTGACAATTAAAGGTAAATTTTAATATGTGATGAGTAAATGTGTTTGTGTGAAATATGAATAAATTTAAATATGTATTTATGTTCGTAAATTTAATGTATCATAAACCGCAGGCATTAGAATATATGAAATTTGTATTTAAATATATGTGTTTGCATGTTATGAGGTTTAAATATAAAATATGTGTATCGCAAGATCATGTGTTTCATTTCCCTTATTATTATTATTATTATTATTATTATTATGTACCTATTATGTAATCTTATAAAATAAATCATTTCTCATGTAACAGTGTGTAATTTTATGTACATAAGGTGTGCATATTTTATTAAAATATGGAACAAGGGATACAAATACATATAAGAGTATTTTGGGTTCAAGGTGAAGTCCCTCCTCTCGGCATAGAACACCTGGGGGTCGTCTCCAACGATCAACTCAGGTTTCAAGGACATCTGTAGCTGCACAACTTTCTACTGCTTCTCCACTATGTCTCTGCTGTAGAAATCTGCAACAACACATCAATTATCAAATAATTCTCAATGAATATAAGCTATACGATAGATGATTTAATTAAAACAAGTCCAATTTTGTCTGCAGTCGAACCGCCATAACTCGAAACTCTCTCTAAGTCGAAATTTACTTGTGTTCCCGGCAAATTTTATATATTTACAATGTATTTTGACCTCTCTAACTCGAATTTCTTCAACTCAAAATGGGTCCATAAACCATAACAAAAAATAATAAAATGTACACTTTATCTTTAAAGTACTACTCAAGAAATAACGATTAAGATAAAAGAAAACATTTTTTCAATAATTACTTTGCGAGATATTTGAATTTATTTCCAGAGCCACCGATGACGTCACACTATTGGTATCTTTCTCGCGCAGCCTACTACAGAAACTGGTGTGAGAAAGATAGCTATAGCTTTCTTTAAAAATCAAATGCAGTTTACAAAAAACAATTATGACTTTTTGATTCCACGAATTACTTCAAAATTAAACGAACTTTCATTTAAAAATATTTAAAAAAATTGGTTTATGGGCACATTAGAAACCACTCACATGCCCCAGTAACACTGTAGTCTCTATAACTGGAATTTTCAGGTACAAAATATATTTTTTTGCATTATATTTTGCACGTCAAAAGATACGGGTGAATAAATTATCGCTACTATTGCTAAAGAAGATGAGCTTCAAGACAAATTGAATGAAGGTGACATCGATAGAAACTTGCTCAGAGAGAAATCTCACCAGGATATGATGAAAACATTTGAAATAATTCAACTTTTTTTACTATTACCAAACATTATTCATTAATAATTGATTATTTTAAAAAATAACTTTTTTTGTTCAACAACCCAAGTTTCGTTTTAAAGAATGTTTAAAAATGTTTTAAAATTATCTACGTTTTTAATAAATTAACCTTGATTGCATTAAGTATGCTTTTTCGAAACCTCTATAACTCGAATTCTGCAGTCCCTTGAGTTTCGAATTACGGAGGTCCGACTATAATTTACAAAAATAATTTTTATTATAAAACGTGGTTACTACTTATCAAAAGTTGTGAAGTAATATAAAAGTAAAAAAATTGAAACTTACCATGAATAAATAATATTTGTAGGTGCGACTCCAAGTCCTGCAGATGTTTGGGAGTCACTCCAAGCACCAGGAAGTCGTCTTCGAAGACATAGTACACTAGCACACCACACACACGTCTTCACACTAGCACTTTAACATTGAAACTAACTAAATTAAATTAAAAACCCTAACTGTTAGGTATTAGATAATAATACCGCTCAAACAGTAATTAATGAGTAAATATAATAATTACTGAATATAAAGTATTACATAATATTTGGGATACCGCACGGCGTTGAGGATAGATATATCAAAAATTGAAGGAAAATAAATCATCTTGGGAAAAGTTTCTTAAAATTTTTTACCTCCCGCTAAGAGAGTTAATTAATGCCAAAATCGCAAATCCAGGTTTTAGTGAATAAGCACGTTTTAGTATGTGTGTGTGTGTATGTGTGTGTGTCTTGTTTGGGGACGTATTTGTGGATGTTGGCAGGACCATTCCTAAAAAACTATAAGACCTGTTTAACTATGTATTCTTCAATCAAATAGTTTCTTAAAAAAATTCTAAATATTATCTTTTGAAAACTTGTTATTATAAATATTAAAAAATATTAAATTCTACATCTAGTACATTTAAAAAAATTATTATATCTTTCATAGAATTAGAGATAAAAAAAATATAATATAAATCTGTTGTCTATTGTAATAAATTTCATAGTATAAACTACACCAAGGATACCAGTACATTTAATATTATTTCTTATTGTATTATTATTTAAATATTTTAGAAGAGCATAGTACAAAATTCCACATAAAATGAAAGGATAGATATAATTATTTGCGTGTACAACAAATGTTACTTATGTAACATAAAATGGAAATGGCGAGAGGTATTGTGCTAGCCGTAACAGATTACCAGAGAGGTATTGGAATCATGCTAAAAATCGCATATCCAAATTCTAGTGGATAAGCACGTTTTAAAGTCCCTAGAATCTGATTATAATATTTTTACGATGATACTATATAAGACTTAAAACATGTTTAACTTTGGTTTCCTCAATCTGTTATTACTGGAAAGAGCTTATTAGATTTTGGTAACAATTGGACAACCGGAAGTATTAGTTACTTAACAAAAAAACTTCTAAATATTATTTTTCCAAAATTTATTTTATTACAAAAATTAAAGAATATAAAAATCTCTATCCGATAAAATTTTTATTACATCTTCTATAACTTGGAGATAGAGAACTATAAATATGTAAAATAATAAACTGTAATGAATCAAGTACCCTATGGAAAACAAGCGGAAAAATTAAAATGTTTGTAACTGACAAATAAATGTCAAGAGTCAAAACACCAGAGACATTACTGAAGACCTTTTCTGGGAAGTACATTTAATATTTATTTTATTATTAATTAAATATTTATAATTATAGATAAATAGGTATATTACATATACCCTTCAAAAATACCGCCAATCTCATCAATGAATTGGAAGAATCTCGAACATTAAAAGAATAAGAACAAACTTGTTCATAGAATGAATTGAAAAAATATTAAAATATGTAAAGACGATATGTGTTTTTGTGTGTACCAGAAATGTTAAATATGTACAATACTTATATGCCTACTATGTAAATGGCGAGAGGTCTTGTGCTGGCCACAACAGATTTTTTTTTAATATGATAAAATAGAGCACATTTTATTTCAACAGCGCGCATCATGTAACTAAACTTTCATTGATCAGTTTGTTATCTGAGTTTGCGCATCTTTATCTGTAAACATTTCGCGAGTCGAAAACATCGTGTGCCTTCTCTTGACACTTTGTGGTTCCTACCATACCGTATGTTCCCTTCATAACACTCCCCAAAACCGTAAGTAACCCTAATTTTTCCACCGAGATGTTTCTAGTAAGATACTTATTCTATTTTCATGTTTTAGAGAACCAAAATGTTACATAGGATATTTTGTCGTTCGTGCTGTTGTTGTATTAGTTTGGAAAAAGGGTGTAGTGCTATAGGAGCCCTTGAATGGGTAAGAATACCATAATATAACATTTTCTGACAATTTTAAAATGGAAATTTTTAATATTTGGTACTCAAATCGATGAACACACTACAGTCTACTCTCTAAATCAAACTTTCTTTGAATTTTTCTCTAAATCGAATTATTTTTTGAAATAAAAATGTATACAATTGTCTCAATAAGCTTGCTCACTATTGGTAACTTTTTTATTTGAAGTGGTACGAGGTTGGTTAAATGAGCAAAATTGTGCCATTTTATATTAGAAAATTCTCAAAATTTGGGACAATATATATATTTTTTAAATGGAACCATATATTTTTTATTATGTTTTTGGAAAGAGTATTTTTTTCTCTTTCCAATAAAGTAATGTTGTTTATGTACAATTTTTTCAAATAAACGAGTTATTTACGGTTAAGAATTTAAATTTTGTAAACTATTTTATTAGTTTTTTAGTCAAGTAAGCCATGGAAACAATTGATTCATGTTTGTTTGACGTTTAATAATTTCTCCTGTAAAGTTCTCTGTGTTTACTAATGTTTAATAACTTTACAAAGGAAGAAAAGTTAGATATGATCGTGCTATATGGAAAGTTATATCTAGACACCAGTTACGTAGAACGGTCGGCTCTCTTTCCAAAAGAGTTTAAATGTGCGAAAGAAATAATGGCTTTCAATTTGAACATTTTCTTTGTTTTGTTATTTCGGTAAAATAAATTAATAAAATAATAATTTTATAAAAGACAATTGTTTCCCTAGTTTAATTGACTTAAACTAATAAAAGACAATTTTTATCTTTAAACGTAAATAACTCGTTTATTTGAAAAAATTGTACACATTGAACATTAACTTATTGGAAAGAGAAAAAAATTCTCTTTCCAATAAGATAATAAAAAATATATAGTTCCATTTAAAAAATATATATTTTGTCCCAAATTTTGGGAACCGCTGACACAATTTTTATTTTGTCTACATGACCAATTTTCTAATATAAAATGGCACAATTTTGCTAATTTAACCAACCTCGTATCGCTTCAAATAAAAAAGTTACCAATAGTGAGCAAGCTTATTGAGACACCCTGTATATGTAAATGTAAAAATTCTTCTTTAAATCTAATTTTTCATTTCGAACTTTCCGTCAATCGAATTAAATGTTGGGCATTTGTCGTCAATTTCAATGAACTTCGCCTCTCTATTTAATCGAATTTAGATTTAGATAACTGAAATATAATAAATTTATAACAAAATATTTCTTGCAGATGTTAACAGTATATTTGTCTTGCAAATACTATGATATTACAAATCCAGGATGCAAAGCTAGAGACTTCAAAATAAGTTGCAGTATGATATACTACAACGTATTGTCTTTTTTTATAAGCGTGTCAGTAATATCTGGTATAAACAAGGTAACGTTTATAACAAATACATTTATTTCATAATGTCTACTGTGTACTACTTTTAACCTCTCGCTAAGAGAGGAAGGTATTGGATTCATTCTAAAAATCGCGTATCCATTTTTCAGTGAATAAGCACCTTTTAAGGTCACTGGAAACCAATTTTAACATTTTTACAATGTGTGTGTGTGTGTGTGTGTGTGTGTGCATGTTGGAGGGACGATTCCTCAAAAACTATAAGACTTAAAAAATATTTAACTGCAGTTTCCTCAATCTGACATTCCTGGGAAGAGCTGAAAAGGTTTTAGTAACAATTTGACAATCGGAAATAGTAATTTTTTAAAAAAATCTTCTAAATATTATTTTTTTGGAAATTTATGTTTTTACAAATATTCAAGAAAATTAAATTCTGCATTTGATACAGTTAACATTTTTATTATATCTTCCATAGATTTAGAGATAAAGAATAATAAAATATATAAAATAATCCGTTGTAATGAACCTCACAGCCCAAACAACTCCATGGAAATTAGTTGAAATATTAATATGTTTGTAATTGACAGAAAAACATCAGTATCAAAAATCCAGATACATTCCTAAAGGCTTTTTTCTGGGAAGTACATTTAAAATTTCTTATTTTATTATTAATAATTAAATATTTAAAATTATAGATACACACACACATATATAGGCATTAACGTAAAATTAGTAAAATTATATTCTAGGGACCCTAAAACATGCTTATTTATTAAAAACTCACCACCGAATTTTTTGACCAAAGACAATACCTTCACCTAAAGGTGACGGAGATAAAGTGATTTAAGTTAAATTGACATGTTTTGAATTAATTTAATAGATATTTATACACCAAGTGAGCTAAGATAATGTTAATTTCTTCGAGTTAATAAACATTCTTATCTCACGTGGTTTATACAATATTTTGTTCAATTTTGACGAAATAGTAGTAAAAACCATTATAATATTTAAGTTTGACAAAACAAAAAATTAATCAGATAGTAGGATGTGCATGACAATCGTCGATGATAGACGTCAAGTCATCTATTTAAAAGGTTTATTGTCTGTCATTTGGCCGTGAAAAATAATGAAAATGGCTGATGTCTGATAAATACTATGGTGAGTATTTAAAAAAAAATTAATTCACTTGTGAATAAAATGTTACTTGTAGTTGTTGCTATGGAGTTAATAATGACAGTTTAAAACGTTGAAATTGAATAAAAATATTTAAAACACGTAGACAGTATGAAATAAATTGTTGTACTTCATACGATACGGCTAAGTAGCAGGGCAGCGAACCCGCCAAAAACTTGGTTCGGTTTAGGTTCAGGTTAATTTGTTTTTTGAAAGATGGGCCCGGGTGCGGTTCTGGTACAAGCATTAATAAAATTTGCGGTTTTGTTCGCGGTTCAGATTCGAAATAATGTAAAATGAGAGCCGGAATTTAAGCAAAACGCAACAAGAAACGAACACAATTTTCACGAAAAGTCAGCCTAGACAGCAACGCAAACGCCTAAGACGTCGATTATCGGCTGTATTTACTTTTCGAACTAAAAATTAACCTGAACCGGAGTTGAACCCCGAACCTGAATTTTAATACTCGATTCGGTTTCGACTCAGATTCAATTAAAAATATATCTGAGGTTCGGTTCTCGGTTTGGGTTCCCTAAAATGTTACGGTTTGGTTCCGGTTTTGGTTCGGTTCAGGTTCGGGTTCGATGCCCTGCTAAGTAGTATTACGGTTCTAATTTCGAAATTTCGTCGCCTCATTAGTACCGTAATAACTCACTTCCCAGCCTTATAATGTAAATAGCCACTTTATTGGTTTGTTATCATTGGTATTTTTTGCAGAAAAGTCGGATGTATTTCATACCATGGTTAATATCAAAAACAATAGAATATATGACATTCAGCGTCATACTTATTTACGACTTAACAACAAGGGTTATTCCTACTGATGATGGCGTAGTATTTGCAATCATATTTGCTATTATAACAATGTGTAAGTATCTTCATTGCTGCTAAATTTTCTAGCATATTTTTTCTAAAAGCTACACTTGAAAAGATGGCTAGAGCGTTAAGTCCCGTTCAGGGTAATGGTCCCGGGTTCAAATCCCAGTGGCCGACAGTTCACAATTTAAATAGACTGTTAATTCTCCATTAATAACAAGCTGTTGCTGTAGTAATATTCTGGTATTCATGGTTCTGTGTCCTGAGCCTCTACATCCATATGGGCCATGGTAAAGATGGGGACCAAGAAGACTCTCAATTACAGGAACTGGTTTAAATTTTAAAAATCCGTCCAATCCAAAAATTTACCACAATCGCGCAATTTTAAAGTATATATATAATAGTAGCGGCTTAATGGGTTTTACAATGCCGAACGTTCAATTAAATGCAATAATTGCAGACTTTAAGGGTGCCTTAATATACATCAAAGCTCCAAATTAATATTATTTAATAATAATAGCGTTAAAGCAGTAACTTAAAGTTAATGTTAAATATGTTTATAAAGTTTATTATATATTAGAGATTTACTATAACATAAATTTTTGCGTTTATATTAAAAGGGGATTCCACGATTTTTAGATTTTTTACATGTTGTAGTATTTTTAAATTTGGAAAGCGTTGAAAAATTATTTTATAAATCATTGATAATTTACTTCTTTTGTTGCCACAACGAATGTAAACTGTTATGAATAACAAAATCTATTCGACTAAGAATTAAAAACTTAATATTAATATATATTTTGAGTGATTAAGTTGTCTTTCATAAATTGTTGTTCTGGTTACCTATTTTTGAACATACCTCTTTGAGAGTTCATCTTAGGTAAAAAATGCAACAACCCTTTTTGTACAAAAAGTATCGAGATTTAATTTTGTATTCTTGTAAAATTTTGATACGGGTCACTGTTTTTAAAATAACAGCGAAAAACTCAATTTTCGCACCTTTGATCCAAGATGGCGGCCCACGCCGAGCCTCCCAAGGTCACAAATTTGAATTTTCCCGCCACGATCCAAACAACATATGTTAAAATCGTTTTTTCCCCACCTTTTGTAAGACAAATTTCTTTTTTGTTCTCCATTAACTGGACTAACAGTTATATGGGAAGAAATAAGAAATAATTGAGTGGAATCCCCTATTGTCAGACTATAAGTACAATAATTTCGAGAAATAGTATACAGAATGTTATTTAAAAAGCGCAAAGAAATTCGATTTCCCATGTAAAATACCTATAGCACAGAATATATACATAACTAACGTCAACTGAAGCGACACTGTTGTATGTATTGCCGTCCGTGTACTCCTGGCTATGTGTGCGTGAACTTAGACCAGGGAGGGGTAACGCAAGGAGATTGAGCGTACTCCAGTACGCCTGACTGTATCAGTGACGGAGGTACGGCGTTCCTGTGTAGGACAGTTCAGCGCAAGAATATTACAACTACCAGACTAGACTGTTAGACATAATGCCGGGTGCTGTATATTGTTCCGTAAACGACTTTAAAGGTTTAAGTTTTATACTATTAACATTGGTATCATAAAGCGAGCCTGTTGAAGGTCACCAGACTCAAATACACACGTATAGGGAAGTGTCGTACCAGTGCCTATAGCCCGCTTTTTAATTAACATCCTGTATATACGGAAATAAATATCGGCAGCTCTCTGATAGTTCACGGATAATATTTATAATCTTTCCGATAGCATCTCATATTCGTACAGAAATTTTTTAATATTTCAAAAATAAAAGACAATAATAAGCAGACAACAAAATTATAATGTGTTATAAAATTATATATAAATATTATTCTTGTCATTTTGTATTAGAAATATGTATTAAATATACACATATACTTTGTTTTTAAACTAAGAAAAGTGTTTTCGAAATATAGTTAAGAGTAAAGTATTATTTTCTGCTGTCATACACAAATAACTATTTTGTCTCTGATGTAAATACTGTTCTTAGCTTAAAAAACTAAGGGCCGGTCTTATAAAACTATTTAATCAACAGTTAAAATTTAGTTAGCTACTAAACTAATTTAACTGAAGATTTGGGTATTACAAAAGTTTAATGATAAGTAAATCGACCTATTAAAGTAACTGCGGAATTTCATTATTAGATTTAAATTAGTTGTTAAAGAAACGTCAAACTGTATATTTTTTGTTATGTTTATTTTAAAACAATTGAAATAGGGAACTATTTACTTTTTAAACATTTTTTTAAGAAATGTCTTTGTCGAGTATGTCATCTTTAGAGTCTGTATCATCAGTGTCCTCGGATTCATAAACAGATAATGATGATGCATTTATATTTGCACGAGATAGGCTATCAAAATTGTTCCGAAACAGGACAAATCCATATGAAATATATGATGACAATGGCTCCTTCCACAATCACGGTTTTAACTAAAACACTGTTTTAAAAAATTTCAAATTTCATTATTTAATGATAATAATATATACTATGAAATTTATCAAAATATGATTTTAAAGCAGAACATAGTTTGTATTCAAACATATATTTTTAAATAAATTGTTCTTCTAACATAAGAGTGAAATTACATTTTGAAACTTGAATTTGAGATTTCTTAAAACAGCGTTTTTATTAAAACCATGATCGTGGTACGAGCCATGAGTTTAAAAAGAGATTTCGATTGTCAAAACAATGTGTGTTACACATATTGGGACAGATTGAAAGAAATATAAGATCACTAACATTAAGAAATATGTCAATTCTGCAATGAATCAGCTAGTAATAACCTTACGATTTTACGTAATCGGGTCGTTCCAAATTATATGAAAATAATCTTCAACAATATCTAATAGGTTATTTTTCAATATCAATATGATTTTTCCCATGATCACGTTTCTTTTCCAACTGTCAAATCAACTGATTTACGTTTATAACGAATGTGAATATAGAAACTTTTCACAAAACCACAAACACACTACTAAAATTTAATTAAATCCCCCGTTAGTTATTTGATAGTGAGATTAATTTTATAATATCCATTTCTTTTTTAATGGTCCATTTAATTTACTTGTGCAGTAACTAACTAAGGATTAATTTATTGTTTATAAGACCGGCCCTAAGTACATATAATTAATAGTTAGAAATTTTAATGGCCAAATATACAACTTGTTAAATATTGAAATATATACCGAATTAACTATTGTTAATTATTGTTAAGGAGTTAAACCAAAGCATATTTTAGCAATATACATAATATAGATATTTTTCTCCAAAAAAATGTTTTAACAATTATTAACATAAAATTACATTTATAGTCGCAAAACTGTTGCCTGTGATGAAATATTATTTTTTTTTTATATAAATATAGAGTGGACGATATAAAATTCATCAATATGAATATTTTGGATTCAAATAATTATGTAACTGTATACTGTATACGCTGTCTCATTGAAACCCAAAGGACCGTAATAAACACCTCTATACTATAAAAATACAAAGTAACAGTTTAGTGCGATGATGGTTTTTCGTTTAAAAATAGATTTTCAATGGAACCCAAAATTGTATATTCAAATGGCTCTGGTTTTACTAAACCTACCTTGGGTTTCGACGAAATAGAGTATACTAGTGTAAAGTCTGTTCGCTCCTAGCTGAAACAAGCCGATATTTTATTTCCCCAATAGATATTACCACAAACAAATAGAAAATCCTCAGGTAGTGTGGAACAGGGACGTATTCGAAATCTGCATAAGTAAGGGAAAATGTCATTATTACAAGTATACAGTTATACTCGCCATAAAATAATCAAATACAACCGCTGCTAACTAATGTTACATGTAAACTGAGTTAAGACGAAAGAAAACCGGGATTATAAAGGAACGAAATTCAATCAAGGGTGACTTAAATGAATAGTAGATTAAATAATTCCTAGAAATTATGATGATGGCCAAACCCGAAAACAATGTCATTAACCGAAAATGTCTTTTCAGGTAATTCTTAATTATACCTATTCAATGATAATACCTAGCTGTAAATACATTTCAAAATAATTTCAAAAAATTCTCTTAAAAATTTACAAACGCATATTTCAAAACGAACTGAATACAATCCTTGTTCAACACTCCATTTACAACTGACCGCCGTTTGATGAACAAAGGCTCAAGAAAGTGGTTTATGGTTTGTGGTAAGAACTATTGGGGTAATAAATTATCGGCTTGTGTCAGCTAGGAGCGAACAGACTTTATACTGTACGTAAGCGCTGCGAAATATTTTCAGAAATGTCTAATGTCCAGTGTCCAAATGGGTCAAAACTCAAATGTGCCAACGACAAAGCTTAACTATATACCAATTTCCATAATAGTAATAATATTGGAGAAACAACTTGTACATGTATTAATATTAATAATATATTCATGCTGCCTTCGGTGCTGTGATGTTCAAACGTAGCTTAAGCTTCAAATTCAAATTTGTGTTCATGTTATACAAGTTATATATTTTATTCTTGCTGTATATTTATTAAATTGTATATATGTTTTACAATTATGAATAAAACAAAACTAATACTGTATTATCTCACATTTTTCTATTATTATTATTTATTATTCTCACCCGAATTCTCACCGTTGTGAAATTTAAAACTTAAAAATCTGTGGCCAGCACAAGACCTTCCGTCAATTCGATGTATTTTGTACAAATCCCATACCAAAAGTTCTTTGGAAAGATTCTATATATCATGTAAAATCGTAACACGAACACATACTATTTTTCACAAAAGTTCCTTTGAAAAGATTCTATAAACCCAATAAAATCATAACATGAACATACATTATGTAAATTGCACTTGACACTTCCTTCTTTCTTCTTCAACTTTCCCCTATTTTATTAGGGGTCGCTGTTTCTTGCTCTCTCAAGTCTTCTGCGATACAGTACTAATACTACTTTCTGATCCTATACTTTCCATATTTGGTTTTGTACTTGACACTGACATCTGTCAATTAGAATTTTTTGAATATATCAGCTGTTGCCATGATAATAGCAAAGCTGACTGATTTTTAAAAGTTAATCTCTTTATAACGCTTTAGCTTTATATCTATTGAATATGAAGGAAAATGTATAATCAAACCATATAGAGAAGAGTATTTTCTTTAATATTTGTAATAACACAAAATGTCAAAAAATTATATTTAACTGCGTTTTTTGAAGAAAAACTATTAAAAACTTCAAATAAGGGTACTTCCGGTGGATCAATTATAACCAAAATCTAATCAGCTCTTCATATGGATATAAAGGGGAATACGAAAGAATTATAATTTTCAGAATTGTAGTATTGGAGTTATCGTCGGAGAAAAATTTGTCACGCACACGCACACACACACACACACACACACACACACACAAAATTATTTCTAATTTCCAATATCATAATGGGTTACTTGCGTACCTTTTTTTATTTAATATTTTTGAAGAGAAGGTAAAAACTTGCTACCCATATTTTTTCTTTTGACAAAATTTTTATTAATTAGCCAGAAAAAAAATAATGAAATTTGATTATTTGAATTCCCGCCATGTATGACGTAGAATTACGCCGCACTAATGAATAGTCGTAAAGCCACAGCGTGGTGCCGTCCCATAGTAATGGTATGTTTGTGCGGGTAATGTAGATCACCTGTTTGACGTTTCAACAATAGTTTGGAGGTTAGTTTTTTAGTTTATCTTTTTGGTATCGATATTTTAAATTACAAGTAATACCTATGTGTGTATTTATAAAGTAATTAATGTATTTGAGAGACCAGAGCGGGAGAAAAATGAACTAATGTCAAATTCAAATTAAAACTTTCTCGCACGCCGTGCCATCTATTGATAACATTCTTAAACATGCTTCCCCTCCCCCAGTTCAATATAAAGACGTCACAGAAAATTTTCTTTCTTAATTTAGTAAAAAACAAATAATTATTTTAAAATAAAATTTATATTTTTATATATGTTTTCAATATAACATTACGTATATAGTGACAGAAATCGGATTTTCAGTACCACGCAAGTAGCCCATTGAGATTTGCGAACGACGTTTGGGGAGCCAAATAAGAGGAAAGAGAAAACAAGGATACAGGATAAGATTGGCATATGGTTCAAAAAGAAGACAATGATAAAGATGGGAGTTATAAAGGAAGTTATGACTTTATACGGATAAAAATAGACTTTCCCGGATCTCAGCATATCACGGAAATGACATATATAAGTATATACAAAACCAATCATTTCCTCCTTGTTGTTTACGTATATTCTTTATAAAACCACAAAGATATAATTTTATCGCTTGATTAATTTGTTATTTTGGTTTGCATATCCTAGTATTCATTTGATTAAGTTTACAGAAGGTACGATGAACCAATTTTCTTTATTTAGTGTTGTGTTTATTAATTTCTTAATAGCTGGTAAGAACCTTTTTACATTTTTACCTCTTCAAGTATTGGATTCATGCTAAAAATCGCATATCCAGATTTTAATGAATAAGCACGTTTTAAGACCCCTAAAATCCGATTTTAACACTTTTACGATGATGTGTGTATGTGTGTGTTGTGTGTCTGTTTAACTATGGATTCCTCAATCTAACATTAATAGAAAGAGCTTATTAGGTTTTGGTAACAATTAGACAACCGGAAGTAGTAGTTTCCAAATAATATTACTAATATTAAAGAATATAAAATTCTCCATCCGATACACTTAAAAAAAATATTTTATCTTCTATAGATTTCCAGATAAAGAAATAAAAATATGTAAAATAATCTGTTGTAATGAATCTCATAGTCCAAACAATTCCATAGAAACCAATTGAAAAATTTATATGTTTGTAATTGGCGGATAAATATCAGCGTCAAAAAATGCAGAGATATTTTTGAAGGCTTTTTCTGGGAAGTACATTAAATATTTATTTCATTATTAATTAAATATTTAAAATTGTAGATATATAATATGTATAATATACAATTAATTGGAAGAAACTTGAACATATACAACAGTAGGAGAGAAAAAATAGATGTAATTAGAATTTTTTGAGAGCACCAGATATATTAAATACAATACTTCTGTAGCTTAATATGGATATGCCAGAGGTTTTGTGCTGGGTACAATAGATTTTTACCTCTCGCTAAGAGAGGTATTGGATTCATGCTAAAATTCGCATATCCAGATTTTATTGAATAAGCACGATTTAAGATCCCTAGAATCCGATTATAACATTTTTTAAATGATGTCTGTGTGTGTGTGTGTGTGTGTGTGGATGTGTGTATGGGTGTATGTCTGGATGTTGTAGACACGACTCTTCAAAAACCATAAGACTTAAGAATTATTTAGCTGAAAAGGTTTTGGTAACAATTGAACAACCGGAAGTAGTAGTTTCTGAGAAAAATTCTTCTAAATATAATTTTTTGGAAATTTTTGTTATTAAATATTGAAGAATATAAAATTGTCTATCTAATAAACTTATAATTTTTATTATATCTTGTATAGATTTAGAGATAAAGACACTATAATATATAAAGTAATTTAATCGCAGAGGCCAAGGCACTAAGAAAACCAGTTGACAAATTCCAATGTTTATAACATAGTTTTTAAATGGCACATGTCAGTGTCAAAAATCAACAGTTTTAGTGACATTCTGACAGCTTTTTCTTATTGTTTTATTAATTAAATATTTGAAATTATAGGTAAAATGCATATATTCATCAAAAATACCGCCAATCTGGTTAATGAATTGATATAATTAGAATTATATGTGTGCAGAAGACATGTTAAATACAATAAAAAACAGTATTTGGGTAAAGTTCTGTATTTTTTTGTTGTAAAACGACGGTTTGAAAGCGAAGTGCAATTCAATACTTATATAGCCTAATATGAAAATGGCGAGAGGTCTTGTGCTGGCCACAACAGATTTTTTATTATGTTCTTAGTTTCTTTGCAATTTTAAAAATAAATTTCAAAAGCTCCGTTAATTATTACCTACTTTAATAATTAATGTATATTTACAATTTTTGCCTCAAAATGAACAGGAATGCAGGAAATTACACAAAAATGATCTCCCATATTAAATCCCAATGTTCATCCCTAACCGCCACCATCTTTTGTTTAAATAGTCGCAGGGGGTTGTATCTTGAAAAAATTAATAAATTGAAGCAGAAATTTCAATGTTTCAGGGGTTCAGAATGACAATTACCTACCAATAATATACCCTCAATTCGATTCAATCATGTTTCAATCTAAAGACACTCTTACACTAGGTTGTGTTGGTGCCGAACCTGTAAATTGGTCTTTACCTTTCCAGTCCAGAAAAGTAAGAGTTTTTGTTCTTATATAAAAAAAATGTTAACATATTATTTACTATTATAGCATAAAATTGATATGATAGATATACCTCAAAAAGAATCTATTCATCCCCATTATGTATATGGGGCTCTATTGACTATAGATAACATATTTGGATGTAATATAGGATACTACATTTGTCATGGTGTTACTGCAAATAAAGAAAGTCCCATTAGATCTAGAAAAATTTATGTGTATGTTAATGGTAAATATTTATCATAAATGAGTTTCAAATTTAACCGTTCGTATATTTGATACAATTATTCCTATTTTGTAGATGACACTAGACTGATGCTATACAATGATAGAAAAATGAAATACGACTTATTTTTGGATACGAATATACCATGTATGCCTACGTCACCGAACGTAAAAGTGACGTTAATGGAGAAATTTAACAATACGTTTTATGACGAAGTACGTACATATACAATTTTATTTCTAAGTTATACATTTTTTTGCCAATCAGGTACCTGAAAATATGACAAAATTCAATGCCCAAAATGGTTATATTTTACCAGCTGGGACAATCGTTACCCAAAATCCATCCTACATGTGTATATTTGAAAAGAATAATATCATACAAAATATGACTATAGAACTGGACGCCACAGGTATTTATATTCTTTTATGTTCCACTGCATCAGAATCACTTGTTTTATGGTTGCATTTAGTGTCCATGATGTGACACTTTATTGGACTAGTACATTTACTTTATTTTATTGGACAGAACTGTCACTGTCAAAAAAAAATGACACAAAAAATGAAATTTTTATTTACATGAAATAACAAATACACATTTTCAACAAATTTTTCGACTTGTTGGGCAAGAGTGATTCTTTGGCATTTGTTGCCAACTCTTCTACACTTTCTAAACTATCCATTTCTTTGTGTAAAGATATGGTTAATAAACAAATTATTAAATCATATTTTAACAATTTTTGACATTTGCGTAAATACAAAAAAAAAACAATGAAACAATAGCATCATTAGAAAAGCACACTAAGTTATACCGAATTTTTGTAAAGAGAAATAAAAAAATAATTTTAGGAGCTATCCAGCTTTTCTAGAGCAGTCGAACATAAAGCTTTGTATGTAATTCGTACATAAACAAATTTTATAGACTCGCCTTATTTATTAGACTCGCTCGCTCTTCTCGCTCGTCACTAAAGTGCACAAAAATAGTCATTAAAACTTCAGAAATCGGTACTAAAGTAATCCATTATACGACGATTTCAAGCAAATGCAATGTTGCCAAAAATGTACATAATTTTGAGTGTTTTTTTACAATAACAGCAATGTCCGAGGCAATGAAGTTCCTTTTTATCACTCATATGCCCTACGGGTCTCGGCAAATAAACTCTATATTCATGATAATAAATAAAACGTCAGTATCTTGATACATAACTATTTTTTACGTCTGTTAAAAAAGTACACTTTTTTTCATTAAAATGAATTTATAAAGTATGTATTTTTTAACACAATAAAAGTGTGAAAAAAGTGTACTTTTTTAACGCAAACTTTTTTTCTCATTTTGTTGCATAAATAACTATTTTAGATTTTGCGTTCATAATGAAGTCATTATGATACGCGGTTGCGTATCATAATGGCCTTCATTTCGATACGCATTTTTTTGTTTTAGAAGGTTGGTACTAATACTTAAATTTAACCTTCAAATGTTCAAATAAATAATAATTGAATGTGGTCAGTTCAGTGATACCAACTACAACATTTCACTTGCAAATTTCCTTAAATTGACTCGGTTTAATATTAGCAGTTTTTTACAATATTTTAGTATGTAGAAGGCGCAAAATCTAAAAAATAGTATTAAAGAACTCATTTTATAAGACTTTTTTCGCATGCGTCAAAGTTTAGAAAACGAGCCTTGGCGAGTTTTCTAATTGACAAGTCTTATAACACTTGTTCTTTAATATACTATTATTTACAGTAGTTACTCGAATGGAGTAGTATAATAACCATATTTTTGCACAATACTGTATGATTAAATTATTGTTATTATTATTATTATTGTTATTATATTTTAGCTACCGAAAATTACAATATGCCGTATATAAATTCAGATAAATATATTTTAAAATATATTGGCGACCATTTAGAATTAAACTGTTCTTTAATAACAAAGCATAATTCTTTTAGATTAGACTGGCATCTTCCCAATAATACATTATTTCATGTAAGTTTTTTTTAGTGCGCTCAAAAAAATTCTAACTAGTAGTAGGTTATGAACAAAGAATCAAATGTCAATTTTAAAGTATTTGATTGATTGTCAATTTGACATGCGATATTGTCAAAAATGTTATTTAAGGAAATTAAAGAATTTCTTCTTTTATCTTATTTTACTATTGGAAATAAATATTTTATGGGGTCTCGTGGCCGCGTGCCTGAGTGTCTGCTCGCGAACCTGGAGGAACCGGGTTCACTCTCCACACCAGCTATGAGTGCCCGTGAGGTGACGTCTGGTAAGCGCCTACACGGTAAAATATATCGTTATCATTACCGATGTCTACATGTGTTGTAGATACTGGCACACCCAGAAATGGGTAATATGCCGTGATGATATATTATTATTATTTTATAAATAAATATTTTCTGTTTCCTCCTTTATTATCTTTTCTCATTAAAATTACATTTCAAGATAAATTTTGACAACTTGACGTTTGAACTGAATAATGATCAGACATACATTTCTCTGTTCATAGCCAATACCGAGTTAGGTTTTTTTTCTGAACACACAGTATTTAGAATATATCAATATAAAACTTTAATTATGTTTTGCAGTCAAATAGAATTACTATCATAAATGAAGCCAGAATTCCAGTAGTCGAAAATGATATTTTATTAAGCAAACTATTGGTGCGTAATTTAACTTTAGAAGATAGTGGAAGATATAAATGTTTTATAGCATCAATTAACGAAGATTTGCGTTATGAAGTTAATGTTATGGTAACCGGTAAATATTTTTTTTTAAAAATATATTATAAATTGAAGCATTTAATTTCAATTTATAGTACCTACCTATGGTATCATTTTTGCATGTATTCTGAAAGTTCTTTTACATCTTATTTTTAGAAAAAAGCACTTTTAAATTGCCAGAAATAGATTACGAATCAAAATACTTGCATAACAATTCCGATATTTCTTATTTACAAATAAATTCTAATGAGGATTTAATACTTAATTGCTACCATCACAAAAATATTACTTGGAGTTATCCTGATGAAGATTTCCAGGTATAGTCTTTCTAGAACTTTATATTTCATTTTGTAGTTTTATATAATTTTTAATATGTTTATTAAATATTATTTCAGACTGTGGACGTTTCGTACTCTACTATTATAAAAAATAATGTTAAATTATATCAGTCTACTTTATATTTAACAGAAAGCAACTTTACAAATGGTGGATTTTATTATTGCCATGAAATTGGAGAAGGAAAAAATAATATGTATGCATCATCCAACATCTATGTGTTCGTGAAAGGTAATATAATAAATACATATTTATGCACAAGTGCACAAAAAAAAACTGAGTAGATATCTCTTTTAATGGGGGATTCCACGATTTTTTGATTTTTTTATGTTATAGTATTTTTAAATTGAGAAATTCGCTAATTTTTCTATTTTTAAAATTCGGCCTCTTATGGAAGAAAAAAATGCCAAATATTTGAATATCCACCGTTTCTCGCCTTACGAGATAAGCGAACCCAATGGTGGAGAGCAATGGCATATGGTGCTTTCTCTCTCAGCAGCTGCTATCTTGGCTACTGTTACCAGAGGTTCTAAACCATTTGTTAATGTTGTGCGGCTAAGGTTATAGCGCTTTATTTTCGAAAATTTCAGTTTGTTTTTATTTTCTTTTGTTTTACTTATCTTAAATTTACTAAAGTATTTGTAAAAATAATAACGTGTAGTAGTATAACCTCTGTAACCAAATACTCCAGTGGAACAGTTTGGCAGTCACTGGTTTGATTATGGGAACGCATACTTACAGTGTCGGCCAATAAAAGAGATCCAGGTCGGTTGCGTCATCAAGCCCGGAAAAATCCGCGCGTTTTGAAAGTGTGTAATATATTTTAGCATTTATAAAAAAGTGATAAAACATAGGCAAGTTCATTTATTCATTGACAAATTCATCGATGAAATTCAAAGCAATTTGATAATGACGTCACTGATGGATATGTGATGGAACAGATAGGTGGTGAAAATAGGAACTACTTGACAAAAAGGTGCTTTTTATTGAGAAAATTACTAAATTGTTCCGATTCGGATTCATTATCCAATGAAGAAAATTCTACTAATTTGAGTAGTGACAATTTAGAAAATCTATTAATAATTTAAATAATTTTTTAAAAAAATGTGATAATGGCAATGAAATCATTTTTACAAAATTCATAATTCACGACTTTTTTTCACTGACTACCGGCTAAAACGTCAACAAACTTGTGAACATAGTACATTATTTTCTTCAATATTTCAGATGAACAAAATATAGTCCGTTATCCATTACAAGAAAATAATGATATATTCGATATATTTTCTGAAAACAACAATTTTTGGGTCCCATGTATACCAACATCTCCTGATGTTAAAGTTACGATCGTTCAAATTAAGTATCGCAAATTTAATCCAGAATATGATCCACGATTGGGTTTTAAATTTAATAGATCCGAATATGAAGAAGATAATATTGGTTTAACTTGCAAATATCAACGTGAAAATTTTCTAGAAAAAAGAATTATATATGGAGTTCTTGACAGTAAGTATGTGAATGTTAAAGATTTGCAATCATTTTGAAAATATAGCTCTGTTCGATGAGAAGTGCTTGAAGTGCAGAACAGAATAGTGCAGTGCAGTGTAGTGTACACTAGTACAGTCTAATTCTTGTGGTTTCATAAAAAACACTAGTGTATATTTGGGCAAGTTTGCTCAGCTGTGAGTAATCAAGCCAAGCGTAGCCAAAGGTGTAAAAGGTTAAATTGTTTATAAACACAGTCATATCATAAAGCTGCAAAGAAGTGACTCCAGAAATGTCTGTTTTAAAGAGCATAATGTTGGAACTAATAAACGATTCTGACGAAGATCAATCATCACTTGATTGTTCATTAGATTCAGAGACACATATATTAATTCTTTATATAACAAAACAAAGAGAATATACTATATCTGAATCCATTATTTTATTTTCTCAATGTGTAAAATTTTAGGTTAATAAACAGATGTGTAGATAGGATAGAATTAAAATGTCTACCGAACAACATTTAGTTACCCCCACTCCTAGTCTGCACTTTCTACACCACCTCGCGAGTCAGGTCAGAAACGCGAGCAATAGTTCTTAAAATTTTTGTCATCGAACAGCCTGCCAGAAGCTGCCCGTTTCTCATAAAACATGTTAGTGTAAGAAAGTTAACACTAGGGCGGCCTAGTACATGTCATCGAACAAAGCTTATGTTTCTCATGGTTTATTAAAACTAATAAGTTATATAGGTCCATGTTGACAAAAATAACGTTACTCCAATTGCGTAATATTAATAATAGATACTAAATAATAATCATTTCAAATTTAAGGTATACAAGATATTGAATCAAAAACAAATATAATTTATCCATTTGGTGAAATTGTACTGACACATCAAAAATTAATTTTGAAATGCACTACTATTGTTAACAACAGTGCCACATTTTCTCTTCAGTGGGAGATTCCTAACATGAATAAAAACAAAGTAAGTAAATATATAGCGATAGTTAGTTTATGCAATGCAATATGTTTACGTTTTATCCCAAAACTGCGTAAACGGTACGATATATATTTTATGTTTTATTCCTCATGAAACGTTGCATAAACCAGCCTTAACCCTCGAGCGGGCGCACTGAGTGCGCCAAGTTCAACAAATGTCTCATAAAATTGTTATTGAGCGAAGAAATATTTTGTCATTCACGCTAATCATTCTTAGGACCTTTGGTCACATTATGTTACTATTGTTTTTAGTTTCATTACAGGTGTAGTGATATAAACGACAATTTATTCGTTGGACAGACATATAGTATTTTAGAAATATATTCGTATGCATATTTTTATTTCTATCTAATTTTTTACCTCCCGCTACCCTTGGTAAGGGAGGTATAGGGATCGTGCTAAAAATCACATATCGAGATTTTAGTAAATGACCACGTTTTAAGGTCCCTAGAATCCAATTTTAACATTTTCACGATGATGTCTGTATGTGTGTGTGTGTGTGTGTGTGTGTGTGTGTGTGTGTGTGTGTGTATGTGTGTATGTGTACGAATTTTGTTTGCACTCTAACTCAAATACTATCATTCATAAAATTCTGAAACCTTGTATTTCTACCCTATTCTAATAGGAATAGAAGCCATTAGATTTTGGTGTAAATCGGATAAACGGAAATGGTACTTTACTTGAAGCTCATAATGGTTTTTCTTCAAAAAATACCATTAAATGCCATTTGTACAGGTTTACATTAATACTTTTTCTATATATTTTACAGATAAATTTAAAAATCATTTTTGTTTTTTTAATCCCAAAGCCTAAGATAAACACAATTCCTTTGTTACACAGTTTACTTTTCAAATGAATGTAACTGACAGGTAAACGTCATTGTCAAAAAACTAATCACTTAAATTAATTAATTATTTAATTAATAATAGTGACATATTAAATAATAAAGAAAATCATAAATAAGGCAATAGTTATATGCAATGGAACATAATATAGTTTGAAGCATTACTAAATACGTAGGTATGTATTTAAATTAATAAAAATTAAATAGCGGGAGGTTTTGTGTTGGCCACATCAGATTTTTTATTCTGGTCATCTTTATAATACTTCGTTTGCAAATCACAGACAATAACCTACATTTTATGTCAAAATTGCGAAATAGTAAAATCATAGGATGAATAAAATAGATCAGTCATATTTGTGTTTATATTTTATTATTTTTGGTTTTATACGTTATTTTTTCAAAAACAAAAATGAATTATCGAGCCCGGCCAAAGAGATTTTTTTATCGGGCCGAATCGGGCTAATCATTTGCAAAAATTGAGGCAAGCTGGACTTTTGATTTTAGCCCGACCCGAAAATTCGAGCTTTTCGGGCCGGCCCGAAAAATCTTATAGTTCAATCAAATGCACAGTTTCCTTAATATTTTAATGAAAATGGATGAGGTTGAAAAGGGTCAAAATAATTTAATAACAACATAATTCACATCTTAATAATAAAAATGTTATTTTACTTCAAAAATTCGAGGTTATTCATTAAAGCATTATAATGCTATTGTCATGTTGTTATCATTACTATTGTTCCTATTCGTATACTTAAATAAAAGTGATTTTCATTTCTACTATAATGATTTCTTGTCTTATTTTTGAATACAAATAAAGTTAGATAAAAAAATCCTTATGTAAATGATATCTTTTTGTATAAGATTTGTGAAACAGTTTAAATTTTCGAGGGCCTTTGGGAAACAATGTTAAATACTCGTAAGTCTGTAATTTTTATAACAAACTTACAATAGAAGTGTCTCTTTTTTTAACAACTTATGTTAACTAATGTCGAAATTTATTAGGATATAGAGGTTTTTTACAAATTTGGCACGAAAAAAGTTAAAACATTTCGCCTCACTTAAAAATCAAAATTAGGAATGTCGGATGCACCCAGTTTCAAGCTTTGGCCCGACCCGGTCCGAAGCCCGGCCAGATTTCGAGTCAATTTTCGAGCCGGGCCAGCTAATTTTTTGTCGAGTCGATCCAAACCTCAAAGCCCGGTTCGGCCCGGCCCGAATGCATCTCTAGTAATAATGTGTACTACTTTAACTTCCAATGTGTAAAGAAATATTATGTTGTTCTAAATAGTCATAAAATTCTTTTTTTATCTGGCGCACTCTGTGCGCCGCGCGCCTGAATAAAGGCGCGCCCGCTTGAGGGTTAACTTCTGCATCAACCCAATATTATGAACTATAAATATAAATACTGAATATTTGACAGATTATTATAACAAACATCAATAAGAATATTTTCAATGGACACACATTAATTATAAGTATATTAACTATTAATAACGTAGTCGCAGAAGATGATGGGAAATATAAATGTTATATTAAAAACATAAATGATTCTTCGAGTATAGTACATATTACAGTAAAACGTAAGATTATCATAAAATATAAGTTACAAATTTAATTATTATTTTTGTTTATTTTTTATTTTAGCCATTCTTAGTAAACCTGGTAAGCCTATTATCAGGCAATTGCCTACAAGTTTAGGTTATCAATTAGAATTAAATTGCAATGTTTTTGTACATCACAATCAAAGATTTCACATACAATGGAACTTGAACCACAATAAACAAAATAAACGACTAATAATATCTAATATTAATTACACATTAAATGTTAGAGGAATTATTGTATCTAGAAGTCTAATTATAAATAATACAACATTGTATGATCAAGGAAATTATTCATGTACTTTTTATGATGACAGAAATAATGCAATGACAGCTAGTTATGAAGTAATATTAAAAGGTAATAATAAAATCATCGGCTGGTAATGTACTGTATACAGCTATTTTTTAGAACCAGATGTGCCTAAAATTTTCAAGAGCAATAT
Organism: Ophonus ardosiacus; assembly: GCA_943142095.1. Classification (NCBI taxonomy): domain Eukaryota; kingdom Metazoa; phylum Arthropoda; class Insecta; order Coleoptera; family Carabidae; genus Ophonus; species Ophonus ardosiacus. Next base: position 51,213,435 of record OW964830.1, read on the forward strand.
GAACGACACAGATATAGAATTGAAATATGGAGATTCAATAATATTTACATGTTTCGGTAAAGGAAATCCTGAACCAAATATTATTTGGATCAAAGTAAGATACATAAAATATACGAATATAATATAATAATATCGTTTATATTACAGGACAACAAAGAAATCGAAGAAAACAATAATTATTTAAAAATAATGTCAAATAGAAATGAACTCAAAATTCATTATACTAACACCTCATTTAATGGAAAATATATCTGTATTGTTAAAAATATGCACGGGTCATATTTAAAATTTATGAATGTTATTTTGCAAAACAGTAAGTTTTTTCTATACTTGTCCAGTACGATTTTCGAAAAAGTTTAAGATAATGCCCATTTTTGGATTAGTGAATGGGCCCATAAACCTGAGGGAACCGGGTTCGATTCCGACAGACGCCAAATATTTCCAATTTTAAATGGCACAAAAGTGACCCCTGTGATGCACTCTCCACACCAGCTATGAGTGCCCGTGAGGTGACGCCTGGTAAGCGCCCACACGGTAAAATATATCGTCATCATTACCGATGTCTACATGTGGCGTAGATACTGGCACACCCAGAAATGGGTAATATACCGTGATGATATATTTATATTTATTTATAAACCAATTTTTTTTAAAAAATTTAAATGAAAGTTCGTTTATTTTTTAAGCAATTTGTGGTATCAAAAAGTCGTAATTGTATTTTGTATAAGTGCATTTGATTTTTAAAGAAACCTATAGCTATCTTTCTCACATTAGTTTCTGTAGTAGGCTGCGCGAAAAAGATACCAAGTGTGACGTCATCTGTGGCCCTTGAAATAAAGTAATTATTAAAAAAATATTTTTTTTTCTTAATCGTTATTTATTGAGTAGTACTTTAAGGATAAAGTGTACATTTTATTATTTTTTGTTATGGTTTATGGGCCTATTTTATACTATTCCGGTATTTAAAATGTAATCTTCAAAATATTATAAAAAAGTTAGATACTAAGAAAAGATTAAACTATATTTTAAGATATAAATTGTAAAAATTAGAGTAGAATTCCCTAATCCAAAAATGAGGATTAGCTTAAACTTTTTCAAGAATTAAACTCTTACGGCCGAATTCACCATTCCTTATTCCTTGATCGTAAGTTGACCCAAAGATCAACGTTGATTCTGAATCCATCCAATTCACTATTAAAAATTAAGCTAATCTACTAATCAAAATCAATGATCATATTCCATGATCAGGTCTTTGAATCCTAATTTTTACATTTATAGCTATGTCATACTTTTATTTCTTTCTTTTTCACTAAATTTGAAAACACTCCTTTATTAGAATCATTGTAAATATCTATCTATGTATATCAAAATAAAAATAAAATAATATTGTAAGAAAATTATAAAATATATTTTACAAATAAATTAAAAACTTACATACTAATACTTTTTAACTCAAAGTACAATTATTACCACGAATAAAATTATATGACAGTTACATTAACTGTCAAAAAACTAAAACAAAACTGCGAATCTGTTGATCATGATTACTTGATACAGAAATCAAGCCGGTGAATTAAAACGAACGTTAATTTACGGATTTCTTAATCAGTTGACGATTAATCAAAGGAATAATGGTGAATTCGGCCGTTAGTCTTTTACCAGAAATCAGAAAATGTAACTGAATTTTTGTTTTAGAAAATATACGAATTGAAATATTCATATTTCTAACTATAGGTATTATTATTTTAATGATTACTTTTGTTGTTTTATGTAATATGAAACTCCGAAAAATGAAGGTAACATCTATCCATAAATATAAAAATGCATTATCATATTATTCACTTTGTAGAGATTTCGAAAAAGAATGCAAATTTTACAGAGAAAGAAACATACAGAAGATTTTAACATTTATCAAGAATTTTTTGAAAAACAATTACTGCCGATTGCTAGTAAATGGGAAATACCACGAAACAAAATTAAACTAAGTATGAAATATAAATAAATTTAATTATTTATACTGAATGATTTGTTTTTAGGAGAAAGAATAGGATCGGGAAATTTTGGCGTAGTAATGCGAGCAGATTTATTACGGTGGTCGAAAGGAAAAACTAGAACAAGTGTAGCTGTGAAAATGGTCAAAAATTGTGCGGATTATACTGAACTAGATATGTTCATAGCTGAATTAAAAATTATGATGTGTTATGTTGGACGACATTTAAATATTATTAATTTGATTGGAGTTTGTACAAATAATTTTGCACGAGGTATGCTATGACACAATATTTTTGTCACTGTAACTAAAAAACAAATAAAAATGGTATCATAATTACACAAGATATTATGTACCCTCATAAAAACTAAGTTAAAGACACTACTAAATTTGACAGCACAAAATCTTAATTCATAGATACAATTCGTAGATGGCCTTGATCGGACTTCTTTCAAAAATTTTACTGTATATATATACAGGGAATTTATTTTAACATGCAACATATGGCGAATCACTTCCATGGTTACTCACTATTGTCGAAAAATGACAGCAATGTAATATTTGTCCATTTTAAAATGCAACATACAAAATTTGTAGTTTTGTATTATCAAAACTAATTTCCTATAAATTAGCCTACATACGATTAACAAATAATCAAAACATGAATGTTGTACGTCTTGAAAAACTTTAGTTTACAAAAATTCATAACTTTCATGTAATAAATGTTAAAAAATACCCCCAATCACTCTGAGGCAATATTCTAGTCGGTCGTAATAAGAATTGACACCATTTGTGATGTGTTTTGGAGGTATCTCCTGTGCTGAAATACTATTTATAATGCTGCATTTTAAAATGGACAAATATTACATTGCTGTCATTTTTTGACAATAGTAAGTAACCATGGAAGTGATGAACTATAATGTTGCATTTTAAAATAAATTCTCTGTATATTAAATTATTAAAATTCGCAATTTATAACATATTTCAGAGTGCCATTAAATAACCGATGTTTAATTTTTTTATCTGGCAGATCTCATAATTCTACTCTTGTCAATAAATAATAATTTAATATACCTAATTAAAAAGTGTAATTAAACACAAAAAGAAAGTTTAAAAGTATATTATTATAACATTCAAAATTAATTATAATAAATAATTATGAGACAGAAGTTTAACGTCAAATAAAAACAAATGATGATACATAAAACTTTATACATCTATCAATAAATAATTTATTTTTAGGTGAGTTGTTAATTATTATTGAATACTGCAAGTTCGGAAATCTTCGAAATTATTTAATATCAAATCGTGACAACTTTAAAGACATTTACAATAATGAAAATTCAATGTATATTAATATATCCAACAGGTATACTAATCAGCATTTTATTAAATCATTAGTACAAAAAAAAAAATAATTTTTTCAGACCTGTTGAAAGATACGGTGACCTCGTTTATTATAATATACCTACAAGCAACAGAAAAAAATACGTCAATGTTAATGACAGTATTCAGAATCAAAATCCCATATCTACACATGATTTGATTTATTGGAGTTATCAAATTGCACAGGGAATGCATTATTTAAGTTCGCATAGTGTAAGTTATTTTTCGAAAGAATTTTCTGACAATAAATGATATTTGTTTTATCAGGTATTACATGGAGACTTAGCCGCCAGAAATATATTATTAACTGATAATAACATTGTTAAAATTTGCGATTTTGGATTGGCCAAAAGTTTATACAAAGTCAAAAATTACAAGAAGAACAAACAGGTACACATCAATATACAGGCTGGTTGATTTTTCATTGTACAGTTTATATCTTCTGAAATATTAAAGATACAAGAAAAAGTTAAATAGAATAGTCTTTTCTATAATTTAGCATAAACAATTTTTTTTCCAAGACCTATCAATTTTCCAGAAAAATATTTAACTTTGATTTTTTAAGTGGAATACCCTGTATATTTTTACGGAATAAAATTCTAAATAAATTTCTCTTTACAATGATGTATAACAAGTAAGGGTTTACCTTTAAATTATGTCTAATAAAGCAAATAGAAATACGATAAAAGTAGGCTGTGATATTCTATTGCTTATACCACTAACATCTGTCACAGATTTAATAAATTTATAATAATATTATGTTGTATTAAATTTTGCTACTTGATATTTAAATAAAAGTATTAATAATTTTGTAAATCATCAATGCTAGTAATTCTATTACTTGCTTTATTAGACATAATTTTATTCAAAGGAAAACCCCTACGTAGCCAATGTTCACGTGTGACAGAAGTTACAGGTATAAACAATAGAATATCATAGCCTACTTTTATCATATTTCTATTTGCTTTATAGGACATAATTTAAAGGTAAATCCTTACTTGTTACACATCATTGTAAGAGAAATTTATTAAGAATCTGATTCTGTCAAAATATATAGGAGTGTTCTATTTAAAAAATTAAAGTTAAATATTTTTCCAAAAAAATGGTAGGCCTTGGAAAAAAATTGTTTATGCTAAATTATAGATCAGGTTGTATTAAACAACTTTTGTATTTAACTTTTTTTTGTATTTCTAATATTTCAGAAGATGAAAAATCGACCACCTGTATTCAGTAATTGTTGGACCTCTGTTCATTTTGTACTTTTTAGGTTCCAATGCCAATACGATGGATGGCAGTAGAATCAATTCAAGATGGCATCTTTTCTACCCAATCAGACGTCTGGTCTTTTGGTATAGTACTATGGGAACTGTTTTCTTTAGCACAAGTTCCATACCCGGATCAAACCGTCGATTCAGAGTTTTATAGGAAGATAACTTCTGGATACAGAATGGAACCCCCAAAATATGGTTCAAAAGAAATGTAAGTATAGTAATATAGCCCTACTGATTATTTTTTCTTTGTCAATCATTTATGGACTTTAGAGAAAAATACTTACTGGTTATACGGTTCTTACGGGTCTGCGGTTCTTATGGGAGAAGAATCGACTCTGACCTGTATTCCATTTAGTCCGGGTGGGTGGGTTTTTTTTTTCCTTCAACTAAATTCCCAGTTCTAAATCCTAGCCCTAATTTGAAGCATTTTTCTATAAAATAATCTATAACTTATTGACAGAGAAACCTTAATCAGATGTTCAAGCTATCAGCCAATGTTTTTGTTTTGTATTTTAAATTTATTTTTGATTAGCTACCAAATAATGAGGAATTGTTGGCATGGAAAACCTTCGGAGAGACCGACATTTGGTCAACTTGTTAAAAATTTTGAAGGTCTACTAGAAAAAAATACGCTAAAAGTAAGTATTTTCCAAAATGTGCATAATTTTAAAAGAATAGTAGTGAGTTCTACAAAAATACATATAACCTATGTCGCAAAAAGGAAATTCTCAAGGCTGCGTTCCAAAACCCTACCACAGAATAAATATCTATACAGAAGCGACAGTCAGAGAGAGAAACGAAAATTAGAGAGAGAAAGAGTATACCAACCAATTTAAAGGGCTAATCTGATAAAATCGGATTGTTTCGGCATATCTTCGTATTTTACGATTCTTTGTTCTTTTCATTATCTCGACGTGAACATTTTCCGTTAGGGGTCAATAATAAAGGTATATTGAGAAACACAAATTGATTTCTAATAAAAACAAATATGTTATTTTTTCAACAAACCATAGGAAAAATCGTTATCATAAGGAAAATCATTATATTTCACGTATTCTGGAAGAGCTGTTGTCTCAGCTTGTCACGCCTATGTATTTTAGGGTTATGGCTAATTCAAGCAAACCAAACACGTCTTCTCACTTTTGACATATGTCATTTTGTGAACTGTTTGTGAATTTTAGAAGTAGTGTTAGTTTCCAATTAAATGGATAAAATGAAGAAAGTAGAATCGGGAAGACTTGTTTGTTCTTATAAAGACTGTATAAATAGATTTAAAAAATGGAGAAAGGGAAATGTAAGTTTTTTTTTTTCGTTTCCGAATATTTATTTAATAAATATAGTTGTAAAATGAGGCTCAAGGCCTGTGGAAGAGAAGATTTGATGGAGAAGGATATATGGGACATATTCATCGAGTCTGACGTTTGTTTCCCACATCAAAGATATGGAAAATTCTGCATTGTAATAAATTTGTAAAATTCAGGTATTTGTTTAATAAAAATATAATTATGTGATTATTTCATCTGATTTCTTTTTAATTCGTTAATAAAATTAAAATTTTAGTACTTTTATGTTCTAATTTTTCTTTTACCATTTAAAACAATTTAAATTTCGCGCGTAAATTTGCCAACAAATTTAAAGTTCAAGGTCATAACGTAAAATTGCAACAACAATGGTGCCGGCAAGGAGTGTCACTTCTGTATAAATGTATTCTGCGACCCTACTCTAGAGTACGAAATGACTCAAAGTCGTTCCACAACTAATAACCTTACTCTAGAGTTTATTCTTAGCCTGTTCCAAAACAGTCAGAGATTACTCCAAGGGATACTCTACTTACCCTACTTTCGAGTAGGGTACAGAAATTACACCACAATATTTTCAAATATGGATGCTCACGATTCACAACATATGAAAGTAATTTGCATTATTTAGGAAGAAAACATGCTTTTGGTTGAAAATAAAAATAAATAAACACATTGGCCTGTATTGCGAGCACAGTTTTATAATAAAAGCGCTTTTATGAAGCGTACTTTCACATTATATTATGAGAGTGCTCCATAAAACCGCTTTTATTATAAAAGTGCGCTTGTAATACGGGCTTGACGTAAAATGTTGTAATTATAAGTAGTTTTGTTCATTTTTTAAAATTATTTTTAATTTAGTTTCAATTTTTTACCTCAAGAAAACACTCTTTCGTTCCAAAACATACTACACTCTTAAATTACGTCATCATAATCTAACTCCTACTCCAATACTAGGTACCCTAAATTTTGGAACGCAGCCCAGTTTTCTTCTTCGTGAAGAATACTATACTATAACCATACCATATATATGTAAGTAAACTAGTAATTTATTTATATTTTTCAGAGTTACAAGGAAATTAAAGAATTTTCTGAAAAAAATGATGGAGAAAAGAAGATAATTCTTAAGACTGAAATGTAAATATGAATGTGTATTTAATGTAAGAATAACCAATCTAAATAAAATATTTATTATTTAAATTGAGCAAAATATTTCTCAATAAATAATAATTCATATAATAAACGATATATTTGCTTATAATATTTTTTATGTACCAACTACTTTTTTGTGTCGTGTTATATTTTGAAAAAGTCACTTATCTGTGTGACTTCAAAGTTCATACAGTTTAACATGAGACAAACTATCGCCTACTTTTATTTATATAAATAACGTAGGTGATGAACAAACTGTTTTCCTATTGGCTATAAATGACGTGTTGTATGTAATTTGACGTCACAGGAGTGGGGAGTTCTTTTCATAGCTACATCTGGCGCCTATCTTTTTACCTCTCGCTAAGAGAGGTATTTCCTCAATCTGACATTCCTGGGAAGAGCTGATTAGATTTTGATAGTAATTGGATAACCGGGAGTAATAGTTTCTTTAAAAAAATCTTTTAAATATTATTTTTTTAATATTTCTATTATTACTAATATTAAAGAATATAATAATCTCTATCCAATACATTTAAAATTCTTATTATATCTTCTATGGAGTTAAAGATAGAGATATATAAATATATAAAATAATAAGTTGTAAATGATCTCGCAGCCCATGGAAAACAAGTGCAAAAATTAAAATGTTTGTAATTGACAGGTAAATGTGATTGTGACTTTCTGGGAAGTACATTTAATATTTCTTATTTTATTATTAATTAAATATTTATAATTATAGATGACGCCAAATATTTCCAATTTTAAATGGCACAAAAGTGACCCCTGTGGTGCACTCTCCACGCCAGCTATGAGTGCCCGTGAGGTGACGCTTGGTAAGCGCCCACACGGTAAAATATATCGTCATCATTACCGATGTCTACATGCGTTGTAGATACTGACACACCCAGAAATGGGTAATATGCCGTGATGATATATTTATTTATAATTATAGATAAATAGGTATTTAATTATTTATTTCGTTTAAACTACCAGCTTAAAAATGGCTATTCCTGGCGCCAATCATTTTATTTAATTATTTAAGAAAATAGCAATAAATTATTATTTTTGTTATTACTGTAATAAATATTTTATAAAGTTTCATTTAAAATACTTCTTAGAAAATTTGAAACCGGATCATTCTGGAATGTTGACGTTTGTTTTTTTTGCACTATACCACAGATATTTATGAGATATTTTGCACGCCAATAATACAATTATCTTGTAAAAATAAATACCACAAAATAAAAATATCTTTACAGACAAAACAGAGATATTATTCTTTCCTGTTTTTGATTTTTCTCTTTATTTTTGCCCAGTATATTTGCAAACTCTACATAGCGAAGTATCATCTCCTTAAGTGCAATGAATTATTTGAAATTAATAATACTAACATTTCTTTTATTGTTTGAAAGTAATATTAAATATTAGTATATTATAAAGTAACTTTGTTTACAATTTAATATCAAATTTTAGCTGCTTGTTCAAAATATGAAACTCCAGATATATTCCCTCAAAAAGAATATATTGTCGTTAATACGGGAGAAAATTTTACTTTGGGATGTGTTGGGACAGAGGCAGTAAAGTGGACATTTTTTGATGCCATCAATATAGAGGTATACGAAAAACTCACATATTTATTTCATTTTTATTTTTTAATTTATTTAGATTGGTAATCACACCGTTTCAAAAAGGATATCTAAAACTACAAGAAACACGACTAACTATGAATCTATAATAACTGTTTTTAATGTTACTTATAAAAATTCTGGATTTTACTGTTGTCATGGGGAAAATGTGAACTTTAGAACATCGCGAAATAGTGCCATAATGGTATACGTAAAAGGTAATTTTATTTTAAAAATCTGATGTGGCCAGCACATAAACCTCCCGCCAATTCTATGTTTAATATAGCAGCGAGCTTTAAGTAAAGTATCACTTTCGGTTGATCATTTGTAAATAAAATCTAATTTGATGTGCAATAAATATAAAAGTCTGTAATACGAAATTTTGGATTATGTTTTATTGTTTTTCCTCAAAAATCTGTTAGAGCTCCAAATTAAGTACTACATCCGATTTATCATATGGTTAAAATCTATGTTGTTTCAAATTATACAGCGTGTCTCTTAAATAGGGGAACATGGCTTAACCACAGATTTCTGAGGCTAAAATAAGACGATTTAACCAAACTTGCTTCTACCGGAAAGTGTACCATTTAGCCAGAATTCTGCTTCAAAATTATTCATAAAAATAATTTCACGTTTTCGGCATTGCCATTAAAAAGTTACGGTCTATTTAATGTTGGGAGACCTAAGTTTCATATACTAGTGGTTCACTAATAATAACAAGTATCACCTTAAAAGATGACATAACCATATAAACTGTCATACCAAATTTCATCCAAATCGAATAAAGCGTCCGATTATTATAAGCAAAATTAATTTTTTTTTTTCGAAGAACTTTGAAGCAGAATTCTGGGGAGACACCTGTATATGAGTTCTAAATACCAAATTTGAGAAGTTTTGGATCATACTTTAATAGACTTTAAGGAAAAATTGTCACACACAGATTCTTATAAAAATCATCATCAACTTCCAGGTGCTCTAAAACGCAATCTGTGTACATTCTTCGCCGTACATGATCCTTTTCGTAAATGTGCTGCAAAAATGGCAAATTTAAATCAGATCATCCTGTACATCTAATATTTATGTATGATGGAAAATATATTATTTTTACAAACCTTAATTTCATTAAAATTAAATATTTTACTATTATATTCTCCTTAACACAGTTTCATTATTAATTTTAATGTAATTGCTTCCTGACAGTGACATTTGTTTAAATATGACAAAATTGTTATTAAAGTTATGTTTTTGTTTGACGCATAGGCAAGATGATATATGAAAATAAATTATATTATAGGTATGTTCATATTTAACGTTATTTAGAGTTAGGTATTTACTAAAAGTTATTATCGTAGAATTGAAGATTGTACCATTATATTCAATTTTAATTAGTAAAAGTTGCTAAAAAATTATATTTAATGAATTTTTTTGCAAGAAAAACAGTGTCTATCTAAAGTATCAACTTTACACATCGAAGTATATTGAATTGGAGGTTATGGGCTGGCCATATCAGATTTTTTATTTTTTATTTACGAATAAATTTTGAAGATGAAAATCGTTTATCGTTTTTTCCTGATAAACACATACAACAAATGGGATCTCACGACGATTTTATATCCATTCCTTGCCGCCCTACTGCTCCCGATGTGAATGTGTCTTTGGAATACTATCAATACAATAAAGATTTCCATGTAAGTTAAAATATTTAAAACTATTTCAATAATAACGACATAATATTTTCAGCAAGTTGATCTCTATTCAAACGGCAAAATAAATTACGATGAATTTTCGAAACATGAACTTGTGGTATTAATGGCATTTTATATACATATTTTGAATTCAAATAAAATTGATTTTCTTATATAGGGCAAGTTTCATCCATCTTACGGACTTTTGTTAGTACCAAATATTAGAAAAACATTTCATTGTAAATTTAAAAGGAATAATATTACAGAACTTACATCAATTGATTTTATATTAAGTAAAATATATATTAAATTTGTAAAGTATGTTTCAAGTTATAGAAGATTGACCCAAGTTAGTCCACTATATTTAGAAACATACTGCACAAATAGCTACAGTATTGGCCATAAAGATAGCAACTTAAAAAAAATTCAATTGCTCTAATGTAAAAACTGGGATTTCAGAAATAAATTACTGCAGTATTAGTGTCTTAAACCAAGTTTAATTTACATTAAAATAATTTGCATTATATTCACAAAAATTTATTCACTTGATAACAATTGGAGATTTTATCAATCGAAACTTTGTGTAACTCAAAAAAAATAAAGACAATGAAAGTTGGAAATACGTCTTTTATTCTTAAAAATTTATTTATGTGCAAAAAAATATTTTTTATTTGGACATAAAAATAAAAATAGCAACTTTTATAAAATTAATATAAAAACTAAATTTTCTAATATTTAGTGTAATAACCGGAACCACGAGAATTTATTACTTCTTCTCGTTTCATCATGAATTCAAGTAATTTTGTTATTACATTTCTATCAATTAATCTTAGTTCATCACTAAATAATACTCTTTTCCACATGTCAGTTGTCCAGTTTATATGATTTTCTGCAAAAAAATAATCGGGCCTTCACGTTCTTCTTCGAAAGAAGTGGTTTCTTTGCAGGCCGACGACTATAAAGTTCTCCGGCAACTAATATTCTTCTTCCCTGTCTTGAAGATATTTTATTTTTAACATTACTTAGTAGAAAGCCTAAAATTTTCTTTGATGATAACCGGTTTGATGTTTTTTTTTGTCTACTAGAAATTGTAGAAGGCTCAATATTACCCTTCCTTTGAATATGGATTATTATTCGTGCTATTGTAGATTTATGCAAATTAAAGTTCTTCGACATTTTATTCCGCGAAGCACCATTTTCATACTATTTAATTATTAAATTGCGAAATTCTTTAGTCAAAGTCTTATTACGACCCATAATTTTGAAGTACTAATTTATATTTTTTAAACAATTATACGATATAAACGTTGAAATTGAGAAAATAAAGACATTCATTATGTAGTTGCTATTTTTATGTCCAGACAAAAGTAATAATTATGCAAATTAAATAAATTCTATAAATTTAATATAAATTATTTTAACATAAAATAAACTTATTTTAAGAAGTTATTCTTTATGTAATTTATTTTCAATATTCTTATGTTCACTTTAGAGAAATAGAAATTTTTTAAAAGTTACTATCTTTATGGCCAATACTGTATTTTTATTGTTTCATATTTTTGTCTATCACTTAAAAAATAATTTTTAGTGTCATTTAAAACGTTTGATCCATATATAGAAGGTCCAGATTTAATTGTTTTTAAGCCCGGTGACACTTTATTGTTAAATTGTACAATTATTATCAACCACGATGAAAAGCTAATATGGGACATTCCTAATGTACGTATATAATTTCAATTTGAAATAAGACAACCGCAGAACTTAAGAAATAATGTTCTAATTTTTTTTTTTTTCAGTTTATGTCAAGAAGAGTAAAAATTATTAATAGTGCACCGGTACAACTCGTAAGAATAAATAAACTTTTGAGGAGTACGATAATTATATCGAATCTTACAGCAGAAGATGAGGGAACTTATTTTTGTAACACAACTAGTGAAAGACAAACCAATAAATATGTAGCTATTGTTGGTAAGATATTTTTTTAATGCTAACGAAATACACCTATTCAATGTGACAAAATTATATGTATAACTTCAGATTTATTTATATCAATGAAGTTGACTGTTTTGTTTCTTTATTAATGCAGTTAATAATAAATATATTAATAATTGAAATAACTTACCCCAAATAGTGGCGCAGTAGTGCAGAGTCCACAGAGCGAACATCTGTAATTAAAAATAAATATCAGACATATAGGTAGTATAAGAGAAATATAAAAGAAAATACAAAAAACTAAAGGGACATTATAAAAAACTATAGCGTTAATAATTTTGACATATATGCGGATTAATATTTTAAAAATAAAATCGATATCGACCCGAAATCCAAAAGTCTTGTCTGAAATACAAGATCTGGTTAAAAATCCAATATTTCTTCAAAAATACAATAAATAAATGAATTTAAAAAATCATAATACAGGATGTTATGTAAGTAAGTGATCAACGCTTAACCAATGGTAGAACTGACCCCAAAGATAGTAAATCTGGCAATAATTTTTGTTTAACATACTTTCTACAAGAACTAGAAAACTGACCAATCACGTCATAGTTCAAAACTTTATAAAAAAGTAAAAATCAATGTGTTCTCTGGAAAAAATATTGATTGTTAAATGTTTTTTTTGCATAGACGTACAATTTTTATTCTGTTTCGGATAAAAACAGAGTAATGTGGTATACGTCTATTTGGAAATAATTCTCTGTACCGTCTTACAGCAGCACGACTATTTTATGTCTCGCCATAAACCATATGCATGTCTGCATACTCTTGGTTGGTGAAGGTAAATGGCATTTTGAGAATATCAAAAAAACAGAATATAAATTGTACGTCTATGCAAAAAAACATTTAACGTCAGATTGACAACCAATATTTTTTCCAGAGAACACATTGATTTTTACTTTTCTATAAAGTTTTAAACTATGACGTGATTGGTCAGTTTTAAAGATCTCTAGTTCTTCTAGAAAGTATGTTAAACAAAAATTATTGCCAGATTTACTATCTTTGGGGTCAGTTCTACCATGGGGTAAGCGTTGATCACTTACTTACATAACACCCTGTATTTTGATTCGGTGAATAAAAAAATTCGCCCATTGTTAATGGTGATACCAAGCGTCACATCACGGGCACTCACTGTTGGCGTAGAGAGTGCACAACAGGACAAGAGTCACTTTTGTGCCATTTAAAATTCAGGCCACGAGATCCCATAAATAAATTAAATAAATTTTATTTTTAAATAATATATGCACCCGTCAAATGAACAGTTTTGTGTTCACTGGCCAACAGGGTAAATTTCTTTTTAAATTTTATTATTACTGAAGCAATAATATAACTACCAATACCTAAATTTACTAATGTTCTATTGACAACAAGTTTTGTTGCAAACTTTTGTAAGGTTATAACAACAACCTTTGCCAAATGCATTTATTATTAAAAATTAAAGTATCAAGTATTCGCTTACCTTTTTTATTGTAAATACAACATGTTGTTACTATTTTTCACTATAATAATTACTATTTACACATAAAATAATAGTTTTTACTAAGAGAACTTAACTACAAATACTTCCACATGTAAATTTGTTATAAACAAAAACAACTGACATGCGATCGTGATGTTTCAGCAGGTATGCTTGAACCAGTGTGTCCAAAACATTTTTACGTGAAAAAAAAACGCCAAATGTATAGCTAATATTTTTCTCATTTTTTTAACATTTAATTAAATTTATTTATGCTTCACACCCAGAAATGGGTAATCAAAAATTATTGACAATTTTGAGAATAACAATTTACAGAGTATAAAACGTGTATTTCTTTAAATTAAATAACAATGGGGTATTCCGACATTTTTAAAAATATTTTTTTACATTAGTACAGACCAGTATGACTCTGAATATCTAACTTTGAGTAAGAAAATGTATGCATCACATGAGATATGAATTTTAAAAATTTCATCGCAATTCAAATTTTCTTATTATGGCGCGCTTATGACGTCAACTCGATGGTGACATCTGCAACGAACTTCAGCGCCTAAATCCACATGTTCATGACAACCATTTGCTTGTTTACATATGATTTTAGTAGCAGCGTGTATTTCGGTGTTTGTCCTGTGTTTGTTTATGGTAAAATTAGGAGTAATAATTATAGTGGACGAAATGTCAAACAATAAATATACCCGCGCGTGTTAACTACTAGCTTCATCTGTGTTTTTAAACGAAAATATTTACTTTGAAATGAGCAACAGATTATCAACTTGACGTCACAAATTTCAAGGATGTTTCTAGAACTGTAAAAATTCCAATTTTGTAACATTAAATTATGAATTAAAACTTTTTATTAAACATGTTTTATTATATTTTTCTACTATATGAAGATGAAACTATAAAAAAAAGTTATTATTTTGCATTAATTCCATATCACCGGAATACCCCATTAAAAGAAATTTGAAATCCTGTGGAAGACATAAAGAAATATAAATGTGTTTTATGAAATATGTTGCTGTAATAAATGTATTTAATTGTTTTATGTTTTCTTTTATGGTATGTGTGATGCTACGTTGTTATTTGTTATATTTATAGATAAAAGTATAAATTATGAAGTTCCTAATATTATATATCCAAAAGATAAAGAACTAATTGACACCACAGAAATTGAAATTCAACTTGAAGCTGAAGAAAATATAACACTAATTTGTGAAAGTTCTAAACCTATTACTTGGGTGTACCCACACAAATTTGAAGCATATTTGGTAAAAAATAATAAATATATGTATGTTTATTTACAAAACTTAAAATATATTTTTAGATGCTTTTTTTCTACTACCCAAACCCGAAAAATAAAAACAATGTATTATTGGAACATACAGTTATTAACAAAAATGGAAAATCAGTATACAGGTCAACTATAAGCATAACTTCTGTATATAATTTAAATACAGGTTTTTATAATTGTTATGAAAATAATACCATTATAAACCATCCTTACAAATCTCAAAATCTTTACATGTTCGTAAAAGGTAATAGTTATTTATTCCAAACGTGAAGAAGAATTATATAGTCAATGGTATTACTCTATTTTTGATTTTTATTTCTAGATGTGCAAGCATTACAAGCAGCGGATACTACAATACCATTAATAACACAATTTGCAACCAACTCAAATGTGACCATACCATGCGTACCATCGTCTTTTGAAACGGACGTCTTTCTAACAAAGTAAATAAACCAAAGTACAGGGTGTTAAAAAATAAGTGTAACAAATTATGAGGGGATATAGTAGGTACTGACGAAAATGAAAAAAAAATTTAATCAACATTGGTCCGATCTTCAACTGTTTTTGAGAAAAAGGTCATTTTGTATTAGAATCGAAGAAAAACGGACAAAGACAGGGACTGAACAAAGTAAAATTATATAACTATAAAAAACAATAAAATTTTATATAAAACATTTTTTTTTTGATTTTCTAATAGTTACGAAATTATTTGAAAACTAAATATTGGCCAAGAGCAAGGGCTTAAGGATTACAGGAGCTATGTCAACCACACCAACATCCGCAATGGAAACTCTGTTAAGCTTGCCCCCACTACACTTAGTGGTAAAATCAAGGGCAATGGGCGGAGCATATAGGATAAAAGTTTTCTCAAAAGAGGATAAATGCGGAAATGGACACTCTGAAATTTACACAGAGATGAACAAGCACTCCATTTTACAAATGGTGCCTGATAGAATCAATAAAATGTACACCATTGACAAAACTTACAGGATAATAATTCCTGAAAAGGATGCATGGGAACACTCTCAAAGCCCAGTGGAAAGAGACGACATAGTCATCTATACAGACGGCTCCAAAACAACCAATGGAATACATGGGGAAAAGGGACTAAGACACAACCAATCGGTTGGACTTGAGACAAATGCAACAGTATTCCAAGTAGAAGTACACGCAATTTTAACCAGCGTGCAATTACTATTGGAGAAAAACTACCACAATAGAAGAATCTCCATAGTAACAGACAGCCAAGCCGCACTTAAGGCACTAAACTCGTGTGAGGCAGGCTCAGGACTAATTCTGGACTGCATCCACAGATTGAATGTCTTACGAGCGACGAATAAATTAAGATTGATATGGGTACCCGGGCATTCAGAAATTGAAGGAAACCAGGCAGCCGACCATCTTGCAAAACATGGGACAAATATACCTTTTATAGGACCAGAACCTGCTTGCGGAATAACTGCGCAAACAGTTAAGCAAGAACTTAATACTTTGCTTTGGCAATGGCACAAACGGCATTGGACAGCCACATCAGGCCAAAGACATTCCAAGCTCTTCCTGAATGAGCCATCCAAGAAAAGAACAGACAACTTACTTGTAATGAGCAAGCAAGATGTCAGACTAATAACAGGACTGGTAACAGGACACTGTCAATTAAATAAACATTTGCATAGGTTGGGCCTCAAACAAGAACCTACATGTAGAGGATGTGGAGAAGAGGATGAAACCCCTGAACACTTAATATGTCACTGCGAAGCATTTATGGCAAGCAGACATAGTCTTTTAGGAGCAAAGAAATTGCACACTGAGACACTAAAGGACATTAGTCTAAAGAAAATCCTGGAGTTTACAAAACATAGAGGGCTCCTAGAATAGGAGGAAACACGGAGGGTACAATAGACCAGAAAGGTCGCAGTACAGGGGCAAGAATGAACCACCTCCCGACAATAATAATAATAATAATAATAATAATAATAATAATAATAATAATAATAATAATAATAATAATAATAATAATAATAATAATAAGAGCAGGGCGCTACAACATTTGTCTTAGTACAATTATTGAAGTCGTAACTCTTACAGTTTTCGAGATAGCAGAGGTAAACCCAGAAACAACTCATTTTTCACTGCCTTACATCTCGGAAACTATTGAAGATCGGACCCATTTTGATTAAACTTTTTTTACTCATTTTGGTCAGTACTATATGCCTTCTTCATTTGTTACTTATTTTTTAACATCTGTATATACATTTCTTTCTTCACTTTACGAATGAAGTGTGTGCAAGATTTTATTTCCGAGTCGATGAATGGGGTTGATTGCTAGTTGTTTTTAGCAGTGTGAATCGGCCTTACACAGCAAGACTATTTAATTAGGTCATACCATATTTTCTAATTTTTTTTTTCTTTCTACAAGTACACTTAAAACCTACATAAATATGTATTTTTTGTCACATAAGTTTCTAGTTTTACATAAATAATTTTTTGAAGTTTGTATACTATTTTAAATGACGTCACAATTTTGCGACCTTGTAAGTCTCTCCCGTGCTGTGTATACAAAGTTATGACGTCACCAAAGTAGACTCAGAGGCTTGTAGTATGATCATGATCACGGTTTTAACTAAAATACTGTTTTAAGAAATGTCAAATTTCATTATTTAATAATAATAAATAATATCAAATTTATCAAAATATAATTTTGAAGAACATAGTTTATATTTAAACAAATATTTAAAAAAAATCGTTCTTTAAACATAAGGGCGAAATTAAATTTTGAAATTGACATTTCTTAAAAGACCGGTTTAGTTAAACCGGGATCATACTACGAGCCAATATGTTTATAAAGAAAATCCTGAATAAAAAATATAGTAATATTTAATATTTTTGATGGATATATGCATAATATTAGGTAAATTTTTCATTTATGAAGTAAAAATCAACGTTTTTATTTTTTGTATGACCTCATTTATTCTTAATGTAGAATACAGTATAAATGAGCCAATTAATATATTTATTTTAGCCTAAATATGTCTGAACAAATAAATGGAACAACTTTCGACTCTCGCTATGGTTTTACCCTAAATATGACGTTTACAAATCATATAGATTTGCTCTGCATTTTTCATTTGAATGGCAGTTTTGAAAGAAGCAAATATATGTTTCAACATTATAGTAAGCATATTTTACTTGATTTCTTATAAGAATTTATTTACAAGGTGTTAAAAAATAAATGCCACAAATTATGAGGGCATATAGTATTGACCAAAATGAGTAAAAAAAGTTTAATCAACATGGCTCGGATCTTCAACTGTTTTTGAGAAAGAGTCCATTTTGTATTAGAATCGAGGATAAACTGACTAAGATGGTGGCGGAACAAAATTTTGTCTATACTAGTAAATAGACTATAAAAAAACAATAACATTTTATAAGAAACATTTTTTTTTACTTTCTAATAGTTACGAAGTTATTTGAAAACTAAATATTGGCCAAGGATGCAACAACTTTTGCCGTAGTACAAATATTATTTTTTTTTTTTTTTGAAAAACAGAAACACATCTAAGGTTTCCTCTAAAAGGTAAACAAAATGTCTCTTTAATCGAAGTCGTAACTCTTATAGTTTTTGAGATAGCAGAGGTAAACACCGAAAAAACTAATTTTTCATAGCCTTATATCTCGGAAACTATTGAAGATCGGACCCATGTTGATCAAGCTTTTTACTTCCTTGTACGAAGTAAAGGAAGTATTGTAATCGCGAAAAATTTCGGTTTCCAGATTTCAACGGAAATATCCATTTTGAGCATCCCTGAATCCATTTTGACTAATTTCGTCGTGACGTCTGTACGAACGTACGTACGTACGTACGTATGTACGTATCTCGCATAACTGAAAAACGGGAAGCCGTAGAAAGTTAAAATTTTGTATTTAGAACTGTTATAACATCTAGTTGTGCACCTCCCTTTTTGGTCATTACATAACTTCCGGAAGTGGTACTTTACTTGAAGCCTGTAATAGATTTTAATGAAAAACTATATTAAAATATAATCCAAAACTTTTCAAATTTGGTATATAAGACTTTTATATCAATGGGAATAACATAATAGATTTTAGTTAAAATGGTTTACCCGGAAGTGGTACTTTACTTGAAGCCTATAATAGATTTTAATGAAAAACTATATTAAAATATAATCCAAAACTTTTCAAATTTGATATATAAGACTTTTATGTCAATGGGAATAACATAATAGATTTTAGTTAAATTGGTCTACCCGGAAGTGGTACTTTACTTGAAGCCTATAATAGATTGTAATGAAAACTATATTAAAATATAATCCAAAACTTTTCAAATTTAGTATATAATACTTTTATATCAATGGGAATAACATAATAGATTTTGGTTAAAATGGTTTACACGGAAGTGGTACTTTACTTGAAGCCTATAATAGATTTTAATGAAAAATTATATTAAAATATAATCCAAAACTGTTCAAATTTGATATATAAGACTTCTATATCAATGGGAATAACATAATAGATTTTGGTTAAAATAGTCTAACCGGAAGTGATACTTTACCTGAAGATGTTATCAGTTTTTCTTGAAAAAAATGGTGTTATTTTGATTTTAGTAATAAATGCTTCAAATAAAAGTTTTAGAGAATTGAATTCTGCATCGAAAACATTAATTATGATTAAATTAGCTCTTTGTATTCTCTAATTAAGTTTGCTATGGATTAGGACAAAAAATAACAAAAAAAATAAAATGATGTCAAATTATGTCAAATACGTGCAATTTTATGATTGGGTCTGTTATAATACATATTTTAATTATTAACAAAATATGTATAGTGTAACAGCGTACAAGGAAGTCATGTGCTGTCCACATCAGATATTTTTATTCATTTTGGATCTGTACTATATGCCCTCGTAATTTGTGACACTTATTTTTAATACCCTATATTTACCTATTTATTTATTTACCTATTTATTTATTTATTTAATTAATTAATCTATTTATTATTTATTTGTAGATTATTTTCCTTACGAATCGCATACATATGTAGAGTCTTTACTGGCGAGTAATTTAGCATATATCGGAGAAGAAATTATTCTACATTGTAGAATAGTTGTTTCACCTCATAATTATAAACATCCTATTTGGAATATTACGAATAACAAAAGAAATGTAATACAAAATTTTGAATATTTTATATTTCAATAATGTATTTATTCTTCACAGGATTTTGATACTCATATAACAGTTTCATCAACACCAGTTGATGGAGGAAAAGTAATAATAAGTAAATTAATTCTTAAAAATATTCAAAAAGATGATGAAGGCCTATATGATTGCTATTTTCCTGATGATCATGAGACGTTTGACAAAATTCGAGCTCAATATATTACTGTTCTTGGTATGATAAACACTTTAGACTTTATCGTCCAAAAATATGCGTGCAACTGATAATATACGAGTAGAAAAATTTAAAAAACAATTTGAAAATTATAATTTCTATGCATTTATATACACCGTGTTGATTACTATCACATGTTTTTTTTATAGGCTGCTAAAAATTTGTAAAAATAATACATTTTGTATTGCAAATAATTTATTGACTATGGAGTATTTACAGTAGTAACAAATCTGATGTGGTCAACACAATTTTTAATGACAGTAACGAGCTGTCGCTTCACAACTTGTTTAGGAGTAAGCTGAGATATGTAATTGTCTTATTTATAATAATGGTAGTAAAATATTATTAGGCCGAACAAACGGATGTTACTAATGTTAGAATATTGCGAAGAAAATTTTTGACAACCCGTAAAACAATTGTTACTGTAATTAAAAATTACTTGTCTGACATTTGGATAGACTGCTAGATTAAATTTATTTTAAAAATTTAGCCGTGCAGACACTCAGATTTTATTTTTTTCTGTGTGAACCGTAGCAGATATCACAAATTACACAGAGAGAGAGAAAAGTTTACTATTGAATGTATCTTTCTGAAGAAAAATAATTTCACGTTTTCGGCATTGGCATTAAAAAGTTACGGCCTAATTAATGTTGGGACACCTAAGTTTCATACACTAATGGTTCACTAATAATAACAATTATCACCTTAAAAGATGACTTATAATAACCATATAAACTGCCATACCAAATTTCATCCAAATCGAATAAAGCGTCCGATTATTATAAGAAAAATTAATTTTTTTCGAAGAACTTTGAAGCAGATATCTGGCTAAATGGTACACTTTCCGGTAGAAGCAAGTTTAGTTAAATCGTCTTATTTTAGCCTCAGGAATCTGTGGTTAAGCCTTGTCCCCCTATTTAAGAGACAGCCTGTATATTTTACTTCCATAAATACTGGAGTCAATAAATTACTTGCAATGCAAAATATACCTATTATTTTTACAAATTTTTAGCAGCCTATAAACCATGTGACAGTATTTCTATGTCAGAACTGTCTACAGAGATTAAAAGTAGATTTTTGGAAATTTTGTCAATTTTACTCAAAAATAGGTACAAATACAGACAGGTGTACCTAAATTTGTGGACGGTCTTTTGTGTATTAATTTAGCAAATATGGTTAACCATAATAATTACAGATAGATTCGATGTAAAACCAATTATTCTTGATTTGCCATACAACCATTCTTTCGATGGCGTAGATACAATTTTAAATTGTAGAGTTGATATTGATCATAATATCGATTTTAATATGTATTGGTCTGCACCAGACGTTAACTCATCATTTGACATGAAATTGGAATATATTCCAAAATTGTACAAAACCATAGGACAAACTTCTTTAGTCATAAAGGATACTTCATTTGAAAATGAAGGGCAATATGTATGCTTCGTGGAACAGTCTAAAAATCATATAAAATCTACTCATTTCAACTTGGAAGTAGAAAGTATGTCTACTATTTTTGTACAAAAAAAATATTGTTATTGTATTTATGTTTTAAGATTCCACTGTACCATATATTGTATATAGCAACATGAATGGAACTAGTATTGATTTGAAAATTGGAGAATCAATTGAATTAATATGCCAAGCAGATGGAAAACCGCCCCCAAAAATTAAATGGACAAAGGTAAAATAAATTTATTATCTACACCATCTAGTATTCATTTCTAAACTAGTGTTTCAATTCAATTCAGGTTAGTTAAAAGTATGGAGACGGCGATTTATTGTCGTTCATATTCATTTTAGGAAATTATGTTCAATTCAAAAGTTTTTTAAGAAATTTTGATCTACATTTGAGAATACTTGAATTTTTTTTTCTTAAATTGTTTTTGAGTTACGCTTGTCCGCGTAATTTTTTTAAATGGGTACCTATTAATTTTACTCTACCATTCGTTAGAGTCACCTTTAGGTAAGGAAGGTATTGTCTTTGGTCAAAAAATTCGGTGGTGAGTTTTTAAGGAATAAGCACGTTTTAGGGTCCCTACAATACGAATTTACTATTTTTAAAATGATGTCTGTATGTATGTGTGTGTGTGTGTGTGTCCGTGTGTGTGTGTCCGTGTGTGTGTGTGTGTGTTTGTGTGTGTCCGTGTGTGACAAATTTTTCTCCGACGATAACTCCAATACTACAAATCTAAAAATTATAATTCTTTCGTATTCCTCTTCTGTACATCCATATGAAGAGTTGATTAGATTTTGGTTATAATTGATCCAACGGAAGTACCCTTATTTGAAGTTTTTAACAGTTTTTCTTAAAAAAACGCAGTTAAGTATTATTTTTCGACATTTTGTGATTATCAGTATGAAAGAATATCTTATTCTCTATACGATTTGATTATACAGTTTCGTTCATATTCAATAGATATAGAGTTATAGAGACATTAAGAGAGATTAACTTTCAAAAATTAGTCAGCTTTGTTAAAATTATGGAAACAACAGATATATTCAGAAAAATTTAATTGACAGATGTCAGTGTCAAATGCAAAACCAAAGTTGAAAGTATAGTGTCAGAAAGTTATGTGTGAATGTGATAGAGTGTCCCTCCAAAGAGAAGAAGATGGAAGGACTGTGTAGCAGAAGATTTGAGTAAGGAAGAATTGTGTGAAGAAGCTGCGTTGGACAGGAATGATTAAAAGAGAAGAGTAAAAAACAGCGACCCCTAAGAAAATAGGGAAAGGAACTTTCGGTATAGAATTTGTAAAAAATAGTGTGTTCGTGTTACAATTTTATAGGATATACAGAATCTTTTTCAAGGAACTTTTGGTATGGGATATATACAAAATACATCGAATTGACGGAAGGTTTTGTGCTGGCCACAACAGATTTTTTTCTCTTTACAACAGTATGTTTATTTTTTTGTTTTTCAATTTATTTTAATAACATTTTTACAAGGAAAAACACTGGTTCAAGTATTTACGAATATGGTGGGTACATCTAAGATAGACAAAAGCGAAGCGATAAACAAACTCGAGCAATGTAATTTACTTAGTTATTAATTTGTTTTTAATGATAAGATTGTAACCGACAACTTTATTGGAAATAATTTTGTCTACCTTAGATGAACCTACTATTCGTAAATGCTTGAACCGGTGTTTTTAATTGTAAAATTAGAGTAAAATTAATAGGTTCCCATTTAAAAAAATTACGCGGACAAGCGTAACTCAAAAACAATTTAAGAAAAAAAAATTCAAGTATTCTCAAATGTAGATCAAAATTTCTTAAAATTTCCTAAAAGGAATATTAACGACAATAAATCGCCGTCTCCATACTTTTAACTAACCTGTATAATAAGATACCTTTTAATTTGTGTTTTATTTGAATAAATGATGTACTATAATTATAAATTCCAAGATATCATTAATTTGTAATTAATAATAATTCTTACTGATTTTAATTTTATTGAATTTTAATTATAAAAATTTGAAAATTATTTCTATTTCTGATTTTTCATTTCTACCAAGTCTAGAATTTTAGGACACTTATTTTTGTAAAATACTGGCTCATAAAACTTTATTCAATAGGATGATAAAGTAATATTAGAAGATAGCGAAACATTAATACTACCATATATAAAAGAAGTAAATGCAGGTTTATATATTTGTAATGCATCTTCACATCCGGGATGGGATATAAGAAAATCATTTTTGAATGTACCCATAGGTAAGTGTTATTTATTATTGGAATCTATACTTGCCGTCAAATAAATATGGATTGGAGGTTTCTACACTGTTGCTAATTCCATTGATCATGTTGAAAATACTAAGTTATGAAGAAGCGGCAACACCTTATGGCAAAATTGAGCCTCAGTCCATATTTATTTGACGGCGAGTACAGTATTTTTAAAAATTATTATTCTATTTTAGAAGAAAAGAATCCATTAAGTTTAATCCTAGTAGTGTGTTTTATTATAATAATGGTTATTGTTTTAACAATACTATTATTAATTCAAAAACGTAAACAACAGGTATAAAAATAAAATTATTATACTAAACGATAAAATACATGTTTATATTTTAGAATCTGCGAAATAAATTAATCCAAATGGGCATTTTAAATTTTGAAACTGGAGAAATAAAAAACTTAAATCCAAAAGTGAATATTGTGGACCAAGCTTTATTATTACCCTATGACAGAAAATGGGATGTACCTCGAGACAGAATTAAATTAGGTAAACAAAACGAAATCATATTTTATAAAAATTATAACATGTCTTAATTCTTATAGGAGATGAATTAGGTTTTGGTAATTTTGGAATTGTTTTCCAAGCTGAAATTTTTGGTGTATTCCCTGGTGAAACAATTAAAACTGTAGCAGTTAAAATGGTGCAAAATAATACAGATTATATGCGACTGAATACGTTAATTTCTGAATTGAAAGTTATGACACATATAGGAAAACATATCAATATAGTAAATTTACTAGGGGCTTGCACAGAACAGCTGACATTAACAGCAAGTAATATACGAATCTTGAAAATAATGGGGTCTTCCACTATAATAACAAATTAGAACTAGGGTCATTCAAAAGGTTACTGGTTTTTAAAATATGAATATATAACGCATGAATATACATTATGTATACTCATATATAAATACTCTAAAAATACGTACACTTACGTAACATTCTCTTTACAATCAAATAATATTACTACCAAGTTTATATCTCTACCCTTTTATGAATTATTGCCCAAAAACTCAATATACCCCACATTTAGATAAAAACTTCAAAATTTTCAAAAATCTAATTTTTATGTATCTGTAATATGTAACGAAACGAGATATCGACCTGCGGTTTCAAAATTTGAAATCAGCGCATTGAGAAGTATCTAGATACATAAAAATTAGATTTTTCAAAATTATGAAGTTTTTATCTAAATGTGGGGTATATTGACTTTTGGGTAGAGATATAAACTTGGTAGTAGTATTATTTGATTGTAAAGAGAATGTTACGTAAGTGTACGTATTTTTAGACTATTTATATATGAGTATACATAATGTGGGGTATATTGACTTTTGGGGCAATAATTCAAAAATGGGTAGAGATATAAACTTGGTAGTAATATTATTTGATTGTAAAGAGAATGTTACGTAAGTGTACGCATTTTTGGAGTATTTGAACAACTGTGTGAATTTTTAGAAATAAAAGTATTGAAATAAAAATGGATAAATGCCATAAAAAAGTTCCTTGGAAAAGATTCCATATATCTAATAAAATTATAACACGAACATATACTACAGTACAATTTTTGAAAGAAGTCCGATCAAGGCCATCTACGAATTGCATCTATGAATTAAGATTTTATGTTGCCAAATTTAGTAGTGTCGTTTACATAGTTTTTATGAGGTACACAAGATTTTATGTAGTAAAAGCATTGAGTAAAGAAACATAATTATGTTTCTTTACTCAATGGTAAAAGACACTATTAAATTTGACAGCACAAAATCTTAATTCATAGATACAATTCGTAGATGGCCTTGATCGGACTTCTTTAAAAAATTGTACTGTAGTAATATTATTTGAGTGCAAAGAGAATGTTACGTAAGTGTACGCAGTTTTAGAGTATATGAGTTTACATAAAGTAAATATATTCATGTGATAGTTTTCGCTCTGGTAACTAAGAGTAAACACACAATTTTAATGCAGTTAAATTTTTATAAAATAGTGGAAGTCCCTTCTAAATGTCTAACTATTGTTTTCTTTTTTGTAAACATTTATATTTTACCAGGACAATTAATGGTAATAGTAGAATACTGTAAATATGGAAATCTCCAACATTACTTACTACAAAATCGGGAAAATTATTTAGATTTAATTAATCAAGAAACAGGGTTGATTAAACAAATAGAAAATGAAGAATATTTAAACACCAGGTACAAATAATACCATGAAAAATATTGTACAATTCCTAATTATATTTTTATTATTTTTAGTGACAATTTATGTACCCTACATCTCGTATCATGGTCCTTTCAAATAGCTCGAGGAATGGAATATCTTGCCTCAAGAAAAGTAAGAATATTTTTTAGAAAACAAGAGATATTTACAAATAATTTTCGTAGATTTTGCATGCGGATTTAGCAGCACGAAATATATTTTTATCAGCAGATAATATTGTTAAAATTAGTGACTTCGGTTTATCAAAAAATATGACAGATTGCAAAATTTACAAGAAGAAAAATAATAAGGTACAGTATATTTTGTTCATAATAAAAGTAGCGGCTAGGAGTACGAAAAGTTATAGAAAAATTAATTGTACGTGTCTTATATAACAACAGTGATTAATATATTATATTTCTGAAAGGTCCCTATGCCCATTAAATGGATGTCAATTGAAGCCATACGCGATGGAGTATTTTCTATACAATCAGACGTATGGTCGTATGGCATAGTATTATGGGAATTATTTTCTTTAGGCAAAACACCATATCATGATATGGGAACTGATTTTAAATTTTTTCGCCAGATTTGTGAAGGGTACAGAATGCAACAACCTAAATACTGTACACAAGAAATGTAATATACATTTTAAAATCTATACGTACAGTATTGGCCATAAAGATAGCAATTTTTAAAAAATTTCTATTTCTCTGAAGTGAACATAAGAATATTGAAAATAAATTACATAAAGAATAACCTCTTAAAATAAGTTTATTATTAAATTTATAGAATTTATTTAATTTGCATAATTCTTACTTTTGTCTGGACATAAAAATAGCAACTACATAATGAATGTCTTTATTTTCTCAATTTCAACGTTTATATCGTATAATTGTTTAAAATATATAAATTAGTACTTCAAAATTATGGGTCGTAATAAGACTTTGACTAAAGAATTTCGCAATTTAATAATTAAATCATATGAAAATGGTGCTTCGCGGAATAAAATGTCGAAGAACTTTAATTTGCATAAATCTACAATAGCACGAATAATAATCCATTTTCGAAGGAAAGGTAATATTGAGCCTTCTACAATTTCTAGTAGACAAAAAAAAAACATCAAACCGAAGCGACAGAATGATAAAACACATATCGTTAAAAATCCGTTGTTATCATCAAAGAAAATTTTAGGCTTTCTACTAAGTAATGTTAAAGATAAAATATCTTCAAGACAGGGAAGAAGAATATTAGTTGCCGGAGAACTTTATAGTCGTCGGCCTGCAAAGAAACCACTTCTTTCTAAGAAGAACATGAAGGCCCGATTATTTTCTTGCAGAAAATCATGTAAACTGGACAACTGACATGTGGAAAAGAGTATTATTTAGTGATGAACTAAGATTAATTGATAGAAATGTAATAACAAAATTACTTGAATTCATGATGAAACGAGAAGAAGTAATAAATTCTCGTGGTTCCGGTTATTACACTAAATATTAGAAAATTTAGTTTTTATATTAATTTTATAAAATTGCTATTTTTATTTTTATGTCCAAATAAAAAATATTTTTTGCACATAAATCAATTTTTAAGAATAAAAGAAGTATTTCGAACTTTCATTGTCTTTATTTTTTTTGAGTTACACAAAGTTTCGATTGATAAAATCTCCAATTGTTATCAAGTGAATCAATTTTTGTTAATATAATGCAAATTATTTTAATGTAAATTAAACTTGGTTCAAGACACTAATACTGCAGTAATTTATTTCTGAAATCCCAGTTTTTACATTAGAGCAATTGAATTTTTTTTAAGTTGCTATCTTTATGGCCAGTACTGTACATATATGCGTAGATATAATGTGTATTTTAATATTTTTTTTTCCTAGTTATCAAATTATGTTAAAATGTTGGGATATCAAGCCAATAAGTCGACCTTCATTTTCAGAACTGGTTGAAAATTTTAAAACATACCTTGGAAACACACATAAAGTAGGTACAAGTACAGTCGACTCTCTAAATTAAAGTCTCATTAAAAAATAAAATACAGATGGAAAATAAAAGGACGCTGGTACTACTTCTTCAGGGCTATAACGGACTATTTCTAGCCCTGAAGACGACTGCAGTACAGTCGAAACGTAGGCCAGGGAATAAATAATTTTTGCTTGATTGCTTGTCTGATTATTTTCCATTCTGTAACCAGTCGATCATCGTATTCGATACAGATGACCTTGATCAGATATATTTATAATATTGTATACCGAAACGTAGGATTTATAAGAAAAATGCTGTATACCCCTAATATAAATATTTAATTTTTAGCAATACTTAGAATTGGAGGATGTATTTGGAGACGAAAGAGAAAATCCAGAATATTTTAATGCTTTGAGTCCGCTGGATTATATTACTGTAATACAGAATAATTGCGCTGATACTAATTTAAGAAAAAATGGTATTCGCATAACTTCAGTTTAATATTTATTAGCTTTAGATATTTTATTTACTGTTATATGTATAGTTAATCAAATGATTCATCAATTATTTTATAAAATTTTAACAAAATAAATTTGAAATATGTACAATTGCGGCAAAAAAAATGGAAACACCTATTTTTTATTTTTGTAATTCAGTCTTTGCCAGGATATTCAAACATAGGCGTTGTATTTTTTCTGTAATTATTTACAAAGATGTTAATGTCACATTAAATGAAAATAATTTGAAAGCACTAAAATGCCTCGACATTTGAATGAAAACGAAAAGACGAAGCTATTTCAAAATTAGAAGATTTTGATTAAATTATTTATTTAGTAAAATAAAAATTAAGTAAATAAAAACAGTTTTATGAATTTCATAATGAAACAAATTACAATGTTAAAAATCTGTTGTGGCCAGCACAAGACCTCTCGCCATTTCCATATTAGGTTATATAAGTATTGATTGCACTTTGCTATCGTACCGTCGTTTTATAACAAAATATTACAGAACTTTACCCAAATATTGGCTTTTATTGTATTTAACATGTCTTCTGCACACATATAATTCTAATTATATCTATTTTTCATTGTATGAGGAAATTTCTAAATGTCACAGATTCTTCCAATTCATTAACCAAATTGGCGGTATTTCTGATGGATACATGCATATTACCTATAATTTCAAATATTTAATTAATAAAACAATGAGAAAGATTAAATGTACTTCCCAGAAAAAGCTATCAGACTGTCACTAAAACTGTTTATATTCTATATATTATAGCGTCTTTATCTCTAAATTTATAGAAGATATAATAAAAAATTTAAATGCATCAGGTGTAGAATTTTGTTTTTCAAAATTAGTAATATCAAAAATTTTCAAAAATTAATATTTGGAAGAATTTCTTTTAAAACTACTACTTCCGGTTGTTCAATTGTTACCAAAACCTTTTAAGCTCTTCCCAGGAATGTCAGATTGAGGAAACTGCAGTTAAATATTTTTTAAGTCTTATAGTTTTTGAGGAATCGTGTCTACAACATCCAGATATACACACACACACATACACACACACATTGTAAAAATGTTAAAATCGGATTCTAGTGACCTTGAAACGTGCTTATTCATTAAAATCTGGATATGTGATTTTTAGCATGATTCCAATACCTCTCTTAGCGAGAGGTAAAAATTCATAAAAACAGCTAACTTGATAAACGTAGGTGTTTCCATTTTTTTGGCCGCAATTGTACGTACTGTCTTTAAAAAAAATCTGATGTGGTCAACACAATACTTCCCGCTATTTAATTTTTTTAAATTTTAATATATACCAACATATTAACTAATCCTGCAAACTATATTAAGTTTCTTTGCATATATCTATTCTTTTACATAATCCATTTCGTTAGTGTATAGTTGTAAGCTAATATTTGATTGTTTAATACAATAATAATAATAATAATAATAATAATAATAATAATAATATATTTTCAATCATACATAAATATTAGAAGTACTATTGTGTTTCAGGGTACGGCTTTGAAAAGACTTTGTGTAAAGATGCGAGTACTATTTTGATTTTTGTTAAATTTTTCTTTTAGTTTTGTCAATATTTGTGAAATTTATTTTGTGTATGATATATTTATTAAATATATTTGAACATAATAATTGCTTGATGCGTGGTTATACCCAGCGGGAGGTTATGGGCTGGCCACATCAGATTTTTTATTTATACCTTTGTAATTTTTTTATTATGTTTTCAAATACTAGAAAATATAGTCTTACATGTATTAATCCATAATATGAATATGTAGAAAATATAAATTTTTATCACCCTACCTTTCTGTTGAACGATTTCGTCGAGACTTGCACGAGTGGATAGAACGAACGCCTAATAAACACATCAAAATATCTCTTCAAATAAACGAATTTTGGTCCTTAAAGTCTATTATTTTAATACACAACACTTTATTATTGTACTGCAATTACTATTATTTAATTTTCGATTAATAAAAGATATGATTTCGCGGAACGCACTGACATAGACCCATCGGAAGCCGATTCAAGACTGAATTATGAAACGTGATTGAACGCTAATTATTGCTTGATGAATCGAAGTTTTAACTTGTCGCTAAAGAGAAACGAGCGAGAGAGATGAACATATCTATATTAACAATATGAAATATGTTGTTAGAAATTTATTTTGAACTGTTTAAAACTATTTTAAATATTTTCCCAACTGTCCGGAAATAAATTATATTATAATTCGGACCCGATGATAACGAAAGAAGTAATAAATATTAATGAGCAAATAACAAAAAAAATGGTACCTACCTTTAGTTTTCTAGTCATATCCTCTCCAGTAAAGTCTCAACAATTGATTGTGGGCCCTATAGACAAAAATAAATATTAGATTATTCGAAATTTGTATTGTATTATATTTATAATTCATTATTTATTACCCGCATTTCTACTTTAAGAAGCTGTAGGAATAAGAAACTGAAAGAAAAAAGATTAGATACAGTGGAACCTTTATAACTCGAAACTCAACTTATTGCAATCAAGTTTAAATTTAAAAAAAAAAAAATACATAATTCTAAAACAATTTTAAACATTCTTTAAAACAAAAATAGGTCGTTGAACAAAAAAGTTATTTTTTAAAATAATTAGGGTACTACACCAGTCAAATTTTAACTATCTTAAATAAGAAGACGAAAATATACATAAATATTGGTGAATTTTTTTTTTGTTTAAATATAGATTAGGTCGCTAAATACAAGCGATTGTAGTTGATTACTAGTTGGGTATGACGCGTTAGGTACTAAGAATTTGATTGGTCGCCTGATTTTAAAAAGGAGATTTTCACGTCTGCTGCGGTCACCTTTAAAAGATTATGAACTGTCACGTTGATATAGAACCTAACAAAAAATTTAACATTTTTGTGTTTGATGGATTTAATATTAACAATAATAGTGTATTTATAATTAAATCAATTTGTAATATTATTCAAAGTAATAATAACGTCAGAAATTTGAAACATTGTAACTTCAAAACAAAGAAACATCCGCCGTCGTACTTTGTGTCATAATATTGTTAAACTGTTTCAGTGTTCTATAATTTATTAGAAAATAGTTATTTTCGTAACAAGTTATGAAAAATACCAAATATCATGCGAGTGTAAATTGAGGCAAGACGCGTAGCGGAGTGCAAGTCAATACACACGAGCTAAGATATTTGTATTTCACACAAATTATGAACATTATTTTTTAGACGAGCTTAAATAAATTTTACTTTTTCTACAAAACTGAAATTTAGGTTCAAACGTACGGACAGCTGACAAATGAATAATGTATACATATAGCCAGAAAATAATGACATAGTAACCTAGCAACCGTGTCAACTATTACGATATGAAATATATCGTAACACTAATGTGATAAGTTCAACTTTCAGTGTTTGGATACTATGTTGATATGTCATTCTTATCACAATGGTCGTCTAAAAAAAATATATCATCACGGCATATTACCCATTTCTGGGTACAACAACACATGTAGACATCGGTAATGATGACGATATATTTTACCGTGTGGGCGCTTACCAGGCGTCACCTCACGGGCACTCATAGCTGGTGTGGAGAGTGCACCACAGGGGTCACGTTTGTGCCATTTAAAATTGGAAATATTTGGCGTCGGTCGGGATCGAACCCGGTTCCCCCAGGTTCGCGACCAGACTTTTAACATGCATATTATACCAAAAAAAATGTGCCTGAAAATTCGAGTTGTAGAGACTACAATGTTACTGCGGCATGTGAATGGTTTCGAATTACAGAGAGTTTTGAGTTATGCAGGTTCGACTGTATTGATACTGCTGAATTCGTATGTTTCAAATGGACGAATTGGGTTAAAAATGAACTATAATAATTTTTATTTCACTTTCTAACCATTTATACATGTTACAGTACCTTTTAGTGACAAATTATTAACTTTAATGACATTCATCTGCAAATTATCAAGCTTTCTATACACGTCTAAATAGCTAAATTACAAAATCAAATAAATAAATATATTCAGTGTTCATGAATTCACTTTTATATAAAGAATATGTGTAACTACTTGTATCAAATTATGCTTGTCTAGCGTTCCAATAATGGGCCCGCAGTACAGGTACGACGTTTCATTTATGACGACAAAATTGACTCCGTCGAGTCTAGCAATGAAATTATAGATATTGTAAATATGACAACACTGCTTGCTTTTGCAATGAATGCCAACGTGCCATTATTTGTGCCCCTCTGTTGAAATGAAGACACACTGAATGGATCCCAGCCTACTCTGTTTAGTAAAATAATCTACTACTATCCATTTCAGAATTATAGTCAGTTGAGTTCGAAACTCAATAAGTTGCTTCAAAAAAATTCGAAAATTATGAAACACACTTTAAATTATGCACTATACAGGGTGTCTCAGGACGAGCTTACGCTATCTATATTTTAAATACTATTTAATATAATTTAACGAAATTTGGTATCTAGGGGTTATCCAACATATTGTTGATCATGAGTAAAATGTTTTTATTGCTTCATATGTAAAATTTTCCGCTGCATTCAATGATAAAATAAAATATAGCGTATTCCATTTAAAATAAGAAAGTTGAGGTCAATTTCCGGTCAAACCGGAAGTGCTACTACCTTGAAAATATTTTAGTTAAAACGGGCATGTTGGATAACCCCTTGATACCAAATTTCGTTAAATTATATTAAATAGTATTTAAAATATAGATAGCGTAAGCTCGTCCTGAGACACCCTATATATTTCTACGTAACTACACTAAGTTTTATATTTTTTTATTAATTAATATAAAAATAATGACAAGATTTATAAAAAATGACCTCCATTTTTAGCTCATTTGAAGAAATGCTCAACTTTATTGATGTTTAATATTTAAATGTACGAATAGAAAAAAATTAAATTTTAATAACCAGACCTAACGCACAAAAAACGCTTGGAAAACTTGAGTTTTGTGCGTTAGTTTATAGTTATATTTGCAAATGAGACGTCATAAATGAAGTCAGGACCAGACAGCAGTGCCTTTATAGGGTTGCTAGACACAGTCATCAAATTAACAAGGATAAATATTACAATACATTAAAAATATTTAATACGTTCCATATGCAGCATGAATAACATAAATGATTATTATTAATAATAATAAATAAATCTTTAACGATCTCTCTATATATAAATCCATCACAATGTAGCACAAAAGCAACTTAAATGATTAAAAATAAAAATATTAGCTATCAGCAAAATATAAACATAATTTATGCTACATATAGAATATGTACAATATTTTCAATAACGAAAATAATACGTGTACATATAAATTCGATATTTAAAACATTAAAACTATGATCATAGTTACTTACAATAACAAACTATTAAGGTACAACAAAATTTATACATTATTACTAATAAAAATTCACAAATTGTTAAAAAACATTTCGAGCAATTGTATTGTAGGCAACTATGATCATTGCTGTTCTAGAGAATAGTGCCTTGAACGTTTCCACAAGTTTTTGAAGAAGCCCTTTTTCTTTTGTCCTTCTTCCTCTGACAAAAAGGATAATTACATGTAACACAAAACATTAAATATAATTCAAAAGTACTTACGATTATTACTCCAATTAACTGTTGCCTGTTCTTTTTCCTTTTTAGTGTCTTTTCCATTGTTTCCTGAAATAAACAAAATATATAACACAAAACACTATCAAAAACAAAAATTAATGAATTATGTTTCTGTGTATTTAATAATTTTGTGGCGTTTCAATTATACAGGCTGTTCGATAAATAGGTAAACATAAAAATCTTCTAAATATAATTTTTTGGAAATTTTTGTTATTACAAATATTGAAGAACATTAAATTCTCCATCTAATACACTTCAAATTTTTATTATATCTTGTATAGATTTAGAGATAAAGGCACTGTAATATATATAGAATAATTTAATGTAGTACATCGCAGAGGCCAAGGCACTAAGGAAACCAGTTGACAAATTCAAATGTTTATAACATAGTAATGTTTGTAACAGTTTGTAAATGACAGATGTCAGTGTCAAAAATCAACAGTTTTAGTGACATTCTGAAAGCTTTTTCTGGGAAGTAGGTAGATTTAATCTTTCTTATTGTTTTATTAATTACATATTTAAAATTGTAGGTAAAATACATATATCCATCAGAAATACCGCCAATCTAGTTAAGAATTGGAAGAATCTCTGACATTTAGCTACTTCCTCACACAATGAAAAATAGATATAATTAGAATTGTATGTGTGCGGAAGACATGTTAAATACAATAAAAACAATATTTGGGTAAAGTTCTGTATTTTTTTTTTGTTATAAAACGACGGTTCGATAGTGAAGTGCAATACAATATGTATATAACCAAAAATGGAAATGGCGAGAGGTATTGTGCTGGCCACAGCATATTTTTTTGAAATTGAAATGTATCCTATATTTTTTTGTATATTCAATTGACCTATACAAAAGTTTTAAAAATCTCTAAACCCTTATCACCCACCAGAAAATAAATCATTTATTTTTGAGCCCAACCAAGGTAGATGACCACCTATTTACCGAACACCTGTATTTCATTGTAAAAACAAAGCAAAGCAACTGATATTAGTCGGTTTAGACACTAAGCATTACAACAGTGATGTGTACCTTTTCTAATGAGCAAACTGGTAACCCGTCTGAGTGCTTCTCTGGGTGATCGGTGGAAGAATTTAGGCGTGAGGTTTGGTGGAAGAGTGAGTGGCTTTCTGGAACCAGCGTCCCATGTACTGTGACTAGGCGTTAATCGGTCCAGGTGCTCGATGGACGCTGGTCTAGGCTGCCGATGGCGAGGGTACCACCCTCTGCCCGGCCCACCGGCCAGTCGAAGCATCTCAGCGCCCACTAGAGCTTGCTCTAGGTTGCTGTTTGAGAAGCCTCGCCTAGAATTAAGTCAACTGTCTAATGGCCGTTTGCAACAACGTAATCTTAAGTTCTCCTTTGCTAAGTTTTACTTAAAGTTACTATTCACCTCAAATTTTATTTATTTATTTATTTAATGATCAACCCAACAGGCTAAGCCCAGATAAAGGGTTGTAAAAAAAATACAAAATACACTCAACAATACATAAAAATAAACAAAATGCTTATGACATATTACATAACATATTAATGAAATTTTTAAATTCCAAATGAAATATATCAATCCTCGAAAATTTACAATTATAAAGATTGCACATACGATATATAGGCGACAGCATTAAATAATTAGTTCTAGCACCCGGTAAATAAAAAGTAAAGCAACTTCTGGTACGAAAAGGGGGAATATGAAATTTGAGAGAGGAAAGAGTACAAGGATCGTCAACGCAGCTGTTTACAACTTTAAATAGATGTATTAGGGCATTTTCACGGCGTTCAAAGAGATTCTTGAAATTAAACATATGTAACAATTGTTTATAATTTACAGAATAATCAGGGTAGTTATTATGTGCCTTGTAATAAAGGTATTTGAAAATTTTTTTTTGAACAGATTCAATCAGATCTTGATGAACTTCGTAAATAGGGTTCCCAATGATGTGACAGTACTCCAGCTTAGAGCCTAGCATTCTTATGGCACTGTTATATATATCATCACGGCATATTACCCATTTCTGGGTGTGCCAATCTGCTTTATCGCAGATATCGGTAATGATGATGACATATTTGTACCGTGCGGGCGCTTACCAGGCGTCACCTCACGGGCACTCATATCTTGTATATGATGTGTAAATGTAAATTTGGTGTCATATTTGACTCCAAGATCTCGTACAGTAGTAGATCGCGACAAGGTGACATTTTCGATCGTAAAATTATAAACAATTGGCAATAGTTTCCTAGTAAAAGACATTACTGTACATTTATTTAGATTAAGATGTAATTTGTTAATTGAGCACCATTTTGAGAGTCTATCTAAGTCTTCTTGGAGAAGTTGACAATCTTGTACTGAGAGAATTGGGTAAAATATTTTTAGGTCGTCGGCGAAAAGAAGTTTATCAGTGTGAATTACATCTGTCACATCATTAATAAAAAGAAGAAAAAGTAGTGGACCTAGATTTGAACCTTGAGGAATCTCTGAAGTCGGAGAGAAAGAGAAAGAATTGACGCCTTTGTAATGAACGTACATTTTTCGTTGACAAAGGTATGAGGTGAGAAGGGAACGTAAAGGGAGAGATAAAGAAAAGGAATCAAGCTTGATTATCAGTATACCGTGATCAATTCTGTCGAAAGCCTTCGCAAAGTCTGTATAAATACAGTCAACTTGCCCTTTGGCGTCAAGGTTTAAATGTAGTGGTTAGTTGTAACCCCACATCAATACGTGCCGCTGAGTATTCTCAAATGAGAATCTTTCAGTCTAACATTTGTGGAAGATAATGTGAGCCAACGGGAAGAGTCCGCTATAGCTCAATTGGTAGAGCGTTGTCCCGGCAAGACAGTGGGCTGGGTTCAAATCCCGGTGGCTGACATTATCTTTTCACTTTTTCCTAATTTATTTATAATAAATAGGCTGCACACTCTACGTTCATTTCATTTTTTATATTATTATATTGTACAGTCAGTTAAGTCGTAGTCATATTAATAATACAGTTAAATGAATGTATGGTACTATGGTAAAATTGTTAAAACATTTATGTATTCTATAAGTATTTGTTAAATATATTAATTAAAGCATATTGACTATTAGTGAAATTTGGAAAAACTCACCTATAAGAACTCCCCGCTGGTAACGAATTCAAATTCCCCATTGTTGCCGTTTGCCTAGGGGTCGTTCTATGCGCCGGAATCTCCGGCGCCCTTCTATGCGGCGTCCTTGGAATATCACACCCCCTTGCAAAAATCGGCGTCTCCGGCAATGAACACGACGTTTGCATATGCGACTCTTCCCGTGGACTTTGACAAGATCTTTTGCTATTAAAAGTCCTTCTTTTCGTCCCGGGAAGATCCGTCGGTAAAGTTCTCCTTTCTGATCCTGCCATTCTGCTGGAACTGCTTAGGATGTTGTTGCGTTTGCCCCTCCCGATACCTCCGTCCATTGATCTGGTTTTTAGGCTGTTGTTGAGGGGTTCTCTGTGAGGTGGTACTGCCGGGGGATCGTCAGATTGCGCGGGGAGGGTGTCAGCGCGAGTTTTGGCGTTAATGGAATGGAGGATTTCTGAGTATTCGTCATCTTCAGCGACTGGACTTGGTGGCAGCGGAGGAAATTCATGTTGGACTATATCTACCTTAACTGGGAAGTCTGCTGAATTTGAACTTGTTAATGGACGTTCATGATGTTGCAGAAGCATTTCTTTTGCACTTTCTGATTTTTGTATGCCTCGTTTTGACATTCTCGGCTGAGGTATTGGACTGTTTAATTGGGTATTTGTATGAGTTAAGCTGGGTATATCGATATCACCTCGTTCTAAAAGTTGACTGATGTTTTTTTCTATTTTTCTAAGCGGAGAAATTTCTGCGCTATTTTGTCTCGGGCTTTCAACGTCTTCTTCTTCTTCAACAGTAACTGTTAACTCTCGTCTAGGTGTGTATTCATCCCCTGATAATGTAGGTAAAGAAACAACTCGAACAATTGTTGGAGATGTTGTACAAAAATCTGTAGTACTTTCTTTGCAAGGTTCATATTTCGTAACAATACTTTCCCTCATAAACGATTTTATATTATCAAAAGTTGTGCTATTTTTAAAATCACTTGATTTAGGCGCATTATATTTGGACGGGGAAATCAGTTCGTCGCTTAATTTATTCAAATCTAAAGAACACCTCGATTTAGGGGAAACTAACTCCTGACTTAATCTAGAATGAGGTGTACTTAAATCAATGCTGTACCGAGAATTTGGCGTGTTAAGCCGATGTTGAAGCAGACTCAAATCCGAGCTGAGACGAGAGTTGAGAGATGAGTTTGAATTGGAATCATTTATGTTCGGAACTGGTTTACGATTTCGACCGCGTCGAATGATGTAGGTACCACTCCCGTTTAAATCGCTAGTACGGAGTTCTTCTGGAAGAATCACAGGATCGTCTGAATCTGAAAATGGAGAAATGACTTCGTCTTCTGTGCTGCACGGCGGTGGTTCTGGCCAATCATCCAAATCTTTTAATCTGGAATACAAATAATATAAAGATTTCGGGCCTAGAGAGATCTACACCACAATATACAGCCAAAACAAATTAAATATTTTTGATCTTTACTATCCAATTTAGTGCGTCTTTTGTTAAACGATGGAGTCTGGCGGAATCATGATGGAATTTAGATAAGGGACATTCTTCTACAATTTATTGAATTGTTTCTTTTCTGCGCCACATAGTTGATCTAAACCTGGTACTTCTTTTGTGGGATCGAAAATTAATTTTTTATTTGGAATATCGACTTTCTGCCAAGCAATTTTCAATTGATCAGAAGTGGAGAAAGGTGCATTAATAAATAGCTCATTCCAGAATGGTTTACGGGATTTTAGTCTGTTGGATCGTAAGTTTTCTAAAACTTGTGTTATATATCATGTGAATTTTGAAATTTTTCCCAAAAACGTTTGGAAAAGTAGTTCCTTCTAATATCGTACGGCGCGATATTTGCTAAAACATGTAGCCACTGTATTGCCAAGAGCCAACAAAGTGTCTGACATCTGGTGGCAAAATAAATAAGTTGTAGGGAAAACGTTGTGCTGTCATATAGGGTTATAAGTAAATAGCAACCAAAAGTGACCAGCAAATCGAAGAAATATTGTTCTGTACCGCAGTACAATAATTATACAAGTGCTGACATTTCCGTTCATTATTTCCCAAAAAGAGAAATATTAAAAAATAAGTGGAAAATCGCGTTAAAAATCGGAAAGGACATATCACCGTTCATGAACGTGTGTTCACAACATTTTTTACCTAAGCGATTTTATTCCATATAAGAATTTATAAAAATTTATGCTTAAAAATATTATTAGATTGTTTTTGTAGTTATTAATAGAAAATATTAAAAAGAAATGGTAAACCAAGCCAAAAATTACCTAAAGAAAATTCGACAAAATCCCTGTACAGAGAAGAAAAATAGAGAGACGTTACCTGTAAATAGTAACTATTATTATTTAATATTATATACTTATTTTAAATTGTTTATAGAAAAGATAGAGAAGAAGAATAAACTATAAAAATGCCAGAAGTTGAGCAACAGCAAGAGAAGAAGACGTGCAAAACAAAGAACTTTAATTTAATGTTATTACGATTGAATGATGAGCCCCTTTCAAATTAGATGTTTGAACACACAGTCCATTTATTTCTATATTATTCTGTTTATCTGTCTTATATCCACACAAGTATGCAGATAACTTCAATTTTGAATCTTATTTTCCTTTATATAATGCTTCTCCTTCGACCATAGGCCGCACAGCACCATTTAAATAAATGTATATGTCTGACATTGTGATAAACATATTTAATTTCATTTAAAAATAACAAAATATCCTCAAAACAAAGCATCAAAATACAACTAGCACAAACGTAAAATATAATGTTTTCCCTATAAGTCGGTCATTAGTGCTGCCATCTCTAGGATGTGGCTCTCCCGGATAGGAGTGGATTTTATAGTACCAGTTATTATTAACGTTGTGTTTTGTGTTTAACTACTTTCTTTACATGAGCACTGTTTTCCCAGACTGGACAACAATATTCTGCAGAAGAATATACCAGAGCTAGATCTGTAATTCGCAGAGTATGAACTGGTGCCGGCAAGTTTTAGTTAAATATTATTACGTATCTTCAGTTTAAATTTCAGTTTTTCGATGTGATATGTGTGAGAGAGGTATCTCAAAATTAGGAGAATATGACTAATACTACTGCCTTACCTGTTGGGTATAGAACTGGTACTTGAATGAGAGTTCTCCCCAGACCTTCTTCTTCTCCTCCCCACAACCTTCGTACTTCCAGGCGTCATCAACTCTTCATTATCATCCAAAGAAACTTCCCAAGCAATACTTTCCCTCTTATTCATAACTGGAGGAGGTGGAGGCAAAATTTCTTCCAGGGAATCATCACTGAATCTCTCATCGTCTGCCAGGTCTTCATTCGGTCTGTTTCCAGCAGTTTCCACGTCGTCCACATCGCTGGAAAGGTTATCTTCGCTTTCATGACGGCGGACTTCTCGGTGGCGTTCGACTGAGTTTGGGACGGTTCTAGGGGGGGTACGAGAGGGTAATCGTTGGGGGGATACAATAGGGGGGATGTGAGATATTGGAAGACTGCCGTAACGTTGCCCTGGAGGGACAGGGGCGGGGTGAAGGCGGAATTGGTCTTGGTGTTCCCAGCCGTATGGACGCTGGTGACGAGTTTTTGGCTAGAAAGAACATAATATGCTATTCCACCACTTTTACCTCTCGCCAAGAGAGACATTATGCTACAAATCGTATACCCCGCAGAAATACCGCCA
Organism: Ophonus ardosiacus; assembly: GCA_943142095.1. Lineage (NCBI taxonomy): Eukaryota > Metazoa > Arthropoda > Insecta > Coleoptera > Carabidae > Ophonus > Ophonus ardosiacus. The sequence continues at coordinate 51,254,905 of OW964830.1, forward strand.
ATCTCATCAATGAATTGGAAGAATCTCGAACATTAGAAAAATAAGAGTGAATAGAATAATTTAAAAAATATAAAAATAGATAAAGAAGATATATGTTTTTGTGTGCATCAGAAATGTCAAATATGTACAATACTTATATAACATAAAATAGAAATGGCGAGAGGTATTGTGCTGGCCACAACAATTTTTACCTTCCGTCACCTTTAGGTAAGGAAGGTATTGTCTTTGGTCAAAAAATTCGGTAGGTAGTGAGTTTTTAATGAATAAGCACGTTTTAGGGTCCCTACAATACGAATATACAATTTTTAAGATGATGTATGTATGTAGGTGTATGTATTTATGTGTGTGTGTGTGTGTGTGTGTGTGTGTGTTTGTGTGTGTGTGTCCGTGTGTGTGTATGTGTGTCCGTGTGTGACAAATTTTTCTCCGACGATAACTCCAATTCTGTACAACCATATGAAGAGTTGATTAGATTTTGGTTATAATTGATCCACCGGAAGTACCCAAATTTGAAGTTTTTAACAGTTTTTCTTAAAAAAACGCAGTTAAATATTATTTTTTGACATTTTGTTATTATACATATTAAAGAAACTACTCTTCTCTATACGGTTTGATTATACATTTTCCTTCATATTCAATAGCTGTAAATATAAAGCGTTATAAAGGAAATTAATTTTCAAAAATCAGTCAGCTTTGCTATATATCATGGAAACAGCCGATAATTTTAAAAAAATTTCATTGACAGATGACAGTTCAAGTGCAAAACCAAATATGGAAAGTATAGGATCTAAAATTGGTATGTCATAGTGTTCCTCGCAAGTGACGTGCAGAGAAAGGTCAAAGAGACGATGGAAGGACTGTATCGCAGAAGACTTGAGAAAGGAAGGAATGTGTGAAGAAGATGCGTTGGGCAGGAATGAGTGGAAGAGAAGAGGAAACAGCGACCCGTAATAAAATAGGGGAAAGCTGAAGAATAAATGAAGGAAGTGTCAAGTGCATTTTACTTAGTGTACGTTTATGTTATAATTTTATTGGATTTATAGAACCTTTTCAAATGAATTTTTGGTATGGAATTTGTAAAAAATAGTATGTGTTCTTGTTCGATTTTACATGATATTATATAGAATATGTTCCAAGGACCTTTTGGTATGGGATTTGTACAAAATACATCGAAATGACGGAAGGTTTTGTGCTGGGCACAACAGATTTTTTTTTTGCTTGGTAAAATTGTATCAGCTGGACCCGAAAATTGGTACACATGTGTAGTGTGTAGAAAAGTCCATAGAATCAAAAGTCGTAACTATAGTCCACCAAAGTAAGAAACTTTTATTTTTCCACTTACAAGAGTAGTTTGTGTGGCAGTGTGAATGGGAATGATTTTTCCGTTGCTGATGTGGTCCATATCAGTCCTCATATTCCTCTCGAGAATTTCAGGTACTGTTTGTCCACCATAGTGTTGCGTTCGCGATCTACGGCTGTTGTTTCTCTTTGATATATTCGTTGACGAAACTCTGGAAACAGCAAATAATCTAATAATAATAAAACTTTTCCTGGAATTGTAATAATTAAATAAATGTTTGTAAAGCGAACTGAAAAACAATTAAAATTATATTTAGCGAAAGAGAATAGTTATTTTATTAAACTTTAAAATAAATGACGCATACAGGAAGCATTCAAAATAGATTATATATTGTATAAATAAACGAATTTGCAACAGATATGATCATGTACTGGAATAGATTTTATAACATTGGACTTGAAATAAAATGAAAACTGCAAATTATATTAAAGAAATAACGTATAAATAAACAAATAAAATAACTACCTTTACACTTTCTACCCTGATTGGCTGTTATAATTTTAATTTCATTTTAATTATACAAGTGGTTAGTACGTTAATATTAATATCAGCATTTCTGGTGTTCATTTTAACATTTGATATTTTAAATATTCAAATTTATTACAAGTATCTATAAATAAAAATACAGGCTCTAATCGCTAAAATATAAGTAAAATTTAAATGAATTTCTGAAGCCAGAAAGGCAAGTTCGACCCTGGTTTTAATCATACGTCGTTGTAAGAGTTAAAGCTAGTTTTACACCGGACGTAACATTGTTAATAAGAGTAGCAATTCTCTGTTCCACCTTACCAACACGAGAGTTGCAAGAATTTTTATATGACTTCTAAGTACTAAATTTTAAAACATAAAGCCTTGTTTTAACTAAAACGCTGTATTAAAAAATGTCAAATTTAATTAATTAATAACAAAAAATAATACCAAGTTTATCAAAATATGATTTTAGAGCAGAACATAGTTTGTATTCTAAAAAATCGTTCCTTAAACATAAAGGTGAAATTAAATATTGAAATTTGACATTTTTTAAAACATTGTTAAACGAAATATTCATCAGATATTATACAATAGGGGATTACACCATTTTTTTTTATATAATTTCATCTGAAAATATTAGGAAAACTAAGACTATTGATGAAAATCCGGTGAAAAAATTCCTATTAATAAGCGAGTTATGGTGTCCCGAATTTTGAAAAGATTGACGTGACGTCTATGTGTTTTTATATCAAACTGTTTTCATCATGGACCTAAATGTTCTTGAAATATATTTTAAGTTATATTTACATAAAAATAAATGAATATTATAACACTGTATAAGTATACATACTTTATAATTACAGGCGTATTTAAATTATTAAGTTGTGCAAGAAATTTATGTTAAAATAAAAACTGTTTGAAAACTGCCGTACAGGAATGTTAGCCCCTCCTTTCGAATTTGAATTTCTTAACTTCCATTGGTTGTAATCCCACCTCGTAACACTCTATTTGTAATGCATGTATAGGCGGTTTCTCGGTTGCCAATCAAAATATTTTCATATTAGTGTCGAAGCGTTATAACAAAAAAAAACCCTTTATTTCCGAAATATCTCAATTATACCATTTCATTTTTTTTATTAATATTCGTTACTCAGCACTTACATTCGTATTTTTTTACTATTTTCCTTTAATTCGATTTAGCCGTAATCCCCCATTACGTATTGAAATTCGTGTTATATTTTGAATAAATTACGTGATCTAAAACACAATGTGACGTCGGAGTACATGCAGTTTTACATGTGGCAAACTATTGCCTACTAAATAAATAACGTAAACTGTTTTCCTATTGGCTATGAATGACGTGCTGTATATACTTCAACGTCACAGGAGAGAGGGATTGTTTCTCATGACTATTTCACGTAATATCAGATGTTTCTTTCATTTTTGATTTGAGATTACACGCCAGAAGGTTATAAACGCATATGAGACTTTGAATATATTGCAGAATATTAATTTTATTCTTTATTTTGGCACGAAACAACGTTTCATCTACATGTATACTTTCATAAATTTCAGGTTATCTTTAAATGTCTCTTTGACGTTTAAAACAGTGTGAAAATCAAAATGGTCGTTGCTCCGAACTTGTGACGTCACAGGGCAAGGGACGAAGAAAGAAGAATTTTTTCATGATTACAGATAGATTTAAGGAAAAATTAAAAATACGAGTCTAATATTTTTCACTAGTCTATCGATTAAAATTATAAAAAAAGTCGTGCATGACCTTACTGGTAAGGTGGAACAGAGTAATTCCTATAACCATCGACCTTTAAATTAATGGACCAAGTGTTTCCTATTCTTTTATCGTTAGAATAATGCTCCAACATAAAAGGATAGAAATATATATTCTGTCCTTCAACAATACGGAAGTTCTCAGTTAAAGTATACTGCGCATGCGTTCGTACTCATTGTACATCTTTTTCACCCATATGTAAACCTCTATATATCGCTCTCTATCACTAAATAGTTGTCAAAATCTATTTGACGTTTCGTGACTGTTTGTGTATTATTTTACTTTTTTGGAGAACATTTACAATTATTTTTGTCAACATATACGAAAATGTGTTATGAGGTGTGTATGCGACAAAATAATGGGGAAACGGTGTATTTTGTGCAGTCAACAGTACGTACGCCGTTTAGCTGTGTCATTTCATATGTAAGTTCTTATTAATTATTACTTATCCTCTATAATATAATATGTGTATATGATATATTGTATTAAAAATATATAATGAAAGTAATTATGCACAAAAAAATTAAATATATACTCTTAGCGATTATGCACCAAGTATAACAAGTTAGGGACAAATCAAATTTTTATTTTGCCGCGTTTTCTTAACTTCCGTACTGTTGAAGGATAGAGATACTGTGTCTGCACCGTTATGGCGGGACAAACGTTTTGCTCTTACGCTGCGTCTATTAGTTTAAAGGTCGATGCCTACAACACACTAAACAGATGACAGTTGGAACACGTTTCGTTTTTGTATCGGAACAACACGTTAACCCAATATAACAATGCTTTATTTTAAAATATTAATAGATATTTTCCGAGTATCTCTAAGTCAAATGTTAATACAAATCTCAGAAACACCATTCTAAACCACTCCGCAATGATTCATCCCACCCTACCGAGGTAGAAGTGTAGCAATCAACCTCTCTGCCTCCTCCGGCGGTGGGGGGAAATCCTCATTATTCCCCCCTTCCATGTTCTCGTGGTGCATCTCCGCCAAGGGTCGAAAACTGAGAGCGAACCTCGCCTTTCGCCCGTTCATGCTCATATAGCCATCGTCCTCCGATTGGTGTCCTCCCAGAGAAGGGCTCTCATCCTCCGGGGTGGAGGACACGTTTCCGGGGGTGGTGGTAGTGGTGGAGATGTTGTTCAGAGGGACGGAAGTTGGGTTGACTAGTTGCTGGAAAGAAGAAGGGAGTTACATGCATACAGTTTGTATGCAGCGTAAATAAATGCTATAGTAAAAATACAAATGATTTGCAATAGAGTCAAACTGCACCTTCTATTGGGTAGGTAAGATCTTACAAATTATTGCATATAATGTACACAGAATAAACATTTATACAGAAGCGATAGTCAGAGAGAGAAAGAATATGCCAACAAATTTAAAAGGCTAATCGGATAAAATCGGATTGTCTCGGCATTTCTCCGTATCTTACGATTCTTTGTTCTTTACAACAACTCGACTAGATCATTTTCTGTTAGGGGTCAATAATAATAGATATTTACACACCAAGTGAGCTAAGGTAATGTATATTCATGAGAAGAAAGTTTAGCTCACGAGCCCGTAAAGGCGAGTGAGTTAATTTACATTCTTAGCTCACGTGGTTTGTACAATATTTTATTAAATTTTGACCAAATAGTAATAAAAACCATTATAATATTTAATTTTGACAGAACAAAAAACTAATCAGTTAGTAGACTGTGCATGACAATCGTCGATGATAGATGTCAAGTCATCTATTTAAAGAGCTTTATTGTCTGTCATTTGTGCCATGAAAAATAATGAAAATGGCTGATAATGTCTGATAAATGCTATGGTAAGTGTTAATTTCGTGACTGATGTTACTTTAAATGCGTTATTTATTGCAGAGTGAATTAAAAAAAAAGTGAGTGTGATTTAAAAAAATTTAATTCACTTGTGAAAAAAGTTTTACTTATAATTGTTGCTATGGAGTTAATAATGACAATTTAAAACGTTAAAATTGAATAAAAGTATTTTGAGAAACAAATTGTTTTCTAATAAGAACAAATATGTTATATTTTCAACAAACGACAGAAAAAATCGTTATCATAAAAAAGTCAATATATTTCACGTAGTCTGGAAGAGCTGTTGTCTCAGCTTGTCACGCCCATGTATTTTATGGTTATGGCTAATTCAAGCAAACCAAACACCACTTCTCACTTTTGACATATGTCATTTTCTGAACTATTTGTAAATTTTAGAAGTGGTATTAGTTTCTAATAAAATGGAACAATAAATAAAAATTAAAAAGAATCTATAATATATTTTTATCAATTTTGACGTTTTAAACTGTCATTAACTCCATGGCAACAACTATAAGTAACATTTTATTCACAAGTGAATTAATTTTTTTTAAATAAATAAAATAAATATATCATCACGGCATATTACCCACATCTGGGTGTGCCAGTATCTACAACACTTGTAGACATCGGTAATGATGACGATATATTTTACCGTGTGGGCGCTTACCAGGCGTCACTTCACGGGCACTCTGTGGAGAGTGCACCACAGGGGCCACTTTTGTGCCATTTAAAATTGGAAATATTTGGCGTCTGTCGGGATCGAACCCGGTTCCCCCAGGTTCGCGACCAGACACTCAGGCACGCGGCCACGAGACCCCATCACAAAAATCAGTCTCATAAATTTTTTAAACTCACTTTGCAACAGATGGGTTTAAAATTATATCGGGCACGAAAATAACACTCACCACAGTATTTATTAGATATTATCAGCCATTTTCATTATTTTTCACGACACAAATGACAGACAATGGTTTTTAAATAAATTTTAAATAGATAACTGATCAGTTTTTTATTTTGCCAAAATTAAATATTATAATGGTTTTTATTATTATTTCGTCAAAATTGAATAAAATATTGTACAAACCACGTGAGCTAAGAATGCCCTTTCGGGTCGTGAGTTAAATTTTTTTTCATAAATACACATTATCTTAGCTCACTTGGTGTATAAATATCTATTATGTTGTTTTATTTAGTGTTACAGATATTCTATTGCATTAAATGAACTTTAATTAATTTTAATTTAAACAACTTTTCATTCTTGTACAGTCTGTATATAAAAAATTAAATGTTACATGGAACGGATAAACGCGTATACAGGGTGTTCAAAACTATCAGAGCTAAGAGGTCGGTTAAATTAGCAAACAATTTTTATTTTACTACGTGAAAATTTTTTTTTTTCAACAAGTTGCTTTTAATCCGCGATGACAGCTTTGTTATTTTGAATGGAACCATATATTTTTTATTTAATTACCAAACAGAATATTTTATTCTGAATGTCCCATACATGAAACTACATATTACAAAAATTTGTAGTCTCGTAAGTATACGAAAGTCCAATTAACCATTTATCACAGTTTTTATACCAGTAAAGTTTACTTTTCACTGTGTAAAGTTTTTATTAGTTTTTCGTAGCGAATAAAAATAAACGAGTAAGAAGCAAACACGTGTATGCAGTATGAAGCAAATAGAATTACGAAGAAATTAATTACTTAATGAAATAGCGTTCGGACACAAAGAGAATATAAAAAATGTAGTAATGATGATATGAGTTTAATGCCCTTACCTAAATGAAACATGCACTTACATTTTGGACTTGGTTTGCGTTTTCCATATCGTCAAATTCAGACAACACTCTGTCTAGCAATTCGATGGAACTTTGTACATCGTCCCCAGATCTGAAACAAAAAAAACATCTTAATATCACAAATTACACATACTACACATTGCAAATTATTTATTTTAGATAAACTATATCAAAACTTGGTGTATATAACTATTGTATAGCTTTCATTCTAGATATTAATAATAAAAGTACAATAACGAATAACAGCGAAACGCGTCTGTGGTTACTAGCTAAGCACGGCCGGCATCTGATGATGACCGAGAGGTTGATTCAGATGTTGAAATCTTGTGAAACATGGCGAGTGTTTACTAATTCTTTACTAGACATTAATATCTTTGATCTGATACAATTGTAAAAATAAAAATTTGATGTGGTCCTCCCGCTATTTAATTTTTATTAATTTAAATACATTCCTACATATTTACTAATCTTGCAAAATATATTAAGTTCCTCTGCTTTACATAGGTAATCCATTTCGTTAATGTGTAGCTGTAAACTAATATTTGATACTTTGATAAAACTGCTGTTTGATTTTTAGTGCTCCAAACCAGTGTTGTATAAAATACTTGAAAAAACATATTTCAAATAGAAAATACAAAATACTAAATAAAAGTATTTCATATGTTTGGTAAAATACAATTATTTTTTTAGTATTTCAAATATACCAATATTTCAAATACTTTCAAGTATTTCAAATATTTTTACTTTTAATATTTGAAAATAAGTAAGATATGTTAGGGTATTGTAATTTTTTTTTCGTATTCAACTTATTCGCATATTTACATTAATATTAAAAAGAAAATAAAAATACATACATCAATTTTAAATACTTATGTATTTATATACAAAAAAGTATTTCAATTAAAAAATGTATTTCAAATATTGAAAAATAGTATTTCATACAAATAATAGTATTTTAACGTATTAAAATATAAAATACCTGTAAAAAGTATTTGAACTAAAAATACAAAAAACTGTTATTTTTAAGTATTTCAAATAATGCCTTAAAATACTTTATTTAATTCAAATACTTATTTCAATTACTTATATTTCAAATACTATACAACACTGCTGCAAACATAGCAAACTTAAATCGGATCATCCTATACATCTAATATTTATGTATGATATGATGGAAAATATATTATTTTCATACACCTTACTTTTATTAGACTCAATACAATCTTTTTAACCCGGTTTCATTATTAATTTTAATGTAATTGCTTTCTGACAGTGACATTTGTTTAAATGTGTCAAAATTGTTATTAAAATATTATGTTTTCGTTTGACG